>BJBW01001389.1:128220-200434 GCA_004320125.1 Scolopax mira
TCTGGGCAACCTGGGCCAGGCTCTCACCACCCTCAGAGGAAAAAATTTCTTTCTGGTGTCGAATCTAAGTCTCCCCTCTTCCATTTTAGAACTGTTGCCCCTTGTCCTGTCACTGCACTCCCTGACAAAGGGTCCCTCCCCAGCTGTAGCCCCTTCAGACATTGAAAGGCTGTTATAAGGTCTCCCCAGAGCCTTCTCTTCTCCAGGCTGAACACCCCCAGCTCTCTCAGCCTGTCCTCACAGCAGAGGTGCTCCAGCCCTCTGAGCATCTTTGTGGTCCTCCTCTGGACCCGTTCCAACAGGTCCATGTCCTTCCTGTGCTGAGGACTCCAGAGCTGGACACAGAGCTCCAGGTGGGGTCTCACCAGAGCAGAGGGGCAGAATCCTCTCCCATGACCTGCTGGCCACACTTCTCTTGGTGCAGCCCAGGATGGGGTTGTCCCTCTGGGCTGCCAGTGTGCACTGCCAGCTCGTGTTGAGCTTCTCACCCAGGTGCAGATCGCTCGTGGCCCAGCTCCCTGTCACCATCAAGTCAATGTTAAGAACGAGCATTTTCTAGAACATTTCTGTTTCCTTGGCCATGCTGACCTCATGCTGCTCTGCACATCACCTGTGCTTCTCGGAGCACGAGGGACTCCCTTCAAGAATTGAAAGCGTAACGTGGCAGAAAGTTACCCTTCCATAGGGTCAATTCCCTGCTGCTTTATCTCCATGCACCACCCTTCGGTGCAGCCCAGCAAGAGGCAGCGCCAGGCTGGGAGGGGAAGGGAGGGACAGCAGGAATACGTAGCCGAGAGCAGGGCTGCAGGAATTCCTTCCTGGCGGCGTCCCAGCCCTTGGAGCAGCTTAGCTATAAACATCAAACTGCACCCATGGTCAGTTTTGACAACGTTACTGCAGAATAACATCAGTTTGGCTTCTGAAAAGCAATTTTTGGTAAGTACTTTGAGTTCACGCAGCAAAAGGAAGGTGAGGAAAGAAAAGTCTTTGAGCTTTTGTTTGTTCCTCCTTTTTCTCCCTTACTCTTAAGCCTATTTTACGCAACTGCTCCTCAATCTTCACCCAAATTGAAATTCTCATTTTGTAAGAAAGCAGTTTTCCATAAAACTTTAGCAGCCTTCAAGTTTCATAGGAAAAAATTATTCTGAAAAATAAGGTATCATCACTCACGTTAATACCATGATGTAAATTCTGTGTTAGCCACAGTCAATTGAAAAGGTCTTAGCTATTTCTAGAGAAACGTTTTGAGAGAAACATTTGTCCACCTAAAAGCAGAAAAATGAAACTGTGCATAAGACTTCCCCATCTTCCCCTCTGCTTCTGTGCTGCCCTACATTTGATGGAGATAACTGTTCTTGAGATGTCCTTTGAAAACCTACCAACCAAGTTTGTGCTGAGATGGTAGTTTTTTCATTGTAACACTGCAATGGTGGCCCAGATGACTTCTGTAGGAAAAAAAAAAAAAACGTCTGGAAGCTTAATAGCAAAGTTTTGTTCCCACTCATGTGCAAAGAGGAAAGCTATGACAAGCATCAAGCAGATTTCCTCTACCTTTTGTAGCTAAACATGTTCTTTAATATTAATTTGAAACCATGTATTTTAAAACACTCTGAATTACTTTCTAGGACATGTTTCTCAAATCTGGATGGTTCCTTTATATCACCAGATGTTATGAAAACAGATTCCCATTCAGTTTTACCCTGGGAAAAATAGCTTGAAATAAACATGATATTTTTTTGTGTGTGCATGGCAGAATTACACTGAGAAATAATAGGAGAGTATCAGTTCTAAAAATAATAGATCTATTAAAAACCAGCAGTTAATGTCTTGGTGTCCAAGCCTGGCCAAGAATCCAAGCAGTGCTTGAAGTAGCTCCCCTCCCGGGTGGCACAGGAGCCCCTGCTCCCATTAAAGCCACGGGGGGGAGACACATCCACACCCCCCCTTGGGTTAGTTTCCTGGATGGATATTTCTGAAAAAAGGCAGCAAAGAACAACACTGCTGAAGCACTGTTCCTCCAAGGCAGGGAATGTCAGGCCCTCCACGATCTCACAAAGCATCCAATGCAAAAATGAACCTTTAATTTTACTTAAAACAATTCCTTAATAGGAAAACTGAACAGGATTTGCTTTTCCTTATGGCCTTTATGAAATTCTGGGGTCACCAAGAGGCATGTTAGTGAGAGGCTGAGCCCTCACCTGAAGCCTGCCCAGGTAAATTCAATAGGCAGCTCCATGGCAACAGAGAGCGAAGCAGCAGCCTGTGAGCCAGAGCCCTCATTCTACAAAGAAAGATAGGTGGAGCATTTTTCTTTCCTTCTAGCACAACGGGTAAGAAAAAATACATTTCATATAGTTACAGTGAACAAAGCTTTAAAAAAATTTCTCCTCGAGAGTGGAAGCAGGTCCTTGTCTCTGGTAGTTAGTCATTTTTCTGTACATTAAATGATTTTTCCTGAGAACAAAATAAATTCAGGATCGGATTTTACAGCCTTTGATCAGTATTCAAATAAATTACACCAGTTGTTTTGCTTCTTTTTGTGGGGTTTGTTTTTTTTTTCATACAGTCAGTATGCATCTGATGACTCCCTCCCGTGCCATGAAGTCCTGAGCCAGGAGTTACTCTCAGAAGAAGACTATTGAAGGTGTTCATCGCTGGGGGCTGGGTCTGTGTAAGGAGCCAATGAGGACAGAAAAATTATGTTGAAGTATCATATTAACCAATGCCAATATTAAAAGAGAATCTGTAAAATAAGATAAATCTTAATTTTTTTAAGTTGATACTCAGATTACCCTACCACAAAACCAAATGTCTTCTAAATACACAGTTGCAGCTTTCACATACATTAACATACATTAATCTATGTTTCCCCATGACCAAATCACTGGAGAACAGTGATGGGTATGTTTCAGACCCTCAAAATAACCAGTCAGACAAGTTTAAAGCATAGCTTGATTAAGTGATGCTTAACATTGATATGATGTTAAATTAACTTAGTTTTAGAGTTACATAAAGACACACGTGAAGGTTGCTGAAGTCATATGGCATTTTCCAAATGAATCTTCTTGGCTTGCTAGCTGAGCCACATCTCAGCAGGGTCACCCGTTCAGATTTGGCTAGAGAAACAGGGGGACAGTTTAGCTGTGTTGTAGGGGCTAAGAAAAGCAAATTTTGATGCAAGCCTGAAGCCCAGCCCTCGTTACCAGTCCTACTGACCCCTGTGCAAACTTTCATGCCCACCTGAAGACAGAAGCACCTAAAAAGAGACCAGTTCATATTCATCTATTCCCTAGGCCCTAGTTTCCCTGGATTAGTGAATGAGCTGTATATAAAGACATGAAAAAGAGTCCTGCAAATAGTTTATGCAAGTTTCTTCATTAGCTTTATACAACCTTTCATGAGTCATGAAGTGTGCTCCACTGGTTTTTAACTAGATGCCAGAATCCCAAACAATAAGTTTGCTTTCACATTGGATATATTTCAATATGGCTTATAAACACAACACAATTCTTACTTCATGCAAGCATTCCAAAGTACATTATACAAACCAATTTAATATTTACTGCAGTAAATATTTTGATATCTTCCAAATGCTCATCTACCATTCAACACATAGTGAAAAACATGGGTTTGTTTCCACAAGCTGACACAAAACATTTAGAATAGATCAAACACACACGAAAAAAAGGCAACACTGCATTAGAGTAAATCTCCCAACGGCAGAATAATAGACTGGTGAATGACTACTTGCATAAGGAATATGGCCAACGTCATAAGAATCACTTATCAGTGTGAATCTTATGATTAACTGCTCAGGGATTTGCACTTTGGTCCACTCTGAAGTTGCTTTCTTTGAGAAAAAATTCCTACTGCATGCTTTTACCAAAAACAATACTGTTTTATTCAGTTTTGCTGTATATGTCACCCAGCATAAAGGAAACAATGACAGTAAACACACTGAGATAGTCAGGACCAAAATGTTAGCCGTTTGCAGCCAAACTATTGTTCATGAATCAACTCCTGAACTCCTGCTGTTTCAAATCCAGTATGCTAATTTAAACCAAGATTAATTCTTGGTTCTTACTCACATATTGAGTGCAATAGTTCTTCAAGCAGTAAAATAGCCATTTGGCCATCCTTTTCACTGAGGCAGCATTGTCCTAAGCTTAGTGGCCAGCTGAGGGTGGTCACCCCTTCCTCGACTGCCTTCATTTGCTGTGTAATTCCCTCCTTCTGGAATAAGCACCACTTTGACCACAGTGTTCAGCCACTAAAAGGGCTGTTACTAGGAACTGCCATTACTCCTTTCAGGGAGCTCTAGAGGGCAAGGAGGTCTCCCCTCAGCCTCCTCTTCTCCAAACTCAACATGCCCATATGATTCTAAGCGCAGGGCTCTTGGAGCACCTTCAAGGTTTCTGGTGTTCACTTTCCTTATTGTTTGAGAGGGGAGATGAAGCTTGCTCCATGTGGCTGTGACTACCTACATGGAAACTATGAGGCCAAAACATCTGAAGACAAACACAAGAGGATTTCATGAATGGGAAGTGACACTTGGCTGCTCTCTGGGCACTGAGCGAGTCTCACCTGTGATACCCCTTAGCACTAATCCCCAGACATTCGGAACCAAGGCAGATCAGGCTCCAGGTCCTTTACAGATTGAGCTATAGTCAAGAGAAACCATACATATTTCTCATGTTTCCCCTAGCCTAAAAACACGTGCAGTAAAACCAGTTCACACAAAAAGCCGTGTCACTGCAGCCCTTGCCAGCCTCTAGGAAATGATACACAGTGCTGAAAAAGCAACTTACACATACGTCCACAAAGCAAGGACACTGGGATTGACTGGGCTGATGATAAAGATCCTGGAACATCTGGTAATTAATCTTAGTTTGGAAGGATTTTAGAATGCAGGCTTATATGAGTAATTCCCTTTTACTCTAGGACGTATGTACACGCCAAGAGACATTTCCTTCTACAGCTCCTCGGTTGCCTTTCCTGGAGTTTAAAAGAAAAACATGTTTGGACCTGTACATCCCACTTAGGAAAAGGTCAAAACGTCAAAAAATTACACTGTCCTGATAGGTACCATGGAAAAACCTTCCTATAAGAGAAGCAGAAACAAAAATACAAGGTTTGACACAGATTAAATATGATTCTCCATCTCAGAAATGTGTCTGACAGCTGTTTGTACAAACCCACCAGGTTGGCACATGGAGCACTAACAAACTACATATCCATGATTATGAAACACCATTTGATTCAGTAGCCCTCATGCAGAATGAAAAAACAATTTGTTGCCCAACAAACCTAATGACTTTGTTGAGGCTTTATTACCCAGTCTGCTCTCTGGTGGATCCTACCTTTTCATCAAAGCAGCAGTTGCTCCACTGCTTCATGTTGTTTCATGCCCTCGTGCTCTGGTACTTATTCTGACTTATTTGTGTTTTCAGTGCAATTCTAACTGGGGACTTCCTTACTGGAGCCTTAAAGAAGTTGCACGGTGGTTGTTTTAAGCACATATGGGTTGTAGCAGTCAGGGAAGCTTCTCAGAATGATGGTGATGCTGTGAACACACTTCTAACAGCACTGGTATCGCGCGTGAGAATGCTGCTGGTAAAATGCTACACACCATAATATTTCCACAAATAACATCTCAGCAGCGTTACCTGTGAGCAACAAAACTCTCCCGAGAGATCTGTAAACATCAAACCCGTGGGACAATCACATCATGCTGTATCAGGACTGGGTATCACTTTTTGGAAAGGCAGTATTTTATTTCAGCTCCACACATGTAAATAAAGTCTAATAAACGATGTATTATCAAGCAGGCTAGTATGAAAAAACAAACCAAACTAACCAACCAAAAACCAAAAAAATCCCACCCCCAACCCCCCCCCCCCCCCAAAAAACCTCCAAACCTCAGTGACATTAGCTGTCCTGGAATGGCTGCACCTTTCCCAGTAGCTCAGCTGAACAGCAACCATTTGGAATAACTTACGTGTTATTTTGACTGATAAACTCCTATAGGAGAGCCCTGAATTGAGGCAGAGACCATGCAAGCTCTAGGTATTTTAATAATAATTTAAAACAATCGATTATTCTTGACAAAACTCTTCTTACATATTTTATATGGAGGAGCTTTTTTGGAATGATTACCATAAATCTTTAAGCAAAAAGGAAAATATTAACAATATAAATATGCACCCTCATTTATAAACAGCCATGTCCTTTACAGGCCATTAGGGAAAGTCTCAAACCACTACAGAATGCATTCTTTAGATCTCTGCTAACATCCTAATTGTCTTTAAAGTAATGAGTCACTTGGATTCCAGCTAAGACAGCTCAGTTTGTATAGCTGCCTGCTGGGGTAATGAGGTAGGAAACAGACACAAAACACCCTTTGCCCCTGAGATTGTTTCAGGAACAGTTTTTAAGTGCTCTTGTCACATTTCATATTAGCATGAGTGCAAGGGAGGTTGCTGAAATTAGGTCAGGTTCTCTGAGCATCTCCAGGTAAGTCACTCCAGAGAGGAGATCAGATTTTTCTAGTTTGATTGTTCCAGCGCTCGGGTCTTCTATCAAGTCTTAAATCTGCCATAAGATTAAGGTGGTTTATTGCAGTTCTCTAAATTTGCTAGAAGGATTGTTCTTCAGAGAATTTGTAACACTGGCAGCTGTCAGGGTTTTGCAGAGCAGTCCGAAAAACCGGTCGGAATATCGAGTGCACGTGCCTTCCCTATAAGGTTGCAATAATGTCAGAGTGTAAGAATCAAAATTTGCTCCATCACCAACAAACCCAAGTGGCTTTATCCAATTCCCATTCTGACACAACTGCCCTGACAGTCACTGCTGGTAGAAATTTAACCCGGGGAAGGAGTGCAGGAGTTCACAGCCCCGAATCCAGGGTGCTCACCCTGGTCATGGCTTCCCCTTGGGGCTGATCAGGGCAGGACACACTCTCTAGCCCCATGTACTGCCATCCTCCCCATTGCTCAGTAGAAACTTCATGTGAATGCAACTTTGCTTATGATCCTCTTTAATAAATAATTACAATCTCACATCAAGGTTTTGTACCTGCCTCTATTTGAAACACCCAAGCTTTTAAAATGAGATCTATTCAGATAGCTATTATTATTTCCTTACCAAATACCCACACTGAAAAGACCTGAAACATCCACCTAAGCTTCTAAAGCTCTGTATAATCTTAGGTAGAAAACAAGCTCACAGGATAATAACCTGTTTTCCACAGCAGCTTCCAAATTTTGTCTTCCATTATGTTAAAAGACATCAGACAATTTGATCATGTTAGAAATTCCCAAATGAGAAGCACAAATACAGTTAAAAGAAAGGAATGCTTTAAAGTGAGAAAAGCTAAATATTACTGCAACAGTTTTGAAGGTTTAAAGCCTTTTTCTCATTTGGTCTTGGCACAGTGCTTTATGTAAAACAACAAATGTAAATATTGATTGCAAAGCCTGGTTTTGTATATCCAAACAATTTAAGGATGACAGCCAAATGCCTTGTCAATTCACTGGGAGAGCCCAAATGGAAAAAGACCTTCTTTGTTGTGATACCCAGTGCATAATAATGGAGTAGACTCTCCTGCCAGAAAATGGCTATTAATTTTCTTTTCTACTCTCTTAGATCTGTCCCACATCATAAATAAATGGTTAGTATGAGGTATACAGTATTCCTATGAATGCATTTACTTCTAATTTTCTTCAGACCATAATATGTTTGGAAGGCAAAGGCAAACAGGCAATATACAGGTAGGAATCACTTCACTAAAAATGGTACTATTTTCATATGATTTATGATGTCAACTGTTATTTGCTATGATTTTATGAGCAATATGTATCTGAACTAGAGAAAATTACAGCATTTAGAAAACAGAGACTAGTTTCTCTAGAGAAGCCGTACCGTCAACTAAGGTTTATCTTGTTTATAAGTAAAAGATGTCAAGAAACAGTATCTAAAATATTCCATAGTGAAATCAGACTGGATAACAAACCAATGAGAGTATAATGTATTTTATGCTAAACCCAATAACCTGTGTCATGAAAAGGATAGGAGTTATATTTCTTAAGGAAATAGCTTTTTAAAGATTTCACATGAAATAAATCCCTTGATATGTTTATGCGGCATTAAATATTATCAAAACATGGCATTCTTTGGGTGAATGGGAGTTGTTTGCAATTCCTTAGCTTAGACTACATGTGCCAAATTTGGTGGGTCTGGTTTTTTTTTTTTTCATTTTTAGTTGAATTTTGATCATTGGAGTGTTGGTTGGGACATTGTCACATCTGAACAGTGCTGTAAAAGCTTGACTGGTTTTTAAACAAACTTTTCTGCATAGGAAGATAGTAGCTTGGAGTTACTCATTGAAACTGCTGTTAAATCTTTGAATGTCAGGGTGAACTAAACCCTTCGGTGATTCTTTTCGCTTACTTTTCAGAGGCTGTAACAGCTGCATGATCAAATGACCAGTCTGTCCCCTGATTCCTTGCTCAACTAAATTTGCCAGAGTTAGAGACAACCAAGTTATAACACTCCTGATGAAGAGACTAGACCCCACAGAGGAGCACTTCCCAATGATTACCTTCTCAGAGAAGAGCAGACCAAGCTCAGCTCTTACATCTCGGGCTGAAGAAGCCAGTGTGCCTAAACTTGAAGAGGTTCCTCTCTCTCTGCTCGTGGAGGGAAAAGAGACAATTGTGCATTCACGAGACAAAAAAGCTGTTGGTTGTGGGAGAACCATCTTCTTATTTGCAGTTTGCCTTGTTTACACCTTCTAGTCTTCTCATGTCCCATATTTTACCTGATTACTGTTTATCTTCAGGTCTGATGAAATACTGAATAAGGCAAAAATCACATTTTCATTCTACTCCTAGCAACGACAGTTCTGCACATTAACCGCTTCTTCTACCTTCTCTTAGGTAGGTACAGATTTTTCTTGGTTTTGGATCCTTGAGGACACCAGAGGAGGCCTGAAGTCTGCCAGACGCTGCTTCTGTTGAAGTGACGCCTTTGGATCCCCACAGGGGCGCAGAACCGTTGTCCGCGGATTGCAATGACTTCACACAGGAGGCACCGCGCCCCAGAGAGGCGACAGCCGCCCCCGAGCGACTGAGGGGCCGCTCTTCCCGCCTTTAAATCTCCGCGCGGCTCCTGGACACGCCCCCTCCGCGTCTGATTGGTTGCCGCGGACTTCCGGGTTCCGGCTGGGGCTGTGAGGAGGGGGTCCCGGCCTTTCGAGCCGCTCTGTGCAGCGCCATCCCGCCCTCGCCTCGGGATCCCCTCAGTGCTGCCATTGAGGGACCTCGAAAGCGGGAGGAAATGGTCAAACAGGAATCTCCTGAAGTTCAAGAAATGCAAATAAAGAAGTTCTAACCCCTGGGGAGGAGTAACCTCCTGCACCAGTGCAGGCTGGGGGCCAGCTGGAGAGCAGCTTTGCAGAAAAGGCTCTGGGAAGGCTGGCGGACAAGGTGGACGTGAGCCAGCAACACGTCCTTGCAGCAAAAAAACCAAAAAAGATCAAAATCCTCCTGATCAGGTGTGTGTTCTCGGGAGAGAATTAGATCCAGTTCTCTAAATTCAGGCAACAGATTATTCCTTCCAATCCCAAAGGCCTCTCAGCTGTAGAGAGAAGGGCTGGATCAAGATATTTTGCTGCCTTTTGTAGTAGCCATCCCTAGAAATGGCTGGCTTCCATACAGCATATCTGGGCGGTTTTGCTGAAAATTCTGTTACCGTCTACCGTCCTTGTGCTCACTCCCAAATTCTAGTGCAGAGATAAGACCATGACCCTAAGGAAGTGTCTTTTATTATATCTAACCTCTGATAGACAAATTGACATACTTACGAAGCCCAAGGGGTTACTTGAAGCACCCACAGATGCTGCTTAAAACTCTTGGCAAGTCCCTGGGTTTTGAGTTTTCCACTGAACTCCTGTAGAAGCCTTTCCATTTTTTTACCTTCTGCATCAACTGATGGGATAATGTGATAGATGAGGCATGGAAAAACCTCATTTGGGAAGGAACTCTCTTTTTCCTTAGATTTTCCCTGAGAGAGCCTGATCAATTTTTATCTCATTTAAATAGATAAGATGAAGCACTGTAAGATTAGAGTGAAAATAGTAGATGGCTGTGTGGCCAACAGGCAGAGTTAAACAGAAACCACCTAGTGCCAAAACTGTTTCACTGTCACTGATGATTATTATCTAGCAGTCACAAAGATATCAAACATCATTACTTCTTTCCTGTCATTGCACGGAGTTATTTGTCTTACCTTTATAGAGCTAAAAACCACAAGGACCCATTCACACCATAAGGTGCAGCACCACCTCGTTTAGGAGTTTACTTTCCACTTGTCTTTTTTCCCTTGGGGCAGATTAATTACAGTAGAAGAATTTGCATCAGCCTATCTGTCACCAGAAAGCAATAACAAGGCAGCCGGAACTGTAGGGTGGACTTACTGGAAGTGTATTACATGATGAGGTTAAACTTAACAAATTGAATTTGCTTCTATTTTGTTAAAAATCAGTTCCCCACTGGATTAGCTAAGGAAACGTCATTGCGGCGACTGAAGGATGCAAACCAGATATAGGTTTGTTGAGTATGTTTGTAAAAGAGATGTTTATATCTCAGATTTTAAATAGACATAGGGGATAAATGAACACGCAGTGTGTTTTTCATCAAACATCCTGCCTAGGAACTTTCAGTGCTTGAGAAACAGTGCTGGTTGCCGGCTGCATTTCGCATGATCTCCTTATCATGCAGGATCTCAGGAACAGAGGCACTGTGCAGACTCGGGCTTTTTGTTAAAAAGAATGCAAAAGCCCATGTTTTCTTTTGTGTAAAATAGGATAAAGCAGAAATTATTGCTTTGCTGGTATAAAACTAACCTGAGACTTCAGAAGTGGTTTATGCATTTTCGTGATGCAAAGGAAAGGAAGTCTCACTAGTTACACGAGCATTGGAGAGCAAAGTCTGAATCTAACATCTGACACTATTTTGTGAACATAAATATAATGAACATGAATGTCTCTTCTGCCAAGACTCTCTGTTTGTTTCCATGTGAATCACCAACTTTGCTGGGGAACAAGCTTGACAATTCTTTGTCAACAGTGGCCATTTCTGAAGTAAGTAGGACACAAAATAAGTAGGACACAAGTGCAGAAGAGGGGAAAGGTCCTTTTTACTTTTCAAACAGTCATTTTGAACCTACCAAAAGAAGCCCCAACAATTCTTGAAAAAGCTAGGGACATGTAGGTTTGTATTTACTGCCTTGAACGTGGGATATGTTTTATGATGTGAATTCTGGAGGAAGGGGGAAGAGTATGAAATAGGTCTTATATGACACAGAGAGGGGAGAATCAAAAGCGGCTGTTGCTAAGACTTTGGTTTACGTTCACACCAGAACTGTAAACAGCAAGAGCGTGTTCAAGTTAATTAGTAACTACATCAAGTAATGAGGAATTTTCGGTTTATATTGCCAAAATCAGATAACTCTCCAGCAATAGAATCTGTTTTTCTATGTCTTCATGTGTAATAGCAGTAGGCTGTAACAGCGAAAGTGGTGAGCAGTGGTTTTACTGGGAGTTTGCGAAGATGAGGCACGTGCCCCGTGTCAGCTCGTGAGCCTCAGCTGGGAGGCAGTAACGTCAGACAGGAGAGGCTGAGGACGGGTAAGAGACCCAGTCCCTTCCAGTCTGGTTGCCAGTCAACTGACCAGTGAATGCCAGTGCTGGTATTTGCACCATGACATCATTGAAATCTTTTGTTGTTTGATTTTTTTTTTCTTTTGTTGTTGTTGTTTTCTTGAAAGATGGACTGTGCTTTCTGATGTCAACAACCAGTGGGTGAGAACTGCTCTTGCTGTAGTCATGCTTCCTTAGAATTCAAAGCATCCTTTCCCAGGTCCCTCTTGCTCATGATCCAACATATGCTATAATTACAAAATGTCTGGGAAAAGATCATCTGACAAATTAGTTTATCTCCACCAATACCGAAACTTAATGCATTCCAGAAATTATACTGGGGGAGAAATAAAGGGATCAGAAGGGAAGGAAACAAACCCCCCCACACTTCACTCAAGTGAAGTACATTATGATTACTTCTGCAATCTGACCTAAGAATTTTGATGGCATATTAAAATATTACATGCTAGAAAAGAATTTACAACAAATAGTTATGGGCTTTCTTAATCCACCCTAATAATGCCAGAAACACTATGGCAGACAGTCAGTTACTCTGCTGTCTAGACAAATGGCATGTTCTTGCTAATTGCAATTACAAAAAGCCAAATTAAAAAGTGGGTTTTATGGTAGGAGAAAATGATACAAAATGGACTATGCTTTCATAAGCTTTCTTCCTTCTCGTTAGTTGAGATTGAATTGAAACCCTGCACATGAAATTACACAGATTTCATCAACTATGAATATGTATTTTCCAAAATATACAGCTATGAACATATGGATCATATTTTCAATGTATGTCTCAAGTTTAAGAGTTATTAAAAGTCATCTGTTTGGTAATATTTAAACTATTTCCAGTGTTAAATCTCAACTTGTTAGACATGATATTTTCCAGCAACCTTTGCAGAGAATTGCATGGGGTTTGTGTTTACCAATGAGAATGAAAAATACAACGAGGAGAGGGTAATATATTTACGTATTTGTTGTTTGATTTGGCATTTAGATAGTCATCTACAAGAGCCTTCTCCTGGACACTTCCTTGTCCTGGCTTTCCTGTTATTTATCTGGTTTGTCCTGTTTGTCTCGAGGTGGAAAGGGAGATGCTTTGCATTCGTGCAGGATGATGAATCATTGTGCAATTTAGAGTACATTGTCACTTCTATTCATTTCTTTGCCAAGTTACAGAAGCAGCCTTATTCTGCACTGCATCTTTTCCTCTGAAGCCTTATGCAAAGTGCACAAAAAATTACCATCAGTGATGTCCTGGAGTATGAAAGACATCTCTCCTGTCATCTTGTTGGGGAGGTCAAGTTAGTTACTGCTTGTCCCTGGGAAAAGAATGAGGGAGGGCTCCTAAGCCAGCTTCTGTGGAACAAAATGGTGTCCCATATAGACACGTCTATAGTACTAGGTTGTGCTGGGTTGGGCTAGGTTGGGCTAGGTTGGTTGGCATTATCCTGGGCCAATATGTAAGTGGTTGCTCGTCAGATTTAGGTTGCCAGGTAATCATCCTCCTGAGTTTAATGCTCTCTGGCCATGTCAGAGCTGGAAGGACCTTCCCACCACGCTCCATTTGGGTGCCCTGCAGCTGCAGGGTGGAGATGGACCGCCCTGGTCATGACGACAGGACTTGTCCTTTATTTATGAGAGTATCACGGGAGGTTCCTCTGCAGAGAAGTGGCATTCCCATGGGTCACCCTAACTCCTGGATTTTTTTTTTTTGTTCCTCTGGGGAGAACGGTGGGTCTAGTAAAGGTGGGGTTAGCAAAATAAACTGCAGGGCTTTTTGTTTGGATTAAAGCCATGGTGTAAATATTGCTTGTATCTGCCATAGTCACATTCCTAACACTCCCAATAGAAGGCAGCTGATCTTTAAGATAAGAAGACTTGACAAAAGGGTACAGTAAAGCAAGAAAAGCTAACACCATTGATGAAGTATGCCCTTATTGTAAAACTATCACCCCTAATCCTCACTTTGATATAAACCTATAAAAACTATCACCCCTAATCCTCACTTTGATATAAACCCCATTTTGGTTTCGAGCTTCAGGCTGGAAATTGTTATGATGATAACATGCTTTCTCAAATGCAATGGCAAAAAGTGAAAGAAAAACAATCCAAATATATATCAAAACTAACCATGTTTTCTTATATGAAAAAGGCATTTTTTTGTCTCTGGAGAAATGCCACATTCATGCCTAACTCATAAAATACAGCGAAGGAATAGAAGGCAGTATTTAAAACATGCAGATGAGCTCCAGAATCTTCTAAGGGCATTAGCATAGCTGGCTGCCAAGGAGGTACTATTTATCTTCGGAGTCCCTGGGTAATGTGTAACATACACAGAAAGAGAGGCACAAGGTCAGCTCTCTCAGGCTTAGGAGCCTTGGTAGTTTGGAATTGGAAGTATTTTTTATGAGGCTCTCTGCCATTTAACATCCAGGAAAAAAATACTCTACCAAACAGATTCTTTCAACCTTTCGTTTTCTCTCCCATTTTCTGTGTAGGAAAGCAGTATATTTTCTATTTTTTTTTTTTCATCTTGAGGGTGCCTGAAAACTAAGAATAGATGAAAGAGAGAAATACTAACCAGCTTCTTCCAGAAAGATTCCTGTATCTATAGATTCATATATTTTAGGGTTTCAAAGGAACATTATGATTATCTAGTCAGAACTGCCTGACAGGCTGTAAAACCTCACCAAGTAATCTCTCCATCAAGCACATAACATCTGTTTGGGTAATTGCATACCTCTCAGAGAGATACCCAGTCATGATTTAGGGACTGCAAGTGATGAAGTTCTGCAGCCCTTACTCAGGGTTTGACTCAATGAAAACATTGGCATATTATGTTCTCTGTCTCTTAGGTTTGGAGGAACAGAAAGAAATACCTGGCTTTAAATAGAGCCTTGTTTGAAATCTGTATGAATAAACTCTACAGAACTTAAAACAAACAAGAAGAGAATGCATCATCAGAATACTTGTGCACCACCTTCTCTGGTGTAGGGATGTTCTTCTAGCCTTTTTCTTGGGCTCTTCAGAAAACTGACAAAACAGATGAATCCTGCAGCTGGATTTCTTTGGGTTTACACTGATTTTGTTTTCTAATTCAGTGCCCTATAGGAATAGTTTTCAGTTCTCTGTGTGATGCCTTGCTCCGAATAAAGGAGTCTTTACTCCAAGGAGTCTTGTTCTATGTGTGATAATGCTCCACCTTTAGTACCTTTTGAAAGATCCTAATGTCAAGAGAATTATAGCAGAGGCACCAACTTCAACTGGTGAGACAACTTCTATGTCTAAATAGATTCGGTTGTTAAATGCGATCAAGAATCCTGACAATTACATATAGCCAAAAAATGGCATTTTTTGAACAGCTGCGGATGCAATATGTTCACAGTTCATGTCAGGATGGGAACTTATGCTTGTACCCAACTTTAAAGCACACACTGCCAGAAATTACTTGCCCTCTTTCAGACACATTCATAAATAGTAAAAAAAAATATTTCAGAATACAATAACATTGCCAAAACACGATCATGTTGGTAATCTTGTTTTCTGCAGAAGTGAACATTCTGCATACATAAACACTCAAACTGCAGTAGCTCTGCTCTTTGAAATAACAAATGTTTCCAATATTCAGTTCCACCATCTGATACAATAGATTTTGCTTACGTCCTGCTATTGCTTGAATTGACTCTCGCAGCTGAAGGTCATGGAGTGATCGGTGCCAAAACAAACAGATGATGTGCCGGGAAGACACTTTTAGAAAAAATCTTACCTTCAGAAAAGCAAAGCACAAACTCCTGAAAAACGTAAACTTTGAAAAGAGAAGCATCAGTCATGGCCTCTCAGCTCATCTTTCAAAGTTAAACCAACAGAAAAAGCAGTCATAATATTTGCACCTAGGTAAAACAAGCTAGGATTTCGCTTTGGGGCTGAAAGCAGCTCAGTTCGTTTCCCTCGTTGGATAGAGACTTCCTGGGTAACCTTGAATAAATTGTCTGGGACAAGGTTTCTGGAGGTCTGTAAATGCCCACATAGGCATTTAGATGTGCATTGGGGTATTTGGTATGGATTCCCATAATGAACAAGTGCTGAAAATGAGTGCATATCTACTTTTAAAATTATCTTTAAACCTTTTTCCCAAGGGTGATCTGGGGATGACTAGGTGTCTGTAAACCCGTAATCTGGGCTTTTATAAACAATGAAAATCAGAATTATTTTCACTTGAAATTTCACGGTGTCCAGGAAGCCTTTGGGAACTGAGAGAGCTCTAAGACTGTTTCCCTCTGCGATATGAGAATAGCTGTACCTTCAGTAGGAGCTGGAGACAAATAAAGAGGAGACAGCCTGTGGGACAATCATACCATGTCACAATGGAGCCTCAGTTAAGACAAGGAAAAAAACTCCACTTGGTGAATAAAGAACATATGTTGTTCTGTAAGTTGTTCTCCCTATTTCCACAGTTCATCAGAGGAGGGAGAAAGAATGCATCTCAATTCTCATACAAAACCATAAATTAGGTAGGGGGGAGTCCCTGCACCAAAAAATGATAGAGTGTAAGGAGCAGAAATGGCTCAGTTGGGTGTTGTTCGGGACCTTCTGGAAGTTGCTCAGCAGCTCAGAACCAGAGCAGAATTTGTACATTTGGTTCAGGCTTGATTCTGCAATACTAAATTAAATGAGTCATCTCAGCTTATGGCGAAATCCCTTGAAATCAAGAGGACTAATTACACAAAAATCACTCAAGATAGAAGGAGCTGGACGGGCCCCTGAGGGAGCACAGCTACATGCACTTTAGACTATTGAAAAAGCTCTTTCCACAAGACACATTTCATGTGTATGAATAAGCTAATTGCTGATGGGCAGGGACTACTGGTGTTTATTAAACACGATGGCTCAGAAGCAACATCTGGCTCAAGGAACCCCTTGCTTTGAGGAGCCTGGAAGGGAAATATCAGGGGAAAATAATTTAAGCATATTTCTTACAGTAATTCATAATAGCATTTCCTATGAGCAAGCATCAGAGGTGTGATAACGCAGGAGGTTGTTTCTCTGACAGTTCCCATAGTCCAGCGCTTGCTGTCACAGGCTCCATCTGTGTATGAGAAATTATTTACAGTTGGAAAAGGTTGTTCTCAGAATTCTAGATCATAAACTTCAATATTTACACTTGTCAGTTTTTTTACCCACCACAGTGGACCAGTAAGATATGACTGTTGAGGATCTTTATGTTGACAAAGTAGATAATGCAGATATTATAACCAGATTTCTGTATGCCACTTAACACTTTAGTGTAGCTATACCTTTTAGTTTTATAGAAATACATTTATACTTTGTACTAAGAGGCAACAAACTTTTTTTTGCTTCAAACTATTCAACTATGGTTAGTCCACTTTAATTATTGCATATAAAAGTGTTTTATTATTTTATTCAATCAGACTGGCAGAGATCACTTAGAGCATTCGACTAGAACAGTCTCAGTAAAAACTAATCAAAAGCTCCGGTGAGTTTGAGCATGGGATCTGGTAAACTCAGTAACAAATAAAACAGAATTCTAAACATTCATCTTTACAAAAAAAAAAAAAATTACAAAATCTGAACAATAAGTTAATAAAGTGAAATAGTTATCTACTGTTCAGATATAAAAATCCCAGCAACTTATATATCACTATAGCAGATGTGACAAAATTGTGAATAATGCTATCCACTGTCATAAGTGATGCTCCGAGATTTCCAACAGAAAACTTAGATTTTAATTTTCAGTTCGTATATAGCCAAAAGTAAGAGGCAAAGCCAGCCTAAGAGTAATCCAAGGTTCTGTAGGAGAAACATCAACCAGGGTCGCCGTGTCTGAATATGAGTCATTTCAGGAAGCTAAAAAAAGAATAAGACACCAGAATGAGAGCCAGATATATCCATCTCTGGAAAATAAGTCTTATGGGAAAACAAGACCAACTTCATTAAAAGACTTTAAAAATGCTCAGTTTCTGGATATAGCTATTAATCTGTACTACGTTCTGTACATTGTAACAACACATATCTTGACAGGGAAATATTTAAATTAATCAAATTCTGCTCATTTTGCTTCTTTTACTAGCACCGATGAGAATTATAAATAAGATTCCAAAATTTGTTAACTTCTTGGTAGTTTTTAGTAATTTTATACAGCTGTCTGTAAGGAAATGCTTAGTTCGTAACATTAGTGATTCCTTTTAGTGGGAATAAACTAGTTTGAGGTTTTTTGTTTCAATACTATATATAGGATCAGTTTTGCTCTTACTGAAATAACTGGCAACCCTCCTGTTTACTTGGGCTTTAGTAAACATACAAGAAGAAAACAGGATTTTTAAAATCTGCTTGAAAAAATTATGCCTAGTATTTTTCTCTATGAGTTTTAAATCAAGTAAAGGAGCGGCAGCTGTTTATAATCATAATAAAAGCTACTTACTTTGACCTTCCAGCCTACACGGTCTCTTTTATCAAAGTTTTAAAGAAAAGGTATGCCTCAACAGACCCTGGGAAAATGATGCCTCAGGCTCAGAACCTCTGAGGGTCCCTGGGTCTGTTCTCCCGCTCTGCTCTCTCTCTGGAAGCTGGGATGGGCCCAAAAGAGAACTGTAGTGAAAAATCTGACCCTACTCTGAAGATTTGCATAAAAATAACAGGCAAACCCAAAGGCCCTGGACCTTCAGAACAACTCGGCAGTGGTTTAACTCATCATACAAATCTGTGCCTTAAACACAAATTAAATAAAGCTACAGGAGTTTCTAAGGATCATCAGAAACATTCAATGTAAAGCCAATGTAAACACCTCCAAGTTCTGATGTAAATCAAAATCTGAACTGACAGCTTGTAAGTGTTCAGAGCATGTGGCTTTTGTTTTGTACATAAGTAAAAACTGTTACTTGAGACCTAACCCTAGACCTAGGGTTCCACTCTAGACCTTTGGTCTCTCTACCTTATCCTTACAATCAGTCTGTTTTGTCCTCTTCCCCAGTGCATGAATGAACAAGTTCTCTAAACAGGAGACTTTTCCCCTTCCACTGCAAAAGCTAGCATTTTCTCTTACTGCTATCAGTGCCAATTTATGAGTTACACACATGCACAGTACGTTCCTAAGGGAGTTTTAAAAAGGAATTCTCAGCAGTCAGTACCCTTCCTGTGCCTGGTACAGATCTCTGCCCCTTCCACCTACCCAGCAAATACATGTTGAAACCATGTGTGAAAAATAAGGAAATGAGGAGTAAAAAGGAAATAAGGAACCAACTTCTTCAAGACTTTAAAATACCTGGCAGGTTCAAATGTTTGTTTATGTCATAAGAAGTAACTTTCAATCCTAGAAATGCATTATTTACCTTTCCCCCTCTAAAAGTCCTTTATGCCTTTCTCGTATGGTGCCCTCCTAATAGCTTTTATTTTGCCCTTTTATAAGGAATCACACCCATCATAGCTGTGACACCTCATAAAATCAGACTAAGCACCCTACACACGCATGCTTTTTCCCTCCAAGTTAATCCATCTGCATTTGTCTGATACTCATCTGTGATGTAGCCATGTTAAAAGGAAAATACAACAATAGACTGAAGTTCTCACCATTTCTGCTAAAGACAAATATAAGAACATTCCAGCTGTAACAGTAAAAATCCAGTTTTGAATGCAAGGATCAGTTGATACAGACAGGCCAATATAAAGTCCTAAGAATGCTGTTAGTGCACTTATAAAATTCATCAAAATTGCAGTCTTCGTGGGAAGCCCTGTACTTAGCAGCACAGCAAAATCTCCTGCATAGAGAAAAAGACAGGAAATTTATGATTGAGCTGATAAATGTATTTGTAAGACTCTTGGTCATAAAACATGAAGGAAAATAATAAGATATACACAAAGATAGTGAATGATGGAGGCTGCCCTTGGATTTCTGTAGAATTAGTTATAAACTCATCCTGTGAGAAAAAACATAACCAAACCCCCCATATTGACTTGTATTTGTTTAGCTGTTCCTAAAGATAGCATACAGGATACAGGAGTGGCTTTCTGCTAGTTCTTGATGTTCTGTGACATTTCCAACTTGGATCCACGCAAAAGTGAAGTCACATGCTTTCCCAGAATTTCTAAAGCTTTCTCAATTGGGAACTTGCCAGTTCAAATCATGTGAGCATATTTGCAGCATGGTCTTTGAGCGTTTCACAGGTGCTTTAAGGCAGAAAAACCTATGGAATCCACTTATTTCAGACCTCATTGATTTTGGTAAATTGTACATCAGAATTGCATCACAGATTTTTCTTCTGAAGTAAAGTATTTCATAACAGGTCCACAGTAAAAATACTTTGAAAATTCTTCTCTGTGAGTGTAGAATTGCCCCATTGAGACTGGGGCACTACTGCCCCAGAACGAAGAAGGTCTGTTGTTGGAGTTAGCTCTTCAGGATTTGGGTAATTTCTTTGCTATGCAAACAAGAGCTACCAGTTCTACAGCAATTCCCCATCCCACCTTTTTGGGGGGGAAGTTTTCTACAGAGACAGCACATGAAACCTAGAACCACAAAGCCAATGAAGAAAAATACACATATATATTTCTTACCCATTTCGTGAGGAATTTCATGGCATAAAATAGCAATAGTCGTTGTCACACCTGTTTCTGTTGAGGATGAGAATGCTGCTCCTATTACCAACCCGTCAGCAAAATTGTGAAGACTGTCACCGACCAGAACCATTATTGCTAACAAGCTGATTTTCTTACCTAGGAAAAGACAAGCAAATAAGAAGAAAGCCCAGAAATTTTACCACAAGCAGATCCTGTAATTTGTGTGGTTTTTGTGTGATTTCACATATAACATTATGAAAAGTGATAATAATCAGAGGACAATAGCATTGATCTGTTTTGTCCTTGTTATTACACTTCCTTCAATACATTTGAAGCAAAAAAGGAGGTGGTAGAATTATTCAGAGATGCAAATAGCAGAAAGTAGCTTCCTTAGTTTCACTAGGTCAACAGTACATTGGACGTTCATGATCAGGCATCTGACAGGAGAGGAAAGGTGTTACTCATGATGAAAGTAACTCATGATGAAATCAACCTGGGCAACCACCAGCCTGTAAGCCAGCCAGCCACGCAGCATGGGGAGGAATTTTATCTCAAGTAGCCATGAGGCTACTCCGTGTCTAGCAACATATAATTGGCTCCTCTATCCTGTACTTTATTCCATCCATTTTACCCACAATCTTCCAAGCAGGGCCTCCTAATGCCTCTCAGGAAACGCATCCAGCTTCCCTCTGCACACTCCGGGCAGAACACTTTGCAAAGGGTTGCTTTATGCCTGAAGAAGAGCAGGGTTGTGATTTGAGACCTAAACATCATGTATTTTCCTGACTTTTGTCGGCCCCACACAGACACAACACAGCAGCCTAAAGAGCTAACGTGGAACTGCACAGAGCTGGCTGAATACAGTTATCACCAGGTTTCACTTCAGTAATATTTCTTCAGAGATGACCATTTTATAGTGATGGGGGAGAGGTTTTTTCTTACAGAAACTGGCTAGAACTGAAGTCTTCAGACTATTATAAAAAAACACACACAGCACATAAAGGCCTAACAACTGTATTCAGAAAATCCTCCCTAGTTGCCTGGGAGCTCCGCGGGTTCGGAAAAATTGGCAGGCTTGTTAGATTTTCCTGCCAACTTCCAGAGGCAGACATGGATGTCCCCAGTTTGCACAGTTCTTTCCAAACAGTATGGGCAGTTTATAATCAATAGGGCAGAGCATGAATTACATAGAAGTAATAATAGATTGCTGCACTACACTCAGCTTGCGATTTGGAATAAAGGCTGGTGGGGACGAAACCATGGCCTGCCCTGAGATTGTACTGCTCTGTGTTGGTCCAGCATCTGATTGTTGAAGAAGATGCACCATAATTCTGGGCACTCACTCGGGCGTTCTGCCTGGGGCACAACAGGGGTAAGGTTAACATTTCGGAGCAATTGCAAATATCAGCTTTGTCAACTTACTTAACAGAAAGTTAAGAAGATGAGTATATAAACAAATCTGAATGTTTATCTTACTTTCAGCCTATTTTAAAGCAAATTTGTTACTAGAAATCATCTCACTGCATTGCTGTAAAAAAATATTTACTATTAACTTATTATCCTAACTATTTCTACAAAGCTTTTTCTTCTTAAACTATTCCATAATTTTCACAAAACTCATGGGTGGGGGACTTCCACCATAGATTATGTATTTTAAGATTTGAATAAGAGTTTAAAACAAATATTTATCCCTACCTAGATCTTTTTTTCCCACGTCTTCATTACTCATAAAACAAAAATATTTATAGCTAATGTAACACTTCACTGAGTATACCAAATTCACAATGCTACTGTTTGATCTTTTCATATATTGATAGAACAAGTGTGGATAACTGAGAAGAAGAGGGCCTGTGAAAAATCACAGATCGTTTTCTTCCAGTAGTTTCTTGCTTTTTGAGTTACTCACTAGCTATCTAAGGTGACTGACTTCCCTCAAGGTCCTACTTGACATGCATTTACAGTGAAATGTGGCATTTCTGGAGATGTCAGCTTCTTTCTTAGAGCTGAAGATTCCATTCCATTTTGGAAAAAAAACATCTAAAAGTTTATCTCAGCAGCAAGGTATCCAGGTATGTTTATGCATTTAGCTATTCATAGGAACAGTAACAACATAAACTTTTATAAATATGCATTCTCTAAAAAACCCTAAACAAAAACATCCTCCTTTCACTACTATGGTTTCACTTACTGATTTCTAATATAAAGATAAAACTGAGCTATGGAGAAAAAATGGAACAAACCAAAAATTTTACTGAGAAACTAGACCAAATTTAGTCATTTGGAACAAATAATGTTGAGATCACTAGAAATTTGTGCTTAGCAGATAGTGATGATGAGCAGAATGGAAACATCTAGAGATGGACTAATAGAAACAGAGAAACTGGCACTGGGTTATGTGCTGCTGGATAGATGAGACTGAAGAAACGGAAATTAGATTTCAAATGCCTCAGAAATGGAAATGAAGTCCACAAGAACAGAGAAGAACATTAGAAACCGAGAAGAAGATAATGACATTGTTAAATAAATGAAATTGTAGACCTGAGATCACAAAATAAAGGGAGTTGATTATAGTAAATAAACTGATTTCAATTAAAATGCTATTCTCTTAGATGAATGACTATGCTCTATTTCTCCCCTTCTTTTTTTTTTGAGTAAGCAGCAACAAAACAGAGAAGATAAGAACTACTTTGAAGCTCTCTGAAGAAAACAGATTATCCTAAAATTGAGAGCCACCATGAGCCCATAATTTCATCCATGTAATAAATCATTACTGGTTTAAGGAGACTATTGCATTACTGTGTAAGAGAAGAAGGAAGCAGGATTATATTAGTACAGTGAGCCAAAAAACCGATTGTGTCACTACCTTCAGAAATAAAAGCCCAAGCAAAGTTTACAATTATAAAAATCTGTATTGTATTAAATTTTGAATGTTTCCCTTCAAGCAAAGGCTTTAGAAAAATGGTTTGCAACAGTGAGCAAACAAACAGTAAAGCGTGGACAGTATAAGATTAATGAACTTCACAATTACAGGGCTGGCAGCTGAAAAGGTCTTCGAGAACATATTTAATTATGTAGCCAAGCATCATCAAATGTGGTGAGGTAGCATAAAGCAAACACAGAGCTAAGCCAACTTTACACTTTCAATTCCATTTTAGGTCTTAAGGCTTTTCCTGCTGCTTGTCTAGTATTTTTATTGATACTAACTTTTTTTGCTGATCGCCTTACTTTCTGGAGGAACTTCAGCAGACTCAGAATCTTCTGGGCTTCTCTAGTTAAAAGCAAAGATAATGGATCAGTGTTAAGGGGCCCTTCCAGCTGCTGATATAAATACAGGAAAATATCAAATAAGTTCAAGTTTTTTAATTAAAGACAGTTGCTGTTACTTGCATAGATATCATTAGAATCATTTATTGAGTACAGGCAGTGCGACTGGTACTGCAGAAAAGCATAAAAAAAAGAAATCTCCCTTGCCCAGGTAGGAAGACAGACATTCATGAGCAACTTCATAACCCAAGAAAATTATTTTTCCGCTTGAATACACAAAAATCTAACCAAATTCAGAGCTAAAAAGGACACCATCATTCAAACTGTATCTTGTATCTTCTCATTTTGTCATGACGGGATGACTGTACTTTCCTGCTGGATCTTTCCTAAATCTACAGGATTTCCAAGGGAAAAAAGCTAGACAATGGAGTCCTTTTGGAGTTCACGTTCTTCACAGTTACTCTGTGAAAACACAGGACTGAAAAAGATGATCCTAGGTAGGTTTCACAGCCTTTCAAAATGTAGTTGGTTTTTCTTCGGGGTGCCTCCCCTCTGGGCCCTTAGTCAGGGCTTTGTCTGAGCATCAGGCATCGCTGCCTGGGTAGAGCAGCCTTGGGTACACCCCACTGCAGTGAGGGAAATAGACCCCTGTGCCAAGCAAAGAAAGAGACAGCATCTCTGTCCTTAGCCTAGAGAATTAATTTGATGCAGCAGCCCTAATATTTAATTAACAGAAACTGTAACTGCGGGGAGAGAAGAGAGAACATGAGGAATCTGTCTCTCCCCCTACCTCCCTGGGGCTTTTCTTTCTGACTAGAGAAATTATTAGAAATTTGTGTGAGGGGGATAAGCCAAAAAAACTTTTTTTTGTTTGAAACTAGAAAAACGGATTTTTTTTTTTTTTTCCCAGAACAGCCTATTTAAGCTATTTTAGCAGCCAGTGAGGAGTCAACAGCAGTACGGAAGAGTTGCTTTGTTAGGGTCAGCAGCCACCACTCCTAGAAAAAGCTATAGCAGAGATGTGCACTGGCTGCAAACCAGAAGATGTTTCTTGGCTGGTATTAGCTTGGTCATGATGTGGGGTATATGCTGTAGAGGCACGAGGAGGGAAGGGAAAGGGTTTGGGTTTTAAATTCTACATTTTAAAGGAAAAATAAAAGTCTTTAATTCCCATGATTGCAGCCAGTCATACAAATTCCAGTAATTGTTCCACTTCTTTTATAATATTTATTCACATGCCACATCTTTGAACTCTGACTCAAAACTGCAAGACTAATCACTGACCTGAAGGATTTACAAGCTTTTCTTAGTCAACCAGTGTTTTTCTTACTATTACTCACATGACTCTAAAAAATTGGCCGTGCCTGTACAAATTGGCCTCAGCCACACTAGTTCATGTATTTATACAAAACTTCAGGGGAATCTTGCATCTGAGAGGAAAAACGAGCTCATTCATTATCATAAACAGGAAACGATGACGTGGCTCACAAATTAGTAAACATTCTCCACTTGTCTGTTGACTGCATTCCATTGAGAGTTTCCCAACTGTGTTTGAGAGATGAGCAGTGGCTCGTAAGGCTTTTGCCCATCACAACCACTTCAGTGAAACGGAGTTCACATTAGATACTAGAGACTACATATAAGCTGAGGAGATTTGTTGGAAAAAGAGAAAACAGGTTGAAAGGTATGATTTAATTTAATTAGCAGAGACAAGTCTATTTGGATACTCTCCACAGACCAAGAGAAAATTACATAACTTCTTATGGCTAAGCACCATTCCTCGATACCCCCTTGTTTACTGTTGGAATCTGCAGAAAAATGCCCAAGAACCAGTTTTCATCTGGTCACTAATTACGCACTTAACTCTCACTGTAGAAAATCCTGAAATTTTTCCCATGGGAGAACATAATAAATTTTTAAAAACAAGGGAGGAGGAAAATCTTCAAGAATTTTATCAACAAAGGGTAGTACAGGAAGTGTATTGTTATATTAATCTGATACATGCTTGAGAAAAGTTATTATAAAAATCTGTGTTTGAAATCTCTGTAAAATCTCTTTATAAACGAGAGATTCCTGACAACTATGTCAGGTAATAAAGGACAAATCAATAAAGATTGGAAAATCATACTGATTTATTACATTAATTGGGTTCATTTTTTGAGGAACAGAAAAAGAAGGATATAAAATGAGGGAAGTATGTCATATTGGTAACCTACCAACTGTATGGTTGAAGTAGATTTGCCTCTGCCTGAACGGTCATTTAATTCAGATTCCACTGGAAGATCATGGGAATGTCCCCAGTGCCCATTAACTAAAGAAAGACCCTGCTGAATGAAGAGGCTTTGCAATTAGTTCTGAAACCCAATGAACACAGGTGCAGTCTTTCTCAGCCTTTCCTGAAATTTTAGCATCTATAGGAAATTTTAGCATCTATTTATTTCAAAACAAAACCTGTTGAAAAAGATTGTTGGCTAGGATCAACATTTCCTGATGCTTATTTGGTTAAAAAAACCCCCAAAACTAAAAAACTGAAAAATTAATCAGATAAATCAGTGTCAACAATAATGGTTTAATGAAACATTTTGTTGCAAACTGGAGATTAAAATTTGAGATTGAGATGGATATAACAATTAACTTTTAGAGTTCATCCAGTTCTCTGTAGAACATGTTTAAAGATTTGTGAACTGACGATAAAGCCCTCCTCTTGAATAAGTAACAGAAAGGACTACTTTTTACCAAACAAACAAAATCTCACCATCATCAAAATATTCTCATTCAGTTAATTTCACATAAAACTCTTATGGTTGACTCAAGGGTAGTGGGAACTCATTGTTACATATCTAAATCAGGACAGTCATTAAATACTCTCTGTAAAACAAAACACACAAAGTCTTGGACTTCTTAAGTGACATCAAGGTAGCCTCCCATGCTGAGAAACTTAATGAGCCATCACACTGTGTTTCGTTGTATCCTTGTGCATGATCATATTTTCAGGCACCAGCCACACAGAAATAAAATAATAAAATGACCATAAGGTGGGCAGTGAGCAAGGAGATCCTATTAATTTAAGATTGGGTCCTACCGACTCCAAGATACATATTCAATTTTCAAATGCGTTGGGAAAGGGGTCAAAAATTATTTGGAAATTTTAAGGTGTCATTCTTTAAAGTATCTTGTGCTTACATCTATGTCTTCCCCCTCCTCAAACAGAGCCTAGAATAAACAGCTGTTTTTACAGTTTCATACGGATAGGCACTCTTCACTTGCCAACGCTAGTCATCAAAGTGTGCTTACACAGCACCTTCAATTAACTCTTTCCTTCTTGAGTTATAAATATAGGGAGCACATTCACGAAGCATACAGATTCCATAGATCAAAGCCAAATAGGTCAATCTGGTAGGAGCACTATTTTCCACAATAATTTTAACATTTTGTGCACTGTAAAATCTCAAAATAAAAGAGAATTTTTAAAGGATAAATTGTACAAAGCTTTACCTGGTTTTGTGGTGTTACCAAAAGGAAGAAACACTTTTCAATCAGAAAAAATCCGTGAATTCCTCCAATTATTCCTAAAAGTTTCCAAACATATTCTTTCCCCTCATAGAAATGTTCTACCTCTTGAGCTTCATGTTTATGTAAACCAAGAGTCTAAAAAAAACCACAAGAGGTAAATTAAAAAACCTTAAAATTACAATGTTTTGATTTTTGCTAGTTATCCATAGTTTAATTCAAATTATTCTTAACATTTTCTTTTGTCATCTCTTTCAAATTTAAATTGTGATTCGAGCTAATCAGATAAATAGTAGATTTATTAGGAAAGTAGATTTTCATAGTAGAATTATTAAGAACCTCTGCTAAACTTCATCATCTCTTGTGTTGAAAGGACCAATATTTTTAGAGATAGTTTTATGAAAATGCCCTTTTTATATATATATATCCATTTAGTATATTTTCTTTGGAGTGTATCAGTCTTTAAAGTCTACAAAGTTATTTGCATTGTCTTCAGATGTAAACTTCATATAGAAAATAATTCATAAGGCTTTCTGCTGGTGGGTGTGGTTCTGTTTTTCCCCAGTGGCACATCATGGTAGCCCTCCTTTGCTCTGAAAGTGAGCACTTTAAGGCTACTGAATACTTCACTTAAAACTGGTGAAGGGGAAGGCTTTCGCACTCAAAAACTGCCCTTTAAAGAAATGCATTTGTCTGACATTCACTGAGAACTGTCTTCCTTAAACTCCGATGATGTGCTGAACATTTTGACCAGAATCTCAAGTGATCTGAAGCTCTTTTTCAATGACCGGTTGAAGTCTATTTATAACAGTCCTGTTATATTGGAGGAGACTCATTCGAAAATAAATAAATACACAATGGAAAACTGCTTCTGTTTTATATGCCATCCTATTCTTAAAATTTATTTTATTAATTTTGGAATAAAAAATAGCACTTATTTTATTACAGGTTTAGGCAGCAGGATTAATTAGGCAACTGGAACAATATGTGGAGGAGATTGTGGGTGCCTCATACAACTTTTGAACAATTTCTCCTAAAAAGCATTACCAAATCTTCCTCATGAAAAAGTTTCACACACATCTAGAAACCTGGCTTGCACAGGACCTGTGGGTTTTCTGAAAAGTATTTGTGAAAATAGGAATCTTATTTTCTCTGAATTCATCATTTCTTGATTTCTGCTTCGTACTACTTGGATTCTCTATTAGAACTACAAAGCGCAAATGGAATTGGAATACTGGGCTGATGGTTCCCAAATTTCATGGAAGCTTCACTTTTAAACAGGTGAGCATCAGCCAGGTTTAAATGAGAATTTTTTCCTCTGTGTATGTGTATGCATGTGTTTGAACATTTTAAAAATACAAGTGTGTATTACCTACCTGAGGAATAAGGTGTAGCAATGCGTCTCCAGAAAGGGTCCCAACAGCCAAACCAACAAACAGCTGTAAAATGAGTGTATAGATTTCTTGACAGGAGTTAAATAAAATGAGGGTTGTACCCAACATAGATCCAATAGTAATAAGTAAAACAGCAATGGTGCTGTAACCATATTCTGTAGGGAAAAACAAATGAAACAAGGGCACTTTTAATCATCCAGTATATCTGTTTGTGTTGATTTGGGTTTGTATTTGGTTTTGATGCTATGTTTTGCTACCTCTGTGTACAAGCACACAGAGAAGTGATCCATTGTGCCACATAGCTTTGTCTAGTCATGTATGATATCAATGACAGAACTGGAAGCCTAAAAAACATTCATTTTTTCAGGCTTTACATGTAATACAGTCTAACACTTCCAAATTTCAAGCCTTAAAGTGCTAAATAGGCTGTGACTGTGCAGCTTAGAGATACTCAGAGCAGTACAGTGAACAGGGGTCTGCACTTCTTTCCTCAGATTTATGCTACATCCTCACGCACCACACCTGTGAATCTTTACAGTCAACACCAGTTATCAACCAAATCACATTCAGTAAACAAACCATGGCCTAAAATCTCAAATTAATGTAGGCATCTCATTTAGGTTCTAAGCATAAGCTTTTTAGTCCAAATTATGCTTACAAACGTGCTGTGGACATACATTCCTTTAGTTACTACATCAGGACTACCAACCTATTTTTCCCAGGTTACTGGAATTTTTGGAAGGTTACTTTTACAGTTCTTCAGAGTTACACACTGCTCACATTCCCAACCTTTTCCACAATGTGAGTCCTGATTAATCCATAAGAAAGTCTTATGATGGAGGTAAAACGCTGATGAGAAACAGACATAAAGGAACTAATGCCAAAATATTCAAAAATGTCAATGTTTCACACTTTAATAGTACTGCAAGTGCTCAGTGCCTCATAAAATCAGACAGTAAATTTCACTGCACATCCAAATACAGGGGTATAGTAGATACTTTGTGAAGGTCAGGCCTTGGTGACTTAGCTAAAACAGCACAGTCTGCCAGTAAAATTGAACTGAGAATAAAATTAACGAGCCTACACTCATGTCACTAGGTCACACATAGGTCAAACCTGAAGCCATTCATCTGTCTCAAGCCAACAGAAGTGTCTCTGTGTCATGGAAACCTTCCTTTGCCAAAAATCATGGGGAAAGAGCTGCTGAAAGGGCTCTTAGTAATTCCATTTTGTGTCTGAATATTTCATCTTCGCTCATCTACACAGATCTCATCTTTCTGAGGTCACTGAGATGTCAGCGATTGGGCTGATGGCCTTTAACTTGAGAGACCCTTATTCAAATTCAATTTGCCATGAACCTTGTATGTGACCTGTGAAAGTTACTTTCTTTCTTTGTCCCTTGATTCCTCATCTGAAAAATGGCCTGTAGCATAGAAAAGATAAAAGCAGTAAAGACTGCAAGGTGTTCAGGTAATGAGAAGAAAGATATAAGGAAAGAAGGATGCTGCCTTCTGGGGAGCTGTAATGATTCTTCCTATTCTGTATGTTTCTTTCTCCTATAACCATTCTTGGAATATCCATGACTGTCCTTCTTTATTTAACACATTCTTTAATTGATGCTCATAGTTCCATTAATCTGTACACCATGGAATGATAGCTCAGTTTATTCCCAAAAGCTGCTTAACTTGTGTGGCTTAAAGTACAGATAGAATTTCAAGGCAGAAAGTGCCATCCGGCTCATTGGCCAGCAGGCCTGGATAGCTTACTATCTCCCAATAGATCTGCTCATCCAGAGCTGGCTATGTAGATATTAGGATAAAGGCACTGCAGGCATTGATTGGTAGCCTAGAAGTGCTGCTCTAGATGCAGGTGATTATGGATCTCAGAAGCTAATGCCTCCTGTAATACACCAGCACACCTAGGTTTGTAACCATTTCCCAGATATTGCTGGCTTAAAAAAACGAACAAACAACAAAACCAGGAAGGACATTAAGAAGTCCTTAGGTCAGATCAGATTCAGACAAATTTTTTTGTAGGGTGGACGAGGGATTGGATACAGAAGTTGAATCAGTGTAATGGTAGGGCAGAAATCCCTGGAAGCAGTGGCATGTGAGGGCTACGACTACAACTGGAAACAATCTGATTATACTCTAACTCAGTTCTTGTTCCAGCTCTACCACACAAGTCCTGCTGCCCTTGTGACTGGTTTTTTTGGTTGTTTTTCTTCCCACAATAGTATCCCCAAAGCCTCTCTGCTGTAAAATATCACAACATGAAAAACCAGCAACATTCACACAGAACTTACCTACACGAAGTATTTGCCCCATCATGGTATAAAATGCCAGCTAACATAACCTTGAGGCTATATATAGAAGCAATATAATGGTTCTAGAATAAATGTGATGGAAGTTTCACAAAACAGGTCATTGCTGCACAGCAACACTTAGAAGGACCTGTCACTTTTCAGTATAGTACTATCATCTGACATGTATGCTACGAAATCATAGAGAGCATAAATTACAGCGTGCAGAAATCTCATCGTGTTTATGTTTAAGGTTAGTAATAAACAAAATTTCCCCAGAATTTAAGTCCCTGCACCCCTTCAGCTGAATTTTAACAATTCACATAACAACATAACTCACTTTCCAAAGTTGTTGGTGGAAGCTTTGTCTGCTTGGAGTCAGGAAGCTGACATGAACAACTTAAGAGCTGCTGAATGATGGCTGGACTGATTTGCTTGAAGTGGTCCTTAGATATGGAGTAAGAACTATTTTTTATAAATATCTTCACAAGTTCATTGGCAGAGAAACAAACCTAGGCAGAAAAGTATATATATTACTGGATGTGTTTTGTAGACCTGCATTTCTTGCTGAAGTTCAGCATTGGAATCTTAGAATAACACAGGGTTCTACAACCTAGAAACAAAACTTGGTTTTCCATATACTCTTTTCCAGTTAAATGAATTGAATTCTAAATTTTAAATTTATTTGCCAATTAAAACTTGATATCTCTGAATATTTTACGTGTTAATAAAAATATTTTAATGCTAACACAAATCATATTCTTAGCTAATAATGCAATACACTGCCTGTGTCAAAGCAGCAGTGATTTGATTTGTCCTTGGGCTGCATGTTTATACCCTAAATGAGATACGGAACTAAGTTATTATTCTAAGGCTTTTAACAACAGCATCTCATTTAAGGGAAGGATCCTAGAAGCTACATAGTCTAGATTTCCTTTGAAGATTATTTAATTGCATTATTAGAGGTACTAAAAAATTTCAACTACTTTTTGTTCTCGTTAGCAATATCTCTGTCAAAAAATACCAAACCAGACCAAACTAAAACATCTTCTCTTGGGAAGACTGGAACATTTGTCTTTTAACAAATTTTCATGAAGAATTGTTTATTCATCTCCAGGACAAAACTTTGAATAGTCCTAGTGGCAATTTCTATAAAAACTTTTAAAAAGAAGTAGTCCAGATCAAGTATGCTACCTTACTTAGAAGAATAAACTTCATCTCTCAATCCCATCTAACAAGTTGTGATTCAATTAAACTTAAATATAAATATTTCTTTCATTTAAAGTAATCTGCAGCTGAGAATCAGGCAATAATATTCCTAAATACTATTTTTTAATCACTGACGCTTAAATTTCTTTTGAAAGAAAACTACAATTTAAATAAAAATGTTGTAATTACTATTACTTTTAACTAATCCAATTCAAAACCAACATCTTCCTGCCTTTGTTCATCCACTAGTAAAGTAAAACCCATCACTCTGAAATGGAGTGAACTGAATACTGACACATACATGTATTCTGAATACCACGCTCAGGTCTTCGGGACAAGAGGTGATCTTCCCACCTGCATCTAGTCTGTTCTGCCTCCAAGCAGGAGAGCACAAAGATGATACAGGAAGACCCATATTAGAGAAGACCGTTGCCTGTTCTGGACAGTGACTGACTAATGATAAGGAAGATCAGCAAGTGGTATCAAGGCAAAAGTTTAGCTTGTGACTGGTTATGAGCAGCACTCCTCACTGGTCAGTACAGGGGCTGATATTATTTAATGCTTTCATCAATGACTTGAGTGATGGAACAGAGCTATTGTGCTATTCAGAAGGAACTTGACGAGCCAAAGAAATGGGCTCACAAGACCTTCATGAAGATCAGCAAAACCATATTTATTTGGCTTCAAACATAATAATCCCATACATCAATAAAGGCTGAGAAAAACTGAGTGGAAGGTAGCTTTAGAGAAAAAGCCCTTGGAGTCCTGACAGATGACTTGAACATGAGTCACCAGTGTGCCCTTGTGGCAACAAAGGCTAACTGCATACTGGGCTTCATTAGCAAGAGTGTAGCCAACAGGTAAAGGAAAAAAAATATTGTCCTCCACTCAGGACATCTGGACTATATCCAGATTAATAACCAGCAGTACAAGAAAGACATTGGCAAATTGGGGGAACTGCAATGGAGGGCCACCAAGATGGCTAGGGAACCACAGCACGTGATGTGCAGGAAGAGGCTGAGGGATCTGGGTTTATTCCGTTTGGAGAAGAGAAGATTTGGGGGCTATCTTCAGTCTTCAACTATTTAATGGAGGTAATAGGGGAAATAAAGTCAGTGTCCTCTCAGAGATGTACAGCAAAAGGATGAGAGGTAACAGATATTAGTTGCACCAGGAAAAATTTAAATTTGTTATAATAAAAAAACCCCACCAAAATGAGTTCAATAAAGCACCGGTACAGGTTTCCTAGAAAGATTCTAGAATCTCCGTCTTTGGAGACATTGAGAATTCAATTGGACATGGACTTGTGAAACTTCAGTGATGACTTTAAAAAAAGTACTGACCTTTTTTTAATGTGATAATGGTTCCAAATGTAATTCCTATCTAAAAATAAAATTACTGATCTTAATGTCATTAGCAAACACAAGCCATAAACAAGTCAGTGCCTTATAGGTGTAACATCTGTTACTAATGGAGGGAACACAAAGGGTATCACAGGTATGTGCAAAAAACAGACAAAATTAACAACATGACACCGACACCAAAACTTCGAATGGAATATGTCAAAGAAAATAGGCATAGCTAGAAAGAAGAGGATTGAAATAAAAAAAGAGAAACTGGGAATTACTAAAGAAGATAAATTCTTTTCTCTCCAGATGTTTCTTTGTGATTTTTTTCATCTATACAGAATATTTGGCTCTCAGTTTGACTCTCAAGCCTCAGATAGTTCCCTGAACACTTATCTTTGGAGTTACAGTCAGTCTCAGAAGTTCAAGAAACAGATAATTGCATTTATGCATTCTTCTGTTGCTGGAGAAGAATTGTACTTCTTGTACAGATAGTATCACTCCTAATTTCTGTCCTCCATAATTTAAAATTAATATGGAATACATTTAAAATGACCTTCATTTAAGATTGTTTTGAGACCCTATTAAATGCCTTATCATGCTGATCAGCTGATTGTCTTTTGTTGTCAACCAGAGAGAAATAAATATATTGACAGAGAATGTATTCCAATTGCAATAAAATCACACAGATAAATATTTATCAGAATAGCATTTAACTAGGTGCCATTTGTCTCAGTTCCTCATCATAAAATGACCACACAGCAAAGTCAGTTGCACATCTCTTATTCTCCTAAATGGAGGAGAAACACTGTCTTTGAGTTAAATTAAATTGAGAAGAACTGAAAACAATAGAATCATATTCTTTGAAGTATATATTTTAAATGTATATGTCAAAATATACACAAAGTACATACTTTGAAATCTCCTTTTTTATGACTAAGGAATGTCATCCAGTCTAAAGGATGGCAGTCATTACCATCTTAACCCCAGTTAGAAACAAATTTTATTTATTTTCTAATATTTAGGATAAGGGTAAAGTCACCTGCAATGAGCCACTGCCCTTCAAACAGCTCAAAAAGGATACTGGGTAATAGCCAGAGTTCTGTCTTACAGACTCTAGACTATCTAAAGGAGGGTTCTGGACTTCATAGATGGTTATTAGAAGTTTGGAAATGCCCAGTCTTCAGTTTACAAAAGCCTTTTATAAATGATTTGAGACCTTAGTTTACTTTTTTTCCTTAGAACAGAACAACCCTTCTTTCTAGAAGGTCACTTAAGGGGCTCTATAAGCTCTGTGACATTGGAGCACAAGAAATCTTTGAATCGAGGAAGCGTTGAAGCCTTGGTACTACAATCCTGTCTGATTCCACGCAATAGTAACCATTCTATTAGCCCCTCCCAGCTACTTTAATCACATGTTCAACATCCATAAAGTTCTTCCCCGGTTAATATTTAAACAAATATAAACATATAAAAATATAATTCAGTATGAACATGATGTTTTGAAATGAATACATTTCACTCTAGAAATAATGTAGCCTTTGCAAACCAATTTGAACTTTTATCACTGAAATTCTCTGACCAATACTATAATAACATTAAAAAAAAAAAATTAACCTGATCCCAATCTGTGTTCTTTTCACGGTCTTCAAAATAACCTTTCAGATAGTCTCCTTTTGTATTGTTTGCCTTAACTGGAATATTTCTGGTTCCAATATCTCTGATTGCCATACTATAATGTCTTCTTTTGTGACTGTAGAATTGTCCATTTACAGTGCAGGTCTTTTTGGCTGTAAGCACATTTAGGAGTTCTTCTAGTTCTAGTAATTAAGTAGAAAGCAGATAAGTTAACCTGAGAAAATTACACACATTTAAAAAGATACAATCAAAGGTAATCGTCAAAATTTTGTCAGTTTTAACACTAATTCGACTCCCTATTTTAATAGTTTTTTTCCCTCCACTATTTGGTACTGTAGATAATTTACTCTTAATACCTCTCAAAGTTCAAGACACCTATATACTCAGCCTTTCCTTCTCTACAGTACCACACTCAGGTGTTTTCCTATGACTATTTCAGAAGAAAACAGATGTGACCGAAAGGCAATTCATCTTCTTTTTAATCAGCAGTCTCTGCCAAAGTTATCTAAAAATTACTACTAAATAGCTTCACCATTCTTAAAATTTTTCCTGTTTAAACAGAATACCATGCTAAGAACGTTTCCTTGTGGTAATCCATTATTTTTAAATGTTGTTATTCAGAAAAAAGCCAATGGTATAATCTTAATGTTAAATCTTACCAAAAGTCTCATGATAACTTGTCTGCTATCTTTGTCTTGAGCAGATCTAAATGGAGACGAGCTAGGTTTGTATTATAAATGTAGTTAACTCTAACTTTCTTTTTTTCCATGCTGTCAGTTCCTTGCTCGTTCCTGCAGATACTATTATGAAATTTAAATAAATTTAAAGGGACAATTTTATTAGCCTGGGCTTAAAATATACTGTAACAAACTGGTTATGAATAATTTTTTGTTTCTCTGAAGGACACCCTAACTCCACCAAACATCAAATCTAGCTATTACCTTCTCTGGGGCCTGAATTTCAGCATATATAGTTATTTAGTAGCACTGTGCCCAGATGGCTCCATCCATTCTTAGGAGTCAATTATTTTAGGAGATCAGTAAAAAAAATTTTATACCTCTCAGATAACTATTAATATAAGGAGTGCATTTTAAGTTTATTTAAATTAATTTATATCTATTTAAATTTATTTTTCATATTTGTAAGTTACTAACAGCTCCAAAACAAAATGGCATTTAAATCTAAAATTAAATGCACGAAGTCCTTGAGGCATTTAAAGATAATTTACATCAAATGTGCATTCCAAAAGGCAACTAGAGATGAATAAATACCTTACCTGTCACATGGAGCTCAGTGGTACTGTTTAGAGAATTGAAAATATATTTTATAAAGAATTCTGGGGAGGGCAAACTTGCTTTCCCCATACAGACTCCTTGGAGAGCCAGAGTAATGATTAAAGCAGCCAGGCGTGGAAGAGTGTTTTCATCGGCACCATCTCTGTCCATTATATCAGCATTTTTCTCCAGAGTGCTCACATCAACACACTGAAATCAGGAGAAAACAGCATGAAGACAGCCCTGGTCACCTCCATTTAAATAATCAGAGTGACAGGAGGAGAAACGGGAGAGAGCACTTCCACAGACAGCCAGAGTAGAAAAATTACTAAGATTAAAGCTATAATTGACATCAGGACAGCAAATGCAGAACAGAGGACAGGCATAAGATAAAAAAGCCTGAAGTTTCACTCAGTGTCTGACGGGGAAGAAGTACAGCCCTTCACCAAGGCTATTTTTACTTAGAGTTATTGTCATGCTGTTTCTATTATCCCTGCGTCCTCCTCGATTTCATCTACACCTACTTCCAAAAAGTGCCAGAAAAAGGAGGAATTTTTGTTAAGGCACAAGAAATTGACTCAAATAATACAGACGTTTAACTCCTCATCTCAAACTTCAGAAAGAATTCTTTTAATGTTTTTAGTTCCTATGAAATGGAATCAATACTTTATCCCGGGGCAGTTGTCTGGAGACAATATGGGAAGATATAATTCTTCAGATAAAGGGTGGCTTCCCTGCTGGGTGAGCAGACCCGAGCAGCTGATAGTCCCAGGTGTGAGGATGTGTGCAGGGTACAGACCTCCCAGTTACCTCCAAGCTTATCCCTAGTTTGTCCCATTTCTGCCTTTCTTTATTATCACTGCAGATACAGGGATTTGAGAGGGGGAAAAAAAAGGGCAAAAAATATTTAAGTTCATTTGTCTCTAACCCATATTTACTACATTGAAAAATGAAGTAGATGAGCCAGTATAGTAATAATTTATTTTACACATACTCGACTCTTTAACACTGAAGATAGAAGGCTGGCATTTCTTTTCCTGTACAGCCCTTACACACTTAAATTTCCCCAACCCAAAATTTCATTCTCCTTTCAAATAATATATTAGGTGCTACGATTGTGAAAAGGATATTTTCTGTGAAACCAAAACATATAAGGCGCCATTAAAAAGGCTTTTGTTCTATTACTACCCTGTATCATTGTTCCTTTTCCATAACTCAAGTGCTGTGATTCTAAGCATTAGACAGTCCAGAATGTTTTGAGTACCTTTCTTAAAAGAAAACACAACCCTTTCCCTCCTGTCAATGGGCAGTGAAGTCTCGGTTGCTGAACAGGCTTGACAACTGTTTACACTGCCAGCATAAACAAACAGACCACACAGTAAAGCACTTTATGGATTGTTACTCTATCTTGACGTGCCAAATACCCACCCGTGCCTCTTTTCAGTTGCCCAGATACCATTGGAGCTCTTGGAAATCGGCACGTTCACCAAGACTCAGAGCCAAAAGCACTGGTCAATGAATAATTTATGATGGGAAAGGATTACACAAAGAACGCAGAAAGAGGAACTGGAGGCCCTCAGCATTGTGCTGCACAGCCAGCTTCTGTTTGCAGAGGAAACTATACTACAGTATGGTGTAAATTCAAATGTAACGAAGTGAAAAAGAAGAGGGCAAATTCAGACTTTGCAATAAACCAAATTTGACTGTATATTGTGAACAGATCGAAGGGGCTTCTTACAGCAGGTCAGCCTGTACTTCAGGAGTTATCTAATCTGGCAAAAACTTATTTTATTGCCCATTACAATGAAAACAGTTTTTCTTTAGATTGTGAACTCTACAATGTTATTCTATTATTTATACACCCTATTTGAGATAAGGAACAATAAACACAGGTGAGAAAACTTGCTGCCTGTTTCCTGACTTATAACAGATGTTTTTAGCTGAATATACTCAATATGCCTTTTTCTTTTTAAACTTTAAATTTAAGCTTATCTGTACCACTCTTTCACCAAGCCATATTCACGCTGGTATTGGTGACAAATGTATGTGTCCCACCTGAAGGAAACCCTCATATCTTTGAACAGATTCCTTATTGCACCGTGCTTAGGATGGACATGGGAATGCAGGGCCTGGCAAGGATCTCATCACAGCAAAATGATTCATTATTTCTTCTTTACAGCCAGATCTGTTTTGGAGTTGTTCTGTTTTAAATACAATCACTGCTGGTATAGCTACACTAATAAATACAAGAGATAAGACAGTATTTTCTGTCCTTGAAGCCAAGTGCAAGATCTTGCATCTACACAGCTATACTCTTAACCATCCCCCCTAGGAAGGGCAACTGCATCTTAATTTCCTACTGAGAATGGTCCCTACAATGTTCTATCTCCCCAAGCACATCTCAGCAGACTCTGTAGAAGCGATAGGTAGCACAAACCAAAAGCAAGTCATGGAGAAGGCTATTATTAAACAGCAAAAGACCAGGGTTCAGCCTGTGCTCTCAAACTCTTATTTTCCCAGTTTTCTGGAGGGCCATTATAATGACAAAATGTCTGAAACTAGCTTAAATGGATTATATCAGCAATAAGTATGAAGTTATTTTTACTTATGGGCTTTTTTTACCTGGGTTTCAGAAGTTCTAAAATGTTGTTTTACTGCAGCCAAAATATCTTCAGTTTCATTACGTGAAAAATAATAACAGTCTTCATCATGTCTTAAGCTAAGCATACTCTGTAGGTAAAATTTATAATCCTTATTTTTCAAGCTGAGTTCTGAAGAACACACATCTCTATTATGAAGAATGTAGTAGAGAAGAATAACAGAAATTCTCTCAAATACTTCTTCATTGAGACGATCTTCTGAATCTCCACCGGCTATTAGTAACAAAGCTTCTGGTTCAAGGCACTGTGAAAAAAATAAAAATAAATAGAAATTCAACTCAAATAACACATTGCCAGTCATCTGCAAATATAATTAGAGAGGAGAATATGAGAATTCAACTCTTCTATTTAAGGGATCAAACCTAAGTCTACACAGATGGAATGGCAGGAGGAAGTTGCAGGTAATTCATTGCAGTTCTATGGCTGCAAGATCACACTGTGGTCCTTCCAGAGCCCCTTCTGTTTTTAAGAAATGCCAAGTATCCAAGGGATTTAAGATTTACTAGAAAATAGGAATAACTCTGATCAATCATTGTAGAGATTTGAAAGTTTTTCACTGGCTTCAACAGATTTTACATCTGGTTATAAATATATTAGATAAGGGCTAGGGCTACTCATATTTTCCCCTGTGTATTCTATGCGTGTTTACATATTGTAAGACAAAGACTGTATCTGGACTACAGTTAATTATGGTATGTAAACTGAAGTTTTATCATACTCAATGCACTGTTAAGAGACTTGACTGACCCTGCAGTTATACAGCTATTTTTACTATTTTTATTTTTTCTCAACTAATTCTCTTAAGTGGAGTGATTCAGTCCAGTGCAGAGAGCCATAAGGTCTCAACATCATTTATTCCTCAAAATGCATTTCAAGAGGGACTGAAATGATATAATTTCAGAAGCCTGTGCAGGCTTTCTATCTGAGCACAGACTTTTAATACATATGTGTGTGTGTGTGTATAAACCTCTCAATTTTTCTCAATACAAAGACACTTCCCAGAAACTTTTGCCAGCTCAAGAAAAAATATTTAAAATTAGACCAGAAGACTAATAGAGCTCTATGTCAGGCTATGGGAAATAAGATTCTGAATTACAGAATACAGAATCTTTCTTGAAGAGATCCCATAACTATTGTCATTGACTATGTAGCTGGTTTTTTTTCCAACCATGTTATTATAGGCATGTCAGCTAATCTCAACTACTATGGTAGTGCAGCCAGACTGTACATTTTAGAGAAGAAACCACAACACATGAAGGTACTGTGGGAGGATAAAAACTGCACTCTAATACATTCATGAATCCAGACACAAGCTAGTTTATCAGACAAAATTGTTTGTGGCTACAAAAATAATGTGCTGGTTGGTGTAGCTCACCTTGTATCCCAGTTCATTTTCCTACAGGGAAGCTGAGTAGAATCAAACACACACTCTTGTCTTCAGGAACCAGTGTTCCTTGAAGGAGCTGAGACAGCTGCTACTTTTTAATGGAAATAATTCTAACAATTCTCACTAATACTTAAACTAAAAAAAACCAAACCCAAAACTGTGGAAGGTAATCACCAAATTAAATATTTATACTCTTAAATAAACTAGAGTACAGCATGATCCACTGTGCCCTGCCTACATTGCCTACCAAGATCTATAATTCTAAGTTTTTCTAATGCATGTCTCTGAGCATTAGTTTTTGGACTAAGAGTAATACAGATTAATTTTTTGTGTCCCAAAAGACCTCAAGTTAGTCAACCAGCCTTTTCAGATACTCAACAGTAATACAATAAACATACTGCTTGTAGTGGAAGATCTTAAAAGATTTCTATAACATTTCAAAACCCAGTGAGGATAAATTGTAATCAGAAAGGCTGTTGTTTGCTCTTGCAATGAAGATGATTGAAAAGGAAATTGTTAATTGGAAATAAGCAGGTGCTTTTTGAAAGATGCAGCTATTCCTCAGTATATGGGTAGCCCATAGAGAGTTACTCTTAAGCAGATATCAAGATGATATAAATTGGTTCACCTTTCTTTATTTTGCTGTCACTAACATTTTACAGACCATCTGCATGGCCCTGGTTTAGAAATGCTTATTTGCTATAAAAAGAAGAGGCTAAGTTTGAAGCTGGACACTGAAGCCTGACTTTGTTTTGTTTAAAAGACAAAAAGTTAGAAAAAATTCTTTTACCATTGCAATAAATATATGATTTTTGTGTGCTTAGGAGATAAAGAAGTGGTAGATGCCATTCAATAGCTGCCAGCTCTTGCTGAAAGTGTCTTGGGGCCAATATGTAACAATAATCTCAAAAAGGGATCTAAAAAAGTGTTAAACTTCACTGCTTTTAAATACCCACTGGAGACATCATTAAAAATGAAAAAAAAAATAAATCTGAAAACAAAGTCATGTGGTATGACTGGAATCCTGGATTTAGAAGGGAATGTTGAGTCTGAAATCAATTAGTTATTCCCAATAAGTATGGGAAAGAAAATGCCAAGCTAAGGTGGGGCATTCTATTTCAAATTTTGACAATCTTGAAGGATAGTGCTTCTCGCAGGGTTTCTCCTACCTTGGATTACCAAATCTTGTTAAATCATCTTGGAAGATTTCAGCACAGCGCCATGATGCCATCTCTCTCTCATGGATTTCCTATAGACACCTGTGTTCGTGAGGCGCTGGCAGTGGATGTCTGCAGCGTTACTGACACAGCCAACACTGAGAAATACTGGATATGGTCAAAGTCCTCAAATTCTTCCCACAGGAAATTTCCAAGATGCTTACCACTGTCTCCATCCTTCCAGGACCTACAAGTATTACACTTGTTCCTTTCTTTGTCAAATCAGGAATCAGTTCTGAAAATATTCTCAACAAAACTAGACAACCAAACCTTCTGTGAAGCTGTACCCTGGACTATTTCCAGTTTCAATTTGGATTTGTAGATTCATTGTTCTGCCTTTGATTTTCCCTGACTTGAACTGCTTACCAAAGACCTCCCCTAAATCTTGAATATTTCAGTGAAGTGGCACATAAATCTGAGAGAATCCTGTCTGGGTTTTATATTTATGAACCAAAATCCAAAATGAAAAAAAAAAAAAGGAGCAGAACTAGTCCCCAGTTTTTACCTATGTCTTTCCACAGTGGAAACCCTCTCTGTCCCAAATACAAGGTCATGCTTTTATAGTTAGATCAGGGTAAAGTAGATAAATCTTTGTTGGAAAATAAACACTTGACAACTTTTAAAAGAAAATTATTAGTGCAATGCAACTGAAGCATGGTATTTATAAGGAATGCCTGTCAAGTTTGGAACATCTCTTCACGAGCTCAAACAATAAACGTTAGTAATTCAGAATGAAACAATTAAAGCAGGGACAATTTTTTGCTGCAACAACAAGCCCTTTACACGTTTAGGTTTTATACTCAGGAGAGTATCACTCTAATAAATAATTTTAGAACTCACTGACGGTCCTGTAAAGATATTCTTCACTAGTTGAGGCACTAACCAGATTACACTCCTCTCGCATGCCATAAATCCGCTGCGGGCACTCCGCTCTCTCCAGTAAGAGTTTGACCAGTTCTCGTGAGCGGTTGACGTGAAGCTCGGTGTTGTCAGCTGAAAGAGCGTGTAAAACTTCCATCAGATAGCCCCGGCTGGGAGCATAGCTGCCATCCTGCCCCTGCTCTTCCCCGGGCTGTCCTTCAGCAACGAGCATGCTGAATATGAAAGCAGAACATACCACCCCAAGAGCTGGATGCTTGCTCAGAGAACACATCTCCTCTTCCTGCAGTGCGTGATCCGCATTGAATGTTGGATTGTTGCTTGCACTTCACAGCTTAAGCTTGAAACCTGAGGAATCTGAATGGTAAAGGGGAAAAAAAAACCCAACCCTTTAATTAGTGTGAATGCAATATGTTTGAAAGGATTCATTAATTGGTCGGCTAAGCTGATTTGCAGTGACAAGCTGTTTTAGAACAACAGGGAGCCTGTAAGGGCTTTACAGCCCAGAACAGCAGGAAACTAAGACAACCATGGCCTTAAAACTTCTGCAGAATTACTATCAAGAGGTTGACTCAAAGTGCCTTTCCCTTTTGTAAAAGTAAAGTGTATGGTTTTCATTTCAGTGTTATGTTATTGCATTCACTAATAATCCTCTTCAGTAAGAACAGGAAAATACTATAGCTTTCACTTTCATTCCGGTTTTTAGTAGCAAAAATAGCTGTAAATAAAGATTACCAGTCTAATTCTGATACGAATGGGCAGTAATTATGTTACACGGCAATGATATAGAGCAGGTTTTATTTTCAAAACACTTTACCAACATTACTGAACTCCAGCTATACAACACAAAACAAGAATGAGTAGGATGTACTTAAAAATTACTGGTATTTTATGATCAAAGAGTTACAACACTGAGGTCATAATTTTATTCATAGAACTCAGTGAATAAACAAGACAAACACACCAAAAGGAACAAGTTTAAGTCGTTAACTCAAGATGCAAAAGATATTTTGTACTCCAAATGTGCCTTGTCACTGTCCTTACTATTATACCATTCCCTCTGCTTTAACAATAACCTTTCTTGATATAAAAGTGCAAGAAACATAAAGAGTTTCACTTCTGCTTTCCACAAAGAGATTTTCATTTTATTGATGGGCAGGTGCTGGCAGTAACATACGTTTTCAGATGATAATGCACATGTGTTAAACAGCTACACATGAGTTCAGCTTCTTTTAATGGCAATGTGATACACGTGTGTCTTATTTTAAAGGAACCTCTGCTAACAAAGTATTTAAAATGACAAAAGAACTGCTGAATTCAAATTGGCATTCACTCAGATAAATGTTAGTATGTTTTTAGATGTTAGGAAACGTTTTGGTGTTTCAATATATTTTACTGTTAGCAGTTAGGAATATGTATCACTATTACAAGGATGCACTTATTTCTAAGCATTATTTTCTTACCTTCTGAAGGGAAAAAGATTGCCTGTGTATCTAGCTTTGTGGCCTGCTGAATCCTCAGAACTATTTAGCTGCTGGAAGTCCAATGTTTTTAAAATTCCTTGATGGTGCTCTGGAAGCTGGAGAGGATTAGTTTATTTCTGCCTTGAAAAGTTTTCAGTTGCTATGGAGAGAGCTGCTCTTAAGGTAACAATGGAGGTGGATAGGAATTAGTACAAGTTCTTCTTGGCAAGTTCCAAGCATCACGTTATTCAATTTATTTCACATATTTTAGTACTTATCATTTTATGTAAACAGTCTCTATTTTAGCAGTCCAGGATGTATAAAATCTATTGAAGAATGTATTTCATTATGAAGGATAATACATGCAAGCAAACGAACTCTCTACATTACTGTATTCTCTGATACAAACATGAATTTCTTCATTTCATCAAAACATTTCTTCTTTTTGCAAATATAAGAACAGAATAGAAATAGAAATCTTTTAAAGTACCTCAACTGAAAAATGGTATTTTTCTTTGGGAAACACTGTCCATAGAGAAGAGCCTCTTTCCTCTCTGCTTGTTCTGTGCCACACTTCACCAGTTAAAGAAGCTGGGATAGCTCCAACTGTGGTGAAAAAACCACCTCCTTCCACCCCCTCAGATTTTCCAGAGGGCTGCTGTTATAAAGCTGACATTTAGATCACCACTCCAGTACAATACTATTGCACTGGAAGTCACTGAAGACTGTCACAACCGACAGATTTCTGCAGCAACAGGTACCAGTCATACCACCCTCCCAGCTTCCAAAGCTTCAGTGCAGTAACTGAGAATTAGCATCTCAGTTGGCTCAACAAATCTTGTGAAGCAATAAGCCTCTAGTAATAGAAACGTCATTATTCTTTTTAAAGATAATTAGTAAAAAAATCCCGGGTTCTAAAATGCCAGTAATGTGGCACCACAAGGTGGTTAGCTCAAAGGGAACAGCCTTGTTTTAGTAAGGCCAACTCATACAGACAATTAAAAAAATAAATAGGACAACACCAGCTTGAGAGAAGTGCAAAATGCAATCAAATGTTCTTAAAAATACAAAGTACAAGTAGATGGAAGTATGTATAAACTCTTGTGTGATCAAAGCCCAGTCCTACTATTTGATTCTCAAGCATAAAACAACCCGTAGATTTGTATCAATTTACCCTTTATTTTACTTCATAAATTACAATTTATCAAACTAACATTGCCAAATATGCAACTTTATGCGAACAGGAATTACAGAAATTTTGATGTCAAAAATTTATTTTTATATGAATGACTGAAAAGCAGAAACACATGATAATACGCATCTCCTCTTGCTTTTATATAATTTGCTCTCTGAAACAAAGCTAACCATGTCCAGATTTGTTCCACTAATAAAAATAATTCCTCAGATAATGAGGCAATAGCTTCCAGCATTTAATTCCAGGGATTGCCTAATCTCCAAATAAACATAGAATATTTCTATCTGTATATAATTTGGTGTTTTGTATATAATTTGGTGTTTTGTATATAACTAAAAATTGAAACTAAGAATTCATTCTATCCAATTAAAAAGTGCAAACAGAGGGCAAATTGTTTCCATTCATTGAGAGAAGCTGATGTTTAAAAACACACTTGATGATTTATAACTGTTAAAAGCTGCTGAGGGAAATTTACAAATAATAATACTGGCTATATCTCACACTAACATTTATATTATCACCGAGTGATGGTAAAAAAAGGAAACATTCAGTGTATTAAAAAGCACCAGATAATGATTGGTACAGGGCACTATGGCTGGTTTCAAAGGAAAATTCCCTTCCTTTTGTAAGGAGAGGAAGAAAGCGTTGCAAACCTCTGGCTTGGGAGTTTCTCAGTGGTGGAAAATCCCTGATGGTGACTCAAGCCTCAGTCTCTGCGTTGACCCTCACACCAGAGCTCACCACCTGTGCCCTCAGTCACACTGCTGTCACCAAAGAACTCTTCAGTCTACACAGTACTTCCATGACTACTTTTGAAGGAATGCTAACATCAGTGCTAAGTTCTCTTGTCAGACCCTTCTCTACTAGCATTAGTCCCCCACTACCTGCCCACGCTCTTGCTGTGCCAACTGACAAGATGGGACAGTGGCAGTAACAGAGCTGTCTAGTTAGACACCTCTTAGAAGTTTGCTGAGATACAGAAAGAAATCACTGGTACAATTTCATGTCTTAAAACCTCCTGAAGCACCTGTTACTATTGTTGTTTCGTGTGTTATAAGTCTCTGCCTTTTTGGCTCAATCTGATAGCATGTCTTTTGGCGAACAGACATAGGTACAGGAAAATAAGTAACACAAGAAATAAGATTAAAGAAAGAGTGATAAAAATGGGAACTTCTCAAAACTCTTACTTTCATTTCAGATTGGATTCATGATTGCAGAAAACTGCGCATCAAGTTTTCTCCACACCCAAACACAATTTTTTATAAGTTAATGAGTTAATAAGCTCAGAGAGTAATATCCTAACTTCCATTCTTAGTGAAGAGGAGTGAAGGCAATTTCCAAGTGGCATAATCAGACACGGAACATGATAAGCACATTCAGCAGGCCCTCTTTGGTTACGAGATTTTTATGTAGTTAGTTTGTTTTAATTTGAAGTGAACCAGCAAGGCTTACTGCAGCTTATCTCGTTGTTTCTCCCACCTATACACCTGCTGCGGGAACAAATGCCAGTTGCCCATTCACAAATGCCATGAATCACTGCACTCTGCAATTTACTGGTTTTCAAAGAATCAGTGAATAAATAGTGCAGGAATAGAAAAACTCTTTAGAGAGCTCACTATGAGATGACAAGGACATTCCTGTGAGCTCTACCAACCTGACAAATGGCTTAATTTTATTTGTACAGCAGAATGGGAGAGGATGGAGGCATCATTTTAGCAAGACCCCTGCTGAACTTCACAGCTCACAGAGAATTGCTGCTATGTAACTCCTATCCCTTAAGTACTGTATAGCTTGTTTTGATGGACTAAGCAAATGCAGTTTTTGCCCTTTTACTAATCGCAGCAATTATGGCAAATGGAAGAGAATCCTGTGGTACTGCAGATTTCCTCCATGTTATTAGTGTGATTGTGTGCACATTGCTATAATTACAGCCATAGGCAGCATATTGATATGTGAAAGGACTACATCCTGCATGTAATTTTTGTAGAATTTCAATATATAAAGCATCTTTGCCAATGAAGTAATGCCAGAGTGCTGTAATAAATAATGGCAGTGCTTTAAGATTACCACTGTCTGTTCAGCTTCACTGCCCTCACCTCAGCCCTAACAGTATCCCATATATTAAGATCGCCAATGAATTAAAATAAATGAATGCTATTATCCGAGTTACATATATTAACATAGAATTATATATATTAATATACATCTCTGGAACAAGCCTTGTATAAGTTCAAGATTGTGAAATTCACCCATTAAAAGAAAGCTTCCTAAGAAGACCCAGAAAGAACTCGCGGGTTACTTCCACTCTAGACCAGCAAAGCCTTATGTTTTGAGAAATGTACCTTCAGAAGTGTTTTCTCACATGTTGCAGAATTAATTTGTGACATTTATTGTTCTAGGATATTACTGTCATGAAAGTTTATACAGGTTAACAACAAGAAAGTGTTCATTAATATAGAAAGTATGACCTAAACCTTCATTAATTGCCCCTATCTTACTGCAGTCTTCTCCCTCACATACCCTCTCCATTGCTGACTATCTGGCTGTGTTCTGGGAATAAATAAATATTATAGCAACTGTTCAAAGTTTGGTAACAAGAGCTGTGAGAGGGGAGTTTGTTATCATTAAAAATGCTCATACTTTATGAAAGAAAGTTTTACTTTAAAAGTTGTTTATCTACATATAACCATAGATAACCTAAATGCCAGTATTCACAATGAATGCACATAAGCAACAATTTAATTATAAAATAAATACTTGCTTTTTCCTAGCCTATAGGAATACATACAGAAAATACAAAAGCAAGTATTTAAACTTTGCAAATATAGTCTTAGTTAATACACCATACATTCCTGTAGCATTGTTCTATCCAAGTTAGAAATAGTTCTTGTTTTTTCATCAAGACGACACACTGTTCATTCAGCTCAGTATTGGCCACAGAATTTTTTGTATCCCTAGTTCCTGGAAAAGAACTGTTGTATTTTAATAATACTTTGGTGAATTCAGCCTCTGTTTGCCATTGGTTATGTGGTTTGTGTTGTTTAGTTGTGGAAGAAAAACATTTGCACCAGAATAACTCACTGTACTGAGGTGAGAAATTGGCATCTTCCTTGGTTCACTCTCCTGCAAATGAATATCCACAGCAGTTCCTGAAGCGTGTAGATTTTCTCATGATGGGCAGCAGCATCACTCATCTATATAAGGATTTTATTATGTCTTCATGGTCTCTGTACACCAATGTATATACAAGAAGTATGAAATCCAAAGAATATGAAACAACAAAATAGGTCTAATTCAATATCATTATTCTGTTTCTGTAAATTAACAAAATACAGGATTAGTCCTTTCTACGTGTATAGATGCATTGAATAATTTACAATATTGAAAATATTTAAATACTGAATGTTGAAAACATTGAATATATTTAAAATAATACCAATATAGATGTAGACTGTAAGAAAAGTCTTTGTTTGATGCAATGATACTGCATCATTGCACTTGGCAGCAGAAACACTCGGATTTTTTCAATCATCTTTCATTGTACTCAAACTGTTTCTAGGTAAGTAAATATTTGTATTTGCTCTGGCAAATTCAGCTGGAAGTTAGTGAAAATCAGCCAAGTCTGAAATTCAGGTGTCCTCCAATCCAAAACAAAAGCATTGAGTAGATAGACTAATTATAAAGACAGTTTTACTCCTAGTTCCTACTACACTGCTCTTTCTTGAGAACTAAAAATTTGTTAATTTAATATCCTTCAGCTTTTGAAGTAAACAGCATTGGCATAACTACGGCTCCAGCCCATTCCCAAATGCCTTTTATGGGTTCTGCTTGCTTTATCTAAGTTAGGTTCAATGCTCATTCTCCATACTCACCTAGATGGCTTCAGTTAACATCAATGTGAACGTGACGGAGGACTGCGAGTGGGAGAGCAGAACTTCAAGCATGGACCTTGGATGAGTCGTTTGTTAACATCTCAAAACCTCAGCTTATTGCCTGAACACTTCCTGGCATCTCCAGAAAACGAATTAAGCTACAATACACCTTTTTACATAAAGGCTATTCTTATATCACAAACAATAATGGGCAGCTCCCTTCACTTCCTAGTGAAGACACACGTAGAGATCCTAGCCACGATGACAGTGAGTAGGACTAAACAAAATTAACAATGATAATACAGATACATTTTAGAACTAACACAAAGTGCTGGGTTTCAGCACTGAAGCCCATCTCTGTCAGGTACTAGAGGAGAACTTCCTCTAAAGCACCTGGTCATGGGAAAGGTATCACACCTGCAGACCCTGAATTTCATTAAGCATCAAAAGCCTTATAACAGTCACCTGCAAATGATCAAGCAGAAGTCTTTGTAACAACATCACTCATTGTGATGCTGGTTGGTATTTTAAGCTTTAATTACCTATTGTGAACTGTTACCACCCAGACAATCTACAACTAATCAGTACCTGTAACCTCCCACACACTGTTCCAAGAACTGCTTGCTTGAATTTTCTATTTAGTTCTAATTATAACCTCCTATACAGGAAACAGGAACAGTCTGTGTTAAAGTTGCCTTTCCATCAAGACAGCAATTGAAGATTTAAAATAAACAAGTCCTCCAAATTTTGAACATTTTTGCCCAAAAAATACTGGTTTATCTTCAAGGTGCTCCATGCTGTATGACTTCCACTCTCCTCTTACTGAAAACTGGATTTACTGGAAATAATATGTCTTTTAGGAAACTTAAGATGAACTAGAAGTTTCCTTCATATAGTTCCAATAAGTAATTAGTTCCTTCTTTGCACATATATAACTTTTATTCTGTTACATAGAAGGATTTAAAAATAAGTTTCCAGTTCACAGTTTTTAAGGACAGAAAGGATCATTACACAGTTTTGCATTAAAGCAGGACAAAAAACTATACCCAGGAATTTATGAAATAAGGCCAGTGTGTGTTTGCATTTTAAGATACATTTATGTACAAAATTCAGGTCCTATCAAAAGCTTCATTTGAGGATCTAACTCATCCTCAGCAAAGTTGTTTCAGAACTATATTATCCTCAGCTTTGACACTACATGTCTTATTCCTTGTGTGGATTTCTTTAGCTTCAGATATTGTTTATTCACTTTAACTTCAGCATGACTAAACATCCAATACAGCAGAAGCACCGTTACCAACATAAGCATATTCTGACCATTATCATCTCAATTGGTACCGTAAGCTGACCATTATACATCGACATTTTCTTACATAAAGGAAGGAAATTCATTTTAAATCTCATAATAAGACATATTTCTAAGATGCTAAGTGACTCTCATAGCCTTTTTTGAACGTTATCACAATTTCTCCATACATCGTATTGGAACTTTTGAGTTTTTATACATCATTCCAATGATGTCTTACATTGAGATTATATATAAAGAAAATAGAATTTGCTACTTAGTACATCTCAGCCTCTGTATCTAAAATTGTGTGCACCACCTCACCCACAGTACTACACTGGGCACTAGTTTTCAGCCAATTATCCACTACATTATCAGGTCCGTGTCCCCAGGCACCATCCCTCAGCTTGTCAGTGTGACTCCAACCTGGTGTTTTTTGAGTTTGGGAGCCTTCCTTAGATTGATAAAATTCTCACTATTGAAGTCCTACCTCTCATGTTTCCACCATTTTTTTCTGGCAGAATTTCTACCTTCTCAATAACTTTTGGACTTAGTAGTTTCTTTTTCTTTTTAGTGCTGAGAAAAACGTTGAGTGGCATTTGATCAAAAAAAACCTCCTGAAAACCTATTCTCCTAATTTAAGGTGACAAGTCACTTTCAAGTCCTTATATCTTTACTAACTTGCCATTCATTATTCATTTAATCTGATCCCACAAAGTAATTTATTGTTTTTTTAAATTGCAGAGTCATTCAGGAATCAGGTGAAAGCCCCATGGAAGCCTAGGCTTTTGCACTGCTACCTCTGCCAGACAAATTTATAGTCTCATGAAAAACCTGTCACAGTTGGTTTGTTCAGATCTGTTTCCCATACAATCATACTGATTAGTATTAACTATGCTACTGTCTTTTAACTCTTCCCTGACTGCGATTTCCAGTGCCTCTCCCCGCTGCTGGCTGGGATTAATGTCTGGTGAAATGCCATGCTGACTCTCTGCTGAGCAAGTGCTTGTGCTTTGATTGAGCAGCTGAGCAAGCTCTCATGTGTGCTGGGGATTTATCCTGAAGTGCTCCACCTGAGGAGCCTCTGAGTACCCAGAGGCAGAAACTTTCCTGGAACTGAGGGTCCTCTACGAGCAAATTATCTGCTTAGTATCATGCTCATCAATCCTTCTGCAGCTCTGCCTTCTACGCAGTTAGAAATGGGCTTTGAGATATGCAAGAAAAACGTTTATCCTAATCCCCCTTTTCCCCACTGCCCTTTTTAACAACACACACACAGAGGAATTTGGAAAATCATAAAGGTAAAGTGTAATCTTAGTTCTTGCAATTTACTTAGCTGAACTTAAAGTGAGTATTTATTAACAATTGGATACACTTCCTTACAATTAAGAACATACAATTCGCAGCCCAGTATAAGGCACAAAGTAGCCAAGTGGAACCAGTCAATGGCTGGCATTCATAAATTTGAAAAAGAAAGCCTAAGTGGATTAGTATGCAGAGCATTAGTGCACTGAAGTATTTTTTTTAATTAACTCTCTACGAGGAAGTTTATGGCTTTTTTTCCCTAAAATTTTAATTCAAGATTCTTTTTTGCAGAAATACTGAGAAGAGTTAGAGGAAGCTGAGCTGACACAAATTTATATAAGAGGAAGAAAACAAAAGATTCTTCATAAACCAGTGGCAAAGTGAAAAAAGGGGAAGTGTGAGTCTGTCTGGAAAATGGTACATTGAACATTTTCTGAGGGATGACTCTCATTGCATTGTTTCTGCTCCTCTTTTTTATGTGCCACAGAGCTCTGCTAGAAGCAAATGTTGTCAGTGAAAGGATATCTACGACACAGGCATATTGTCTGTCTGCACACTATGCTCACTGGGCATGTATTGACTCCAGTTTGCTCTCACTGCATAAAAAAATCGGAGAGACACCTGCCAAAGACATCTTTCCTGTCATTTTTAAAGAGGAAAGTACATACATGTGAGAGAGGGAAAAATACACCCTGCTCCCTTTTGGCATGTTCCTTTATATTATCTATTCTTTAACACATCTATAAAGCTGCATTACATCTTTCAGAAAGCAAATGTGTAGCTCTATGTAGATTATTTAAAAAACTACGAACTTTACAGCAAAGCTGACACCCTTAACCTGCCTACAACTCTTTGGTCTTTGATCTGAGTATTTTCCACAAAAGCTAATACATGGTTCCACATGCTTCCTTTTTAACATATGCATCAAGCCCTCTAATTCTCTTTCACTTTTTTTCTAAAAAAACCCCAACTTTCCTACCTTTATTATACATATATGAGCATAGTCTCAATTATTTACCTTTTCTCTTTATTTTTCCCCTCATTTAAAGAGGGTTTGTTTTGCTTTTTTTTCACTGTGATCTCCGGAGGAAGTGAAGGTTAAACAGTGAAGTTCCGTGTGTAGTCAGAATTGATCTTACCCAAATTTGGTGTGTGTAGAAATGTGCTTCTGGGCGAGACACCCCAGGCTCCCTGGAGAGCCACTGGAGAGAAGGGCATTTTAAGAGGCAATTGTCTGGCCTGTTCTAGAATAAACTTTTGGATGAGAGGACTTGCCCTCCGCTTTTCTGATTATATTTATAAATATATTTATTCCTTGAAAGCTAAGACATCCTGGAGAGATAGTTTTTGCTGTAGACAGCTGTACTATCAACTGCATTTTGCCAATTAAATCCTCCCCTGTCTCTGTGTGAATTCCACCACTCCTTTCCATTCCAGTAAGTCTTTAACAATTTTGCCACTTTCAAATGTATTTGACAGAGGAGCAAAAATCTCAAAGATATTTAATTCCTGCAAGTTCTGTGCAAAACAAAGGCTGGAAGGAGCATTCTGGTAGTATCTACACGCAGGAAAGCTGCAGACATAAGTCTCTGCTACAGACATGAAAGAAACTCTTAAGAGAAACATTATTGATGCCATAAACCATCTTATTCAAAATGAAGAATCCAAAGAAAAGATGCACAGCCATTGGACACAATCAGTTTTCATTACATCTGCTATTTGTTTAATTTATAAAGGCTTTCCAACAGTTTTTATAATCATGAAAAAGAATTCACTGATGAAGAGGCAGTATTATTACAGGATATTGACCACTAGAATGTAATGAAGCAATCCCTAATAAAATGAATCTGTGGAACTAGCAATTTATTTTCTCAGGAAAAAAATGCCCATTTTCTAGTCCAGAAACAGATTTTATTTCATTTGTTCAAAGAACAAAACAAAGTTAATAGGACAGGAGGTTCAGTGACTTTTCTATGAAGTGGAAACCACAGTAAATCTAGCCCTGAATTTAGAAACTATGTATGAGAATAATTTTCTCTCATTAATGAAAATAAATGATGAAATGGTCATCAAGAAAAATGAAATAAAATATTATCCCTGGGCTTAAATTTAATAGTTTTTACTTTTCCCGTTTGAGGTACATTATATTAAAGATGATAAAAGCAGACATACTGTAATCATCTACTCGATATGCCATTTTACCACTGCTGCCCTCTGCTGTATGCAACGTTTCCCAAGTCTTTGTATTTCGTACTAAGCTGGTGAAAGATAAGTTTCAGAGAGATATTTAAGTGCACGTGCCAGATTGCTTTTCTTTATTCCTCTAACTTTCGTTGAAGTTCATTTGGGAACAGAGGAATGTGACTTTTCAGAATGACTTAAAATTAACGAAGTAAATAAATAATTATTAAAGATGATATATGACATATGATATCTAGAAGAAATGTATTCTCAAATTTGTTTTGTAAAGTAGAATTAATTACTTCAAGAGATATTTTGATTCAGTTAAACATGCTGCAATATCCCTGGCGTTAATGCTAATGTCTTGTTAAATGTCATCTCTCAATGAACATTATAAATGAGGAGGCAGTAAGAACAGAAGAAAATACAACATGAACAGTCTATGAATTCACATCCTTTCAGTACAGTTTGTCTCCAGTATTTCTCACGTTCTCCCATTTTTTTTTAAAATTCATCCATCCATCTGTCCATCTCTCAGGAGAAAGTCTAATCGTAGATGCTATACTCCCAACAATAATAAACCTCTTATCTGGAAGATGTAACCTGGGCTGCAGGGTAGCCCTGTTATATTGCCATGAGGTAATATGCCTTTGCAGGCACACTTCCAAATGGGTACACATAAAACTACCCATGTATTTAGCTAATGAAAGGCATATGTAGTGCTTGTCACAGAATCTTAACAGGACCCAAAAAACTCAGTTTAGGCTTATCAGAAATTTAGCCATAATTCACAACCATGAGGCATTTTTTGAGGAAATTCTCTTTCTTCCCATGGATTTTCTGTTGACTAATGGTTTTGTTGAAAACCCTGCAAGAGCCCGTGGCTTTAGTTGTTTTTTTCTTTTAATAAAGCTCAGTATTTGTCATTACTTTTTGATGGCACCGAGCATCAAACTGCAAGGCAAACCTTATGAAGAGAAGGATGGGAAATGAAACGACTAATCAAAAAGATACCCAGAGCAGAGGGCCATAAGGGCTCAGAAATACCCCACTGGCTCTGAACAATGTTTTACTGAGCTCAGCATTCTGTTGCAGCAACAGAAAACCCTATTTAAACAGGGCATGGAAGCCTGCTGCTGTCTGCGGCCTGCTCTCCTCACCTCCCAGCATGGCAGGCATTAGAACCAGCCGTTTGAAAGTGCTCCCATGACTGTTGCCTTTACTATATGCTTATAAACCACAAATTTGCCTCAACTCTTTTTGCACTGCCAGCCACAGAAGACCCTGTGCTAAAAATTTTCAGAAATTCATTACCCACTGTGTAAAAGAACATTTTCTTCCCTCCCTTTTAAACTATTCTCCTATAAGTTTTAGTTAGTGCACTGTAAAATTTGATCAATAGCAGTTACGTATCCATTTTATCCACAACCTTCATGATTTTGTAACCATCACGAACATCTCTCATCAGCTTTCTGCAGCCCAGATTTAAGCATTTTCCTTCTGGTTTCTCTCCCATAAAGCAGTTGTTCTATCCCTAAATCATTTTACTTGCCTTTGTACCTGTTCCAACCCTATGTCCTTCCCAAGATGTGGACACCCCAACTTCAAACAATACTCAAGATGTAGGTAGTTCTCCACAATTTTGCATAGATGAAGCTGGATGTACCTTTTGTGTTTATTTTAGCAGAACTAGCAGAACTCTTTCCTCGTGTATTCCTGAGCAAGTACTGGTATTTTTTATTTAAATATGAAGGAAACATTTTTGGAATACAATTTCTTGCCTCAACTTTAACTCAAATTGGGAACTCATTAAGAACAGTATTACCCAAAAGTACAAATCTTAAACTGATGCATAATGCATCTTCAGAAGTAGTCAGTTTAATAAAGAATCCATTTAATTTGCTAAGAATGGATCTTTTAAATCATGTTTCACATTAAGGATGACAACAGCCTAATAAAAAAATATTATCGAGACAAAGAATTCATTTAGAGTTTGATTACATACTATTGTACAAATATGGAAGACAGCTGCAACACTATCACTAAAACCTACAAAGCTTTCATTTTAAATTTTTATTTTAAGCCAATGAATATTCCTGATATCAAACTTGTAGCAATTCTGCGGTTCATTTCTCTGCTATTTGATTTGCAACATTGCCATAAAAATACAGACTAGTAGAAAATATCACAGAAAAGTAGCAGGACTTACTCCCTATGCAACAATATAGCACTATAGTGAAGACCCTGCTCACACTTAAATTCATGTTCTTTTGAACAGGGAAGCAACTGACCATGAAAGACGTTTATTATTTAGAGCTCTATACTAATTGTATCTTTCTCTGATTCAGCACTTTTTTTTTTTTTTAAATACTTTTACCTTAAAAAGATGTCACTAGCAGTTGCCCACTATTTTTCTACTACAAACATAAACCAAATATAAACCAGGAAAAACTACTAAACACACCAAGTACTGTAATAACTGTGTAATAATTGCTTAAGGTTGGCAATAATTCTAGTTTACTTATACTTCAATATAAAGCATTGGATTAATGTTTAGTATTAAAAAACCCTTGTAATAAAAATAAGGATGTGTAACTAAATAATGATTGCTTCAAACTCTGTAATTTGAAAAGATGTCTTTGTCCATATGTTATTCATCTTACTAATAGAATATTATACTTATTTGATATGAAAGCTTTTTATCCATGTTTGTTTTGTTTAATAATAAATGTATTTATATGTGTTTAATAATAAATGTGGGATGAGTCCAAAAGATGGAATTACTGAAAGCTCTGCTGAATTTGTAAAACTGTGATGAATTTCACTGACAAAACCAATTTAAATGGAGAAAATAACCCACTGGTTGGGACTGTCAGTTGTCCAGGTCTGGATTATTTCAGAAAAAAAGATACTCAACCTTGGACAAGATTTGACAAGATGACATTTTCAGCAGATTTATTGTTTCTCTGAAAGAGAAGGATTAGAAGACCTTTGAATGGGAAAAAAGTTACCTTTTGAAGTCAGTTTCTTCTCTCTGAAGATTTTTACCTGTTATTGTTAAAATGGACACTCTGGTGCAATTGTCTTGATTGAAGAGCTATTGCATAATACTTGGAGGCCTGGACTCAGATCAGAAGGTCCTGCATTCTTAGGATACAAGCAACATGGAAATAATTCTTTCTCTATTTTTTGAATTTGAAATAACTTTCCCCGCATAACTTCTTATCTCATATTTTTCCTTTTAAAACAGATGCTTTCACACGAAAGAAAGAAAACGTTCTTTAGAAAATTTAAAGTATCATGAAATGATGGAGAATTTGCAACAGATGTATAAGAAAGCTTGATTCTGATTCTAAAAAAGGAACCTCACTGTAGCATGTTTTCCCTGCAAAATCTCCCTGAAAGCAAATACAGTAGACTTTCCATTATGCAATTGAAAAGAAAATGGTTATTTCTTTACATAATATTTTGATTACTTAACATGAAACCCATATGACCTGATCCTTCTTTGTAGTTTGGACAAAAGTAACATGAAAACACTACATTAATTTAAAAGTTCGTATTATTATAATAAAATGGTCTTTCATTTAATAAGAATTGTAGTGTTTACGATTCATTTGCAATTATTTCAATTGAGTAACAAATAAATACGTAAAGGATGAATGAGATGAGAGGAAATTATAGTCTACCTTTAATAGATGATTTGCCTCAAAATTCCTATTTTGTGTTGAATGTTTTTTCTGTGACAGTTTTTGTTAATAATGATTCAAACCTGTTCAGTAAACACGTTCCAGTCAGAAGAAGGAATAGAATCTTCAATAGAATTTGTTTAAACAGTCTTAGCTGTTCACAAAAAATAATAATTTCAGTATGACTCAGGCGTGCCCAGTAATTTCTTCAACATAATTATGTCACCTGCTGTCATGAGCCTCTTTTTATTAATTTTCCTTTTTTTTTCTCCTATAGCATACACATGTTGAATCACGCTGAAACCTTTTCAGCAGAGTTGAATTCTACAGTGGCCTTACTCGCCTGTCAGTTCTGAGATGCCAAGAACCTTGACAGGCTTGAGATCGTATAAACTATACGAATCCAGGTATATTTCATTCATTTTCTTTACTATAGCATGCGGGAGGTATAAAGTATTGATTTTAGAGGCAAAGCTTTGTGTGAGCTGATTTGCAGTATAGGTGCATGTATGTGCACACGCTCCCACGCCAAGCCTTTTAGGATAGATTCCTCAGCGTTCAGTTTGGCTCGGAATCATCTCCAGCCACCTGTTCTTCATTCCTATATTGGTACAATTCAGTATCTGAGATTTTTTTTTTTTGAATCTAAAGGTGTGATCATCTAGATAAAGGCTGAGCAGATGAGCATTTTTCAAACCGAGTCTTTCTTAGGAATGTTACAAACATACTGGACTCCAGGAACAGTGGTGGTCACTGGCAAGGTGTACCCAAATGGCTCGGAAAGCCATTCTGATAGCACATTATGTACCCAGTGAAATAACTGTAGAGTCACGTTAGTAACTATAAAATGTGTTTCCTAATCTATGCTTTAGAGGATAAAACCCACAAAAATTGCTGCGAAGAATCAGAAGAAAAAATACTGTGAAATAATTGGCTTGTTCCAATTCCACTACAACCTTTAGATGCAATATGATACTTTCCACTTGGTATTTTATTCAGTTAGAGTAGGGAATTATTTCTTCAGCTGCCCCACTGCCCCGTCACTGCAGTTATGAGGAAAAAGCAGAAGTGCTGACAGAGAAATCAATGTTTCTGATGATACAAACAGCTCTCATTTCCACAACAGCTGAAGGACAGCATCTGTAGTCACAAAACTAGAGCGTACATTGTTAATTTCAGGAGGCTGTAAGTTTATCAGTTAAAAGAAAGCTGAGGTTGACTTCCTTCTGAAAAGACTGTTAATTTAGAAGGACAGCTGGCTTCCTTCTGCAAAGTCTGAATGTAACAGAGACGACACAACAGCAAAAAACCGGGGTGGGTGTGTGTGTGTGTGTGTGTAAATCAGCACATCACCTAATCAGCAGATGTGCATCTCTGAATAAGTCATAAGGTGGTTTAATGGATGGTGGTTAGAAGGCTGCTACGCTGAAAAGCAGCACCGGTTGCCCTATCCCAGGTCGATGTAGGTTAAGCAATCAGCATCCTAAGTATCCCTAGATTCGAAGGACAAATTAGCCTGTTCTGCATTTCCAGGATGGTGCAAAGGTAAAGACGGGGCTGAAGGTTCATGGCTTAGTCCCAAAGGAAAAGATTAAAGGATGCTTTAAGGTAAGTAAGAAGGGATAAAAGGCCCATTTTCTGGGTTTCCATTTTATTATCTCTTAGCTCAGCAGTAGACAAATCTTCTATAGGTGCTGACAGTAAAGCTCTAATTTTGACAATGAATAATTATGAGTAATCAGTAAACACCATCATTAGCTCTTTCTTACAGGTGACCCAGAAGTTTTTGAATAGCATATGACCTATATTTTCCACATTATATTGAGTCCTTCTAGTAGAGCTGTTAGGCCTGATTTTGCAATACAAACCCCACATTTTACTCTTCTATAAATGATCATAGATATTTCCTAATACTTTCCCTATTACTGTTTTTCTGTTTTTACTGGTTTACTTTGGAGAAAATTAGATTAGCTGTCTTAACAGTACTCAGGGAACACAAAGATTGTTTTGCAGACAGATGTTTTCAGGAGCTGTCTTCAAGAACAGGTTACGTATTAGAGAAAACATCAATTTTGAGCTCTTTTAGAACAAAGTATGTAAAATTTGAGGAGAATGCTATCAGTATTACAGTGACTTTCACCCAGCATATCACAAACAAGGCCTCGCATTCATGGGATTGATTAACCTTCTACGTTGAGTTTTTGCTCCAAAAGTCAGTGATGTATGTGTACATGTAGATGTGCCGTCTGTGTGACACACATGACATACATGTCTATGTGCAGGTAACTGAAGTTTTCCATTATTACTGTTTTCTCTATTTGAAGTTTCTCAATCTTTTGTAGTTGATAGCATCTTAGTGAGCAGTTAAAAGTGCAACAAAAACGGGAGAAAAGAAGTACTGTTAGCAATTACAGTGATGTTCTCTGATGTGTCAGTCATATTGCTTCTGAGTGCAATTCCATTTCACTTCTTGAAAAATCTGTAAAGAAATAAATGTATCTCATTACAGTCCAGAAAAGCATAAAATCAACCAAAAGTATAATTACTGAGAGATCGTAAATGGGCATTTACAGAAAGACTAGTGATGCTGAGAGATATCTTCATCCTGACAGTAAGAAAAAAAAGTTGGAAATAAAAGTGGCTGCATTTATATCCCCAAGAGGGGCAAGTCTGATGTGTAAACAAGTTTCTGTAATTGAGCCAGGAGAATTCCTGTCAGTTCTGTGTCACTAACGATAAGCTAATGTTCTTTGTACTTCTGTAGACTTTTCAGTTTTACAATTTAAAAGCAATTAACTGATCTTGAGAATGCTTTTGTGAGATAAACACACATTATTATCTCTATTAGTGAGGGAGACGCTGAGGCACACGGTTTTTGATTTGTCACATAATAAACTGATTACCAGAACCAGCAGTGAATCACCCACACGTTTTCTGTTGCTAATATCGTATGAATTGACCCTAATAGTGTTTATGGTGACAAATGCCTACCTGGAACACTAAAGTGATGGTCCCACAAGACTTGTGAGAATAAAAGAAAAAAAAGAAACCAAAGAGAAACAGAAGGAAATTATCAGCATTTTTTACTAGTTCTGCTTCACTTACAAGTCAAACATAAGAACGGTGAGAAAAACAAACTAGAAAAAAGAGACAATTTTAGCCAGAGAGAGAGACCAGGTCATTATCTCATTCATCATCTAAATAATTAATCACAAAATCTGAATCACTTCCCTCTCATCTCCACTGTAATTCGTTTACCTCCAGATTCTGCCTCTCAGGGTCTTACATACTTTGCTTCGAGCAAACCGTGTGCCTGCTGGGCTGGCAGTTCCTCACAGGAGAGGACAACCCGCCCTTCTCCGGACAACTCCCGCTGAGGTAATCCACATGGCGCCCGTGCCCTGCTAAGAAACTAGTCTCCTGTCACACCACAGATGTCATCTTTGGCTCCAGAGCTTCTGCCAGTGCTTACTACGTTTGAAACCAAACCAACCCAAAGAAGAGGAGAAGGATCTGGGGGTGCTGGTGGATAGTAAACTTTCCATGTGCCAGCAGTGTGCTCTCGTGGCCAAGAGGGACAATGGAGCCCCTTCCCTGGGGGGCTGCATAGGGAAGAGTGGGGCCAGTAGGTTGAGGGAAGTCATTCTCCCCCTCTACTCTGCACTGGTGAGGCCACAACTGGAATCCTGCATCCAGTTCTGGGCTCCCCAGTTCAAGAGAGACAGGGAACTACTGGAGAGAGTCCAGCGAAGGGCACCAAAGATGATGGAGGGATTGGAGCATCTCCCTTATGGAGAAAGGCTGAGAGAGCTGGGACTCTTTAGCCTGGAGNNAGCCTGGAGAAGAGAAGGCTGAGGGGAGACCTTATTAATGCTGACAAGGATCTAAAGGGTGGGTTGAAGGAGGATGGAGCTGGACTCTTTTCAGTGGTTCCCAGTGACAGGACAAGGGGCAACGGGCACAAGCTGGAACATGGGAAGTTCCACTCAAATCTGAGGAGAACTTTTTTCCAGTGAGGGTGGCAGAGCCCTGGAAGAGGCTGCCCAGGGAGTGTGTGAAGTCCCCTTTTCTGGAGATCTTCCAAGCCTGGAGAGCTTCCAAGCCCCGCCTGGATGCTGTGCTGAGCAGTGTGCTCTGGGCAACACTGAGCTGGACTAGATGGTCTCTAGAGGTCACTTCCAACTCCAGCAATTCCTTGATTCCTTGAGAGGAGCCGGCCGCGCGCTCGCAGCCTGCCGCTGCCTCGCTAGATGGCGCCGCTGCCCTCCGCGAAAGATGGCGCCTCTCGCCCCGACCGCCATCTCGGGCGCGAAGGCGCAGGCGGCCACAGCGGAAGCTCTGCTGCTCGGCCGGTTTTACCAGCGCTCTGCTGTGATCGCCCTCATTTGCCCCACAACCCCGACCCGTGAAATTAAAGAGACCTGCGGCCCCACTGGGCCTGACTGGCCCCGTCAGCTCCCATGGAGGCGGCGGGGGAGGCTTCCCCGCTCCCTGCCATTGTGTGCGGGGCAGCCCGGCCGCGGTGCGAGTGTGGGGGGAAGCGAGAGCGAGCGGCGGGCGGGAGGAGTGCGGGCTGTGGAGCGCTCCCCGGCACCGGGGCAGGCTGTGTTCTGCAGCCCAGGGCTGCCATTAAGGTGGTGCAGGGTAACAGGCAGCTGTGGGCAACGTATAGGCATGCGGGGCAGAAGAGGGGTTTGTGAAGTCTCCCTTCATTTTGAGGCACCCTCGCTTTGTGAGGCTTGGCCCTCCATACCGGGCAGCAGCATGGCTGGCTATACAGCGGGGAGGGTGGCCAAGTCACGGAGTCACCACAGTGTTGAGGTTGGGAGGGAAATCACTGGGTCAAGGCCTTGGTATTCAGCCGGGCTGTATCTTCAAGCCCAGCGACTCCACAAACTCTCTGGGTGGCCTGTGCCAGTCTTGGAGGCAACCACACCAAATCTGGGCTCTTGGAGGCAAACACACCAAATCTGGGCTCTTTTACTATGCAGAAGATACATTGCCATTTTTCAGCCCATTAGCCATCTAGAAAGTGGCCCAAGGTAGAGAGAACCCTTCCCTAAGGCACCCAGTTGCTTTGCAGTTCCAGGAGGTAGAAATAAAAGCTTAATTGTCAGCTGGTGGCTGGTTGGATGAAGCCCAGTCGGCAGTCCCTGGCTCATGGGGATGCCACAGCAGACCTCTCAGCTCAAGGTCTGTGTGATTGTGTAAGAAAAACATTTTTCCATTTTGCAGCTTCTGCAAAAATGCCCAGAACCTGACTCGGCCAAAATTCAGAATAACGTAAACCATGCAAGTTCTGTTTCTGTTAAAGAAGGAATCAAATCAGGAAGTTGAACAGTTTCCTCTAGATATATACCAGCCTTACAAACAAGGAATTATGAAGTTAGGAACAGCTGGGAACTGCTGAAACCCACTAGAGAAAACTAATGCCCAGTTAGGGAAAAACACATTTTTTTTCATTGTGGTTGTGATCAAATGAATCTGTATCATTTGTTTTAGTTCAAGTAATCTTTCTCAACCAAAACAATTTGCAAAATAATTTAAAGTATTTTACAAAAGTACTGAGATTACTACCTCAAGAACTTACATTAAAATATCTTTCCATATGTCTCTTCCAAAGCTGTATCTGGTAGTCTTGGGAAATGCATTCAGTTTTCTGTAGAGAATCCTACAAAAATATAACCATTTAGTTAACTTTAGTAACTGTAGTGACCCTTTAGGTAGCTGTAGACTATGCCTCATTGACAAAATCTCTTGATACACCATTCCGTGCAAAACTGTGATGTAATACTTTGGTCATCTTCTCCTAACATTTAAATTTGGAACTTAATACTAAAATCACAACTGAGAAAGAAAATGAGGAAGAAAGAGGGTGCTTCTTAAGGGAATGCCTCAAAGCCATGCTGGGGGAGGTTTAGACTAGACATTGCGGAGCAGGCTGGTGGGAGCACCACACCGTACTCCCACATGGTGATACCAGCCAAACTCCTCCTCTGGAGGTCCTAGCCTGTGCTGAATTTAGTCACCAGAATACCCCTGTCATAAACTCCTAATTTTTACAGTTGCCTGTAAAAATTGCCTATCGTATTTTTCCTTTTTTTCTTTTTGGGAAAGGTAATTTTATTTTATCAGATTCACTAAGCTGGGCACAGATGTGGTAGGATCCAGCAGCCTGTACTCTGTGTAAGCACAGAACAGGAACAGCACTTCCACTACTCACTCATCCAAAAGGCAAGCATAGCCATGTATTCCCAGATTTCTGTAGTACGTACCAGGAAACAACTTTATCTCTAGTCATCTCCATGGGAAGCAGGTGGTGTTTTTCTCATTTGCACGGTTTTGTGCAAAGTTCTCTCAGCTATTTCCTATTTCCTCCTGAAAATAGCAGTGACTGTTTGTTTATCACAGGAGTTGGTATTACAGGACTTACTACAGTAACTTGAGGAATTCCTTTTTATCTAAGAGCTTTTATCTCTGGCCTTTACAAAGTGTTCAAAGGACATTAATTGTAAAATTTACTTTTGGTTTATTTAAATTTCAACTCTATTTTAAAGGACCTGTGGGGTTTTTTTATTGGTTTTTATTTTTTTTTTTACCAGGTCTTTTGGTTAAGTAATGTGGCCCTGTGGGTCACTTCTCAGACATCTTCCCCATGAGGTTGTAACTCCTAGTTTACAACGCATGTGGATTCCCTCTTGTTTGGGGAAGGGAAGGCTAACTCTGCAGTCTCTGCCTCAGTGGGACTATAAAAATGTTTATCCCCCTACCCAGTTACTGACTTCCATAAAACTAGTAGGAATTTCATATTTTTGAGACTTTCATATTTCACCTAGTATTTGAGATACCAGGTGCGTTTGTCTCTAACAACATTTACTTTTATTGTGAAAAAGCATGCTCAGAAAAGCAGGATAAAAAGCCTTAAGTTTGAAGATTTAAAGTATTTTAAGATTTGCTTAACAATATCACACATTATTTTATGTGATAATTACATCCCCGATCTTTCTAAAACAAAACACTCACCTAGTCTGGCACATTCCTGATGAGCTTCAGACCAGGTTCTTTTCCTTGAGGCATCAAAGTAATGGCAGTGGCCATGGAAAGGTATCCAGGATTTGTGTCCTATTGATTCAGGGCATTTCCCAGGAAGTTGTGGGGGCTCAGTAGGGGCCGTTACTGATAAGAAATCATGTAGTTGGATTTGTTATTTTATAAAATTTGGTTTTCCTGTCATACTAGTCAAACAAAACTAAACAGACTATACTGTCTGTCGCCATAGAAGAAATGAAGCATGTTCTAAAAAGAGTTTGAATATGATTTGGTGTTTGTAGAGCATATTTTGCTTCATATTCATTTAGCAAGGTGATTAGGAAGATCAGAAGTATATCAGAAGTATAGATTCTATCTAAAGATTCCTTTTGTAATTACTGTAGTCAGTAAAATTGCCAGCTGGTTTTCTGGCATAAACGTCTGCCTAATTAGTTAAAACTGCTATTTTTAAAATGTACTCTGACACTTCAGTCCCATTTTTTGACAGGATCAAAACGTTACAGCAGAAACTGTGATTGTGAATGAAAGTGTTGGTATAACTAAACGTGGCTTGCAGGAGTTTTTATTAAACCGCATCCCGATTCCATGGTGATTGATATAATAGGAAGATTTTGGATGATAAGATAAATGCGGATGGAATGAAAATTAAATGTTCTGCCAAATTACATTTTCTTCCTGTGTGTCTTCCACAGTCTATTTCTTTCCCTATTAAGGAACGTTCAGATCTCAAATTAGATTCCAGAGTATTAAAGTGGAAAAGACATTATATATCAAATCTGAGGACTTTTGTCAAATTACAGCATTTTTGAATGTGATTTGGTATGCAATTTTAAATTTCATAACAATTCAAGATCTTACCTAATGTTGATAAAAAAGAGAATATAGCTAAATTGTGAAATCATATTGATATTTATTTCTACAGAAATTAAAGAAGCTTGTGCTTGGAAGGGTCCTGAAGGGGTTATTTACTTCATCCTTGTGCTCACAGGTGACATGAAATTGATATGTAATTATATAATTTCTAACAGATGTTTGTCCTGTTTGTTCTTAGCAAGCTGTAGTGATGGAGATTCCCTGACCTGTCTGAAGGATTTAGTAAAGGCTTCTGTACTGAAAAAATTAGGTTTTCCTTGCTCTATTTAGGTCTGTTATTCCTTTCCAACTCCTGTCAGACATTAGGGAAGCATTTAATTTTATTCCTTAGGACTTGTTTTTAATATTTATAATCTGGTTTCTCTTAGTCTTTTGTTTCTTAGTCTTTTGCCCAACTCCAATTAAAATTTTTCATTTTAATTGTTGGTTCCTGGTCATCTGAAAACCCTAGATGACTGAGAGCCTTTTCAAACTTTGGTTCCCCAAACAGAATTTCATCTGATGCCTAATCAAAAGAGATCTCACAGCAAGTTAATAACTTTTCCTATTAGAATGAATAGTTAAGAAATTAATTAGTATTTAATCCTTTGTTTCTTAGGCTTTTGGTAATTATTATTAAAGTAATTTTACTTCTGGGAAGTATTTAGAGCTAGTTAGCCAGTCATGTCTTCCTGTATAGTGTATAATTACTTTTCCAGTGGCATATTATATTTAGCCCAGTTGATAAATCTACATATCTTCTAATTAAAACACTCATATTCAATTGCTTACCATTTGGGTTTTTGTACTTTCAGTTGAATTAAGCTCATTTTTTTAAAAGTATATACAACGTAGCAATTTTTCAATGTATCTCACAGGATCACTCCTCAGGAAAACACTTAAAAACAGGCAAAACCACCATTTTGCAAGAATTAGGCAACTAGTTCAACTTTTAATGCAACTTTGGGTAATCAATGTCAGAAGATATCTGAGAGACAAAAGGTGTCATGTATATCTTTAAGTACCTTCCCAAGGATTGGTGTCGTTGTCCCTAGACGGATAATTCCTGATTTTGAAATAAAAGCCAATCTTTAGGACATCCCTCAGGAGGTGAAGGTACCTCTGAAGGAAGTGTTGCTGTGCCTCTCACAGATATAGCCATTTGAAAAACTCCAATTTGCCATTTTTTAAGATCTAAACAGAAAAATGTATTTGTAGTTAGTGCTTTTTAACACTGAGTAGTTATTTGTTTTCAATTTGAATTCCTAAAAAAAAAATAGAAACAAAAATCACATCGGGTAGTGCTACACAAATGTGGAATGAGTCTACCTCTCCTGCCGTAATGACCCAGTCTTCTTGCCCGTTGGGTGGGTTCTCCTGGCAACCATTTGGTGTATGTCACAGGAGTCCCACCACTCCAAGTTCATTTGAGTGCTGAGATCATTCAGACCATCCACAGCTTCTAAGAATAGACGTTCTCTTGTGTTAGTACCCAAGTTGAAAGCCTATAAGAGCAAGTTTTGGCTGAAATTGCCACATTACAATACAAATTCATCTGGATTAAATGAGAGTGGAGTTTATTTTAAGATCCAACTCACATTCTTCTTTCAAGAAGTTAAAAAAGAGGTATCAGCAGGAAATGAGATTCCTCAGCTTTATCAGTAAAAGTTCATTACTGTGTCTACAGCTCGAAGGTGTCTGAGGCAGATAATGTGCTCATACGCTGCAGCAACTAGAGCTGTTACTTCCTTCAAGTGATTTCATGCAGTGAAAAGCAAAATGTAAAGGAATGAAAAAGAAAATTAAGAGAGCGCTAATGATTCCTCTTGTGCTTTTTTGGTGTTTGGGTTTGTTTTTTTTTAACCTACATTCCTGTGGGCTTCCCTATAACTACTGATCTCAAGCAAACATTTTTTTCTTTAAATCCGGTAAGATTTCTAATAATATAGTTCTCCATTTGTACCAAACACTGTCCAGTAGAAATACTCACTGTAGCCAAGCTGAGACAGTATGAAGGCAACCTCGGGGTTGTAGATACTGGCCAGATTGCCACTGTTCTCCTTGCAGGAAATGAGGGCTTCTCTCCATCCTCTGGGGTCTCTGTGGGTGCTGGAACAGTGATCTCCATACAGCAACCATCCTTCTGGGCATTTAAGAGCCTTTGCATCTCCTAAAAATCAAAAAATATTCCAAGTTTTTAAACAGTGCAAACAGAAGTCTAGAATAAATGCAATTACATCTGAAATCGGTTCATTAAGTAATTAGAATGAACATGGAGTGATTACAAAAAAGCAATGCTTCTATTCATTCCTCATACATGTTAAACATTGTGGTCTGCTGTTGCACAATGGACTTTTACAGAAAACATACTGCATTTAAACAAAATAATGGAGCCAGCTGTAACTGGGTTCATTAGTGTGAAATACTTCTGGACAGAGGAATATTTTGGAATTCCATGTATAGTGTTTTCAACATGAAATAAAAATTGCTTGTATGGTTACTGGGTTCCAGGAACATTTCCAGTATTTAAATATATTTGGTTAAAGAAATAACAGTCAGAACAATCAGAACAAATGACAATGCTTTTTTTGGTGGTTTTCTTCTTTAAATTTTAAATACCTGTGAAATTTCATTTTAGTGACACAAATTCTGTCTTTATCAAAGGGTATTTATTTCCTTGACATACCTGACAGAAAAATGATGGTTTCCCAGAGCAGCACACCTGTCAAAATGACAAATAGTGAGATAGCACTTAAAAATTAGGTCTGAGGCAGCATTTTTAATATCTTCATTAACAGTGTATTTTGGTGTCCTTCATCCTGTACTCAGAGATACGTGCATTTATCTGTTCAGATAACGCTGTAGTCTTATCTTAAACATTATAAGGGGAAGGCTCCTGATGCTGCTATTTCAGTAAGGCCTTTGAGCCAATCACAGAGCCCTATGGGGTTGGAAGGGACCTCTGGAGATCATCTAGGCTGTGAGTAGCATCTCAATTTTCAGATGATTTTATGCTGAACACAGTCATATTTAACGCATATTGGTCTTCTCCTGGGTGGTAGATACTGATGGACAGACCCAGACACCTTTCAGCCTGACTCTGGACTCATGGGGAAGTGTGTGCTTCCCGTAGGGAATGGTATGACACGGCAGAGACATTTTTGAGTAAAACAACATCATGACAAGGTTTTTCCCTTCTATATTAATAACAGCATCTCAGCATTGATACCTAACAGGGTTTTAGCATCCATGTCAGTGTTTCAGACTTACTGTTGGTTGGACAGAACCCTTCTTCCAGTGTCCTCTCATTAGTACATCTACCATAAGAAGTCAACATCATTGACTCCAACACATGTGTTGGAGTCAATGATGTTGACTCAAATCTCAACTCAAGGATGCAGAGCTCTTTGCAATGCAAGGTCTGCTTGTGCTGAGACCCCTTCTGCTGGAGAAGCTGGTACCAGGGAACATCCTCTGCACTTTGGCACTCTGCTCACACTCGAGCCCAACAAATAAAGTAGGTGTTGACACTGAGTTCCTGCTTTCCAGTGTATGAGGTAACACAGAATTAACTTTCTGTAGTGTCAATTGCTCTGACTACCCCAAAAAAATTAGGAGTTGCCCTAAAAGCAGAGTTTTGCTTTTCAGAAGATGCTCTGGCACTGCTATGAACGTGTACTGCTGCACCAGCTGCAGCTTTGCTCTGGGAGGGGAAAAGGACAGAACCTCAGAAACATCCCGAACCTCAGGGTTGCGAAATAGGGCAGGAAATCCTATTTTTTGCAGAATTATCAGTAAAAATCCAAAATAACACATGGCTGTTTGGCTCACAATATTCTGATATTTCTACTTCCTGACCAAAGCAGATGGTGCTCTGTTCCACAGAAACACAATATTAAAAAAAAAAAAAATGCTAACCAAAACACTTGTACTATTTTCAAAGGTCACTGTACGTGCTCTGGATCATGCTTCGTTCTGTTATTATTTATATGGTATTGCTTCATCCATCTCTTACTGGAACAGCATGTGTCGCCGTACGGCAAGAGGAAGAAAAGCAAATTATTGATGCACCCCTTCTTCCGTAGAAGGTGAACGAAAAAATGTGTGTGTGTTGGAGGCGGGCAAAACAACAAAGGGATTTTAAAATTTTCAGAAAATATTGATCACCTTTAATTATTAATTGAATATTCATCACAGAATGCAAGAAAATCTGAAGATATGATGCAAGAAAACATGAAAAGTGCAGACACAAAAAAGGATAACTCTATATATTCATATTATTTCTGTCTGGTGATAAGGAAGACTGGAAATACAGCATTATACCTTGATCCTTTGGAATGACCAGATTGCTATTAATACTGAAATAAAAGTATTGAAATCAAGAGCTGATGTTAAAGAAGTCACTTACTCTTTGGTTTCTTACAAATAAAACCCTTATGGGAGGAGCAGGGAAGGATACTCCAGTAGCTGGAGGATGCAGAGAACCCCAGAGAGTAACCGAGCTGGTGCCCCGGGGGCTGTCCCTCACCCCAGGGCTGTCCCTCACCCCAGGGCTGTCCCTCACCCCGGGGGCTGTCCCTCACCCCAGGGCTGTCCCTCACCCCAGCTGACGAAGCCGAAGGCTCTTGTCTTGCCAAAGCAGCTGCCCTAATATTGCAAGAGTTAGTAGCAATACTATTAGTTCCACATCAAAGATCTCCACTAATATTAGTGAATATTAATATTATTACTTTATTCAGCCTAATAAAGCAATACTGCTTTCTTCAAAATTTCCATCTGGGGTTATTTTGCAATGCATTTTATTTACTTTGATTACCTTCTTTAAAAGAATATAATTGCTTTTCCAAATTATGATTTGTACATTTGCCCATCATAACTTAGTTTTAATTTACATATCCCCATATTTTTTTGAAGGGTACTAAAATTTCAAACTGAAAAAAAAATATAACTAAGCTTTTTAATTTTTTTTTAATTTCTAAATTATTTCAGCAGCACTCATTGAAAATCAAGCAACTTTTACTGTAATGTTTAAAGATATGATTAACTAAGATTTAAACTCTCTTTTTTGCATGGTTTCGGAAACAAATATTTTGAAGTGAGTTAAAATGACTCTAAACAAAAATAATCCTATCTGATTGTGGATTGACACTAGTGTTGTTTTATTGCAGGTGCATGTTTTCCACTGCACTGTATTTCTGGTTGCCAGCCTGATTTTTCTCCATACAGACATAGAGGAACTTGATGCTGTGGGTTCCAGCTGGGGACCCACAACTCCCACATGGGTTCTCCACAGCCGTGAGAAGATGAGAGCCAGTTGGGACATGTCCCCCACCAGGGCACAGAGAAAAAAAAGGGTGGGAAAGGCTTTCTTATGGACCAGAAATAGGAGATATGTCCTGAGGGAGGGCAGAGGTCAGAGGGATGGATACATGTCATTGGCTGGGATCCTCTGTGAAGGACCTTGGTGATGCTGCAACCATAAGCAGCTGTGCAAAATTATCACTGATTACAAAAATTCCTGGATCTTTCAAATTTAGAAACGAGGCTCCATGATTACCTCAGGTACGGAGAGATGAAATGACTTGTTATATCTTACTTTCAGGAAGAACAGCATCTTCTGTGTTGTGCTTCTCAAGAGATTATTTCTATCAGCTCTCCACGTCTTTGCTGCTGAGCCAGATATAGACAAGATATTCAAATTGGGGGTCCCCACATTGTCATCCCTTTCGTGAACCCTTGCAGTATCCAAGACCCATAATTGAAGCCAAGCAAATTTCCTTTCTACAGCCTTTCACACCTATTGGATAAAACCATCAACTTTGAATACTTTTTAGATTATAGGCTATCAATCTATCTTTTTAACTTACTTCTATTGTACTTCAATTAATTCCTAAAAAAACCCCAATTTATCTTATTCATATTTCTGTTCATTTAATGAAGTCTATTTATGATTATTTACAGAAGTTAAAATAGTTACCATTTACATTTCTGTATATTCCTATCCAAAAGCCACTTGTCCTGCTTGTGTATAAATCTGCATGCTCCACTAAGAAGTTTGATTCAGCCACCTCTTCTGCAGAAGCCAACACAGGTTGGTGTCTCCTGCCACAGACGTCAATGGTACTTACAGCCTTTGATATGGGATAAGGTTAATAACAAAGCCTCTCCTGCTGGTAGGGAGTAAGCAGGGATTTAAACAGAGACCAGAAAGTGGTGTTCAGGTGTCAGGGCACACCACAGACTGTGAGGGATGTCATCAGAAATGGAAGACTTGAAAGCCCAGTGAAGATGATGGTTTTTAAACACCAGATATAGCGCACGTTATTTTTCAAGCGATTGGATAATATTTTTTATAGGTATTACACATGATTCTTTATTTGTTCTTCATGGCTTGACAGGATATTATGGAACATGTCATATTGTGCAGCAAACAGGTTTGCAATTCAAACTGAAATATTAATTTTTCTGACAATGGCGGTGGAGAAAGAGGGCTAAGAGGATCTAAAAAGATAGGAGCTCAAAAGGACCCGTTTCTTTTGGGCAGTATAGTGCTTCCCTTTCTCTCTTATGGCCTCCTGACGCACGGATGAGGTAGCTGATGATTCAGCAGCATAGGTGGAAGAGGGCCAAGGAGGAGCTCATGGTCTTGGCCAGCACCAGATGCCTCCGAGATGGCAGAGGGAAGCGTTTGCCCTCCCCTGGCTCTATAGGCTGCCAGGGAGCTCTGCCAAGGACTTTCAGGCAGAGCCTTTCAGATCACACACCCCATGTTAAAAATAAGAGATGCTTATTATGGTATTTACTTCTGCTCTCGTGTAGGGAGAGATATAGAAGAGAAGGGATAAGGCTGTCAGGACGATAATCCATTTTAAAATCTCACTAAAAAGGAGGAATTATGCAAATGAAGAAAATAAAACAAGAAATGCTGGACCGGGTCCAGCAGAGGGACACAAAGATGGTCAGAGGG
>BJBW01001389.1:209292-243255 GCA_004320125.1 Scolopax mira
CCCTCAAGGGTCTGTGCTGGGACCGGTGCTGTTTAACATTTTCATCAATGACATAGACAGAGGGATTGAGAGCACCATCAGCAAGTTTGCAGGCGGCACCAAGCTGTGTGGTGCTGTCGATACACCTGAGGGACTGGATGTCATCCAGAGGGACCTGGACAGGCTGGAGAGGTGGGCTTAAGTGAACCTCATGAAGTTCAACGGGAGCAAGTGCAAGGTTCTGCACCTGGGCCGGAACAATCCTTGGTATCAATACAGACTGGGGGATGAGGTGTTAGAAAGCAGAAAGTCAAACCTAAACTCTCTTCAGACTCATATGATAAGTCAGGTCATACTCATAACTCAGGTCTTATGCCAGTAGAGTATCTTATAGAGTCAGAGTAGCCAAAGATGAAAGAGGTGACTAGGACTAGATCAAGAATTGTAGTGGTTACTGTGTAGGCTGGAGAAGAGAAGGCTCTGGGGAGACCTTCTAGTAGTGCTCCAGTACCTAAACGGGCTGTACAGGAGAGATGTGATTCTAAACACTCCAATTCTAAAAGAATGATGCACAGACCTTCAGAGATGCGGCTTTTGTGCCAACACACTCTTTATTCACACCTATTCTTCACCTATCTAGGAAGTGAAGCTCCCAGAGAGAAAGGGAGCCTCTGGAAACCAACAGGGGGTGAGGGTGAGACAAGCAGAACTCTGTCAGAGGTAAAAACGTCTTTCAGACTCTGTAGGATAAAATCCCCACAAAGTGCTCCTCCAGCTCCTGCAGGGCCTTGTCATAAGCTTCTGAGCCCTGCACCAGGCACTCAAAGATGTTGTATGGCTCAGCTTCTCGGATGGCTTGGGGCAGGACAATGTCCTTGGGCAGCAGCTCGTTGCCATAGAAGAAGTGGTTGAGGCTTTTCTTCTTCAGGCAGCTGCGCAGGTAGCACATTATATCCTGCAGCCGGGTGAGGTAGGACGCCCTGCGCCAGCCCGAGAGGGGTATGAAGTTGAGGAGGTGCATGATCGCTGTCTTCAAGGAGGAGGAGGAGAGGATTGTGCCCGCTGGGGTACTGGCATAGATCTCCAGGCATTTGAGATGGAAAGTGTCCCGCGGGGCCTGCCTTGCCAAATGCTGGAAGAACTTGGCCTCTGCCACCGCGTAGCTCTCGGCCCAGGTGGTGCTTGATGGGAAGACGGCCTCTGGAGCCTGGCTGCTGAGGAAGACGTCCGATTTGCCTAGCTGCACCCCAAACAGCATCTCTACTGAGAGGCATCTGCCGCGGGTGTCTGTGAGCTCCATCTTGCAGGAGCGGCTGGAAGGCAGCACCCTCAGAGCATAGCGATGGGAAGGAGGCAGCTTCCCCCAGGTGGAGCTCACCAAGCTCTGAAACCAACGGGCAGTTTTCTCAGCATCGAGACAGCGTCCGGTGCAGAGGCCGCTGAGAAGGCTGGAGTCCTGATTGACCTGTGCCTCACGGGGCCGGTGGACAAAGCAGCGCCTGTTCTTCTGCGCAGGGGTGTTCCTCCTGCAGGTGCACACCAGGTCCACCTGGACACAGTGCTTGGCCGGCACCTCCTGTGCAGTGACCAGCTCCGGCTTGAAGGTGTGCCCTCGGGGGGGCTTCAGAGGCACAAGCAGGCAGTACTTGGCATCGTGTCCTCGGGGACCCCAGCCTTCAAAGGCGCTGCCCACCCCGATGGCTGGCTGTGGCTCCGGGAAGAAGCCATCAGACAAGCAGCCCCGCAGGACACACAGGAGATCATTCACCAGCTTTTTCACCACCCGTCTCGTGTCACCCACTCTGCAGGATGAGCGCCGCATGGGCTCCCTGAAGAGATACCCCTCGCAATCAGAGTCTTCCTCATCGCTTCCTTCCTCCTCCTTCGTCGTGCTGTTCTCCTTCTCCTCACGGCTGCCAGATCTCACGTCTCCATCCTTGCTGCTTTGCTGGTGGATCCTTCTCCGGATCCAGGAGCAGAGATTGACAAGCAGCAGCAGGTTTCCAGGAGCCACCCAGAAGAAGTGCCAATGCTTCAAGGCAAAGAGAGAGAGGCTTCCCCAGGAAAAATCACTCTGCCCAGCCATCTTCTCCTCCACACTCTCCTGCTCCAGGTTCACCTGCTCCAGCTCCTGCAGCTGCTGAGCCATCTCCTTCTCCAGCAGCTCCGCACGCTGCTGCATGGCCTCCTGTGTGGCCTCATCCATCCTAGGGCCGAGCATGGGCAGGAGCCGGAGGATGCTGAACACCAGCAAAATGAGCACTTTCTTGGAAGCCATGGCCCACAGAAGTAGTGAGAGAGCTCCCTCACCGCCGGTGCAGGCCGCACTGGGGCAGCTGCCTGCTGGCACCTTTATAGTCACCCCCATTGTGACACATCCCCTTTGATGTCCCAGGGGATGTCACAGGCAGCACCGGCAACCAGCGGCACCCTTGGACCCCAACCTGTCTCAGCCAGAGCCTGGGATGGTGAACGCAACTGTGTTTGAATCAGGTGGGATGGCAAGGGGCACTGGGTTCTTTGCTGCAGGAAGGCCAAGGTCTGAGAGAACTGTCAGGGAGAGCCTTCCCTTGAGCCAGGAGGTGGAGAGCGGACCCCCTGCTTTCTACACTCCTGCCCAGAGGGGAGCCTGGGAGCGGCTGGATCAAGTCCTAGTCCCACTCGGTCAACGATTTCTGTCTGAAGGCGGGGGGGTCGGATTAGATGGCCTTTGGAGGTCCCTTTCTGAAAGAAACAGCACTCCTCTCCTGACTGCTATAGGCTCTCCCTACAGTTACATACAAGCCTGACTTTATCACAATAGGTTTTTATCATCGAAACATTTTCTTTTTTTTAGAAAAACCTGATAAATAAAAAAACCACCATGATCTGTGGTGTGAAAATATTGTTTGAAGTGCAGTAACAGAGTTGTTCTGCCCCTGTAGGAAAAATGCAATGATAAGAAATTTTGACAAGAAATGTGAGATGATGCCAATATGATTGCATTTCCTAAATGCACGATTTGTTCCTACTTGGATGCACAGCAGAAAGACAACACAAAGAAGATAGTTCTCTGAGAAAGTCTACAGGATTAAAATAAAAAGGAAAAATTTAGTTGTGAAATATGAAATCACAAGGAAATGCAAGGTTCACATGTTAGGAAGTTAAGAGCAAAGTTAACTGCTTTTTTTTTTTTTTTTTCAGATGATGGCAAAATATACTAACAACAATAAAATCATCAACTTTTTCTGGAAAAGACATTTTAGGATTTTTAATCAGCTGCCAAAGATCTTGCCTAGAAAGAGCAATGGTCTTCTTTGGCCTGAACTGATTTGTCTTAGACTGACAGCTTTTCCTTACAGCATGTAGCCTATTTATAGCAAAGAGACATTGTCATTTATACTGTCAGGAGCCTTTACAGCCTTGTTTTATTCTTGTCCTCTTGTCCTTGTATGGCATGAGGCCAAGAGGAATTCCACTTTCTTCTCAGCTGGACGTTGTGCAATAACAAAGGCACAAAAAGGGAACTGTCCCTTTTTTTCACCCTCCTCTGCTCCTCAAGCCACCCCAGCGCCAGCTGTAGCCTGGCAGTAAAACAAACATTGGTTTGCTAAAAACCAAAACAAACCAAACACAAAACCTCTAAAAAAACCTCAACAGCAACAACAACAAAAAAAAAACAAACCCAAAAACCAACCCACACACAAAACAACCTAAGCACTTGATAGGAATCCTTTCAGCCAGATAGTAGACCAGTTTTAAGTCTAAAAACCTGAACAATTTGTAACTGTGTACACCAAACACACCTTGTGCATTTGCACCCTCCCCAGTATGGCCAGTATGGCGAGTTACAGGGTGCTGTGCTGGTTCCTGGAAAGCTCAAAGCTGTTAAAATTCCTGAGGCCAGATTCCAAGTAAGAGCACAGCCAGAAGAGCAAACCTTTCTGCATCACCCGCACCCAGCACCTCCTGATCCCCACGAGCCCCCAGATGCAACCTCAGGGAGCACCAGGTGAGAGATGGCACTGCCTTCTTGCTCCCTTGCACTTCAGAAACCTGGCAATAGCAGGTGCCTTCAACTCACCGGTGTCGTCCCAGCACAAGCTGCATCCAGCCACCAAGTGCAGGTTGCCTGATGCCAATCTGGAAGGTCAGAAGCTGAGCTAAAAGGAAAGTTGTACTCTCTGGTACGAATGTAGTGAATTCTCTCTTTCTTCAAATTCAGTTGCTAGACCTACACGCTAATCTCATAAAGAGAGTGTAAAAGTTGACCTGCTAGGAACTCCTACTGAATTCATGAAACTTCTGCTCACTCAAAGATTAAAAGAGCAGCACAATACCAACAGCAGCCTGTGCCTCAGCCGATTTGATGAGTCTGAACAAAGAACAGGTGGAAGGTAAGATGCAGCCGTTGCTTTGCAGCTGATAATTAACTGATTGCTGCTGCCAGGTGCTCACAATCTTCTTATCTTTCATCTGTTTGGCAGGTGCCATTAACAAATAGCAGTGATCTGATCTTGAGTAGAAATAGAGAAAATGTTTTTCAGACCCCAAATTTTTCTTTATCTGATAGAGCTATTTAATTTATATATTCACTTTTTAACTCTGTGAGGTGATATACCCCAAAACAGGCTTTGAGTAACATAATCTGTTGACTGAGATGTACACTTTTGACCCAGAAATCCACCAGATCATTATCAGACCCTCACTTCTTGAAGTTTTCAGTGTCAGCCCAGCCTGATTTCATAAATTTTGTAGGGACAGCTGACATCTTTAAGCCTTGGCTAAACATACGCCAAAATAACTGCAGTTCCATACATTGCCACTTTATTATCCCATCCATAAAAAACATATGTGGTCTTCTGTGTTTAAGGTTCCTCTCTTATTTCTGCTATACAAACTAAAAAGACCCTTTACTATCTGTGCCTCCTAGGAATCTGTTTTCTTTTTGTAACAAAAACTCACTTTCAATAGAGGGAGAAGACTTTTCAAGTGCAAATAATCCCAAACCTGTTATGTTTTCTCTTTTAAAAGAATACCATAATCCCTGAAAGATGCAGAATTACATGACATCTGAGCAGATGGTGGAAGAATTTAGGCCACAGGAGGGAAGACTAGAGCAAGACATGGTAACAGTCTGCAGAGATGTAAAATGTTGCTGCATGAAGGAAGGTCATAAATTACCCTACATATCTACTTGGAGGAGGACAATAAATACAGGAAAAGAAACAATAGAATCAGTTTAGCAGGGGAGAATTTGGTACCAGGAAAAAAAGTTCTTAATAAAAGAATTAAGTATTTGGACAAATTATTTACTAAGAGACTTAAAAACAAAATAGGAAAGTACTTGTCAGAAATCAGTCAAACTCATTTGTCTCTCCTGCACCAAGGATAGTCTTTTCCATTTACCTCTCTATCTCCAGAAATTTAGACATATTTTACAAGTTTCAGTCCAACATTCACATATGCTTGTGAAAAGAAATAGAATTCTGACATTGATGGGGTGTTCAAATGAGAATAACATGCTAAAACAAAAGAGTGAGCTACAGAGGCAAAGTTGTCATCATCCTGATAGATGTCTGAGTGAAAACTGTGAGCTGAGGTCTCAGTCCTTGTTTTCACTGATGGAGCTACAGGCCCTTTATTCAAGGGAAAAAAGGCTCCCATCTGGGAGATTGCACCAAGGGTGCAGGTCACAGCCATGGGCGTCCCCCAGCCCTGGCTGATGATCCAAGAGCATTTGAACCTTAATATTTTGGCTGAGGTACAGCAGGCCAGTGTACGGTCCATGACTGCTGATTTACAGATGCATTCATCAACATTTTGTACTATCCCTTAACTGCTTCTCGTTAACTGAGCCTCAGTAATCATTGGAAATAATCAACATGCATCATTAGACTATTGTTTAAATAATGGATTGTGTAAGAAAAAATAACCGATCCAGCCATACTTCCTGGATAACAGTATATAGTTATAAAAATAACTGGAAAAAAAATGCCTGTTCTTTTATTATCTCTATGATGAGTCATTGCTTTTTTCCTTAGCTTTATCACTGTTTCCTTCCTTATAAAAAAACCCAACCATTTACCACTTTCTGGAAAGAAACACTTCAAAATATTTTCCATTGGGGTAATACTTCAGGGAGCATCTGGACAACGCTCTTAGTCCTATGGCTTTGTGTTAGGTAGTCCTGCAAGGATCAGGGAGAGTTGAACCCAGTGATCCTTATTGGTCCCTTCCAATGTGAGATATTCTATGATAATTTGCTACACCTTTTTAATCCCTTCTTTATCTTGATTCCCTGCCATACGTAAGCGCAGCATTTGACTTGAATATTTAAGAGAAGCATATTGAAGAAGAAAAATTGGCAGCATGAATTGAAGACTGTTTTGTTCCCCCGGTTCCTGTGGATCGGTGAGGTTTTTAAATATTTTAAATATGAATAAAAAATGTCCCGTCTGAAAAATATCCTAATGCCAGCTCCCCAACACCAATTCATGATCTGGACTACCTATCCGTCTCTATGGCAGTGGAGGTATGTAGTAATAAGAAAACTGGTATGGGGGACACTGTAGCTGTTCTCCTCCTCATGCACCTTCCAGCTGTAATTGTATCAAACCTATTTTCTGAGAGAGGAAGGAAATTTCATAATTAACAGCACAGAAGGAGATAGAACAGACACTCACATGGACTCTTACCAAAGGAATCTCCTAACTACAAAACTATAAAAAGATCTGTAGGGGTCGTTTTCTTTTTTTCTGGGAAGTTACACACATGTAGTTCATGTAAAGAGTAAAAGGAGCTCTAAGGGCTGGCTTTAATCTGAAATAGTTTACAGATTTCTTTGTTATGAAGGACATCTAAATCTATCACAGCTCTTCCAGCCATAGTCTGAGCATTGTAATATCACTGGAATGCAATTTTATCTTCTTTTAATTATTTTTGGAGTTTGAATTCATAGGTCTATGAGAGCAGAAAGTGGTTTGCCTAAGTCTTGATCAGTTAGACATCAGTTTACCTACTTCTCAAGACTGCCTAATCCTGAAGTTATCACCTTACTTAGCCCTGGGCACACTACTTTGGCCACACCATTTATGCAAACATTGTCTGTTTTGGAGAGAAAGACCCTTATCCCTTGGCCTGAAGTATTCCATAGTTGGGCAATCAGCCATCTGCCTGCCTAACAGACAAGCTTGGCAGCTTGAACTCATAAGGTGGAAAAGAGCTACAGGGGTGATGGTCATGGTTGAGCTTTACAGCTCAGGTCTCGTTTGTAGGACAAGTTTTGTTTGTCTAGTTTGTGCTGACAATGCAAACCACATGTGCCACAGGGAGCTGGGGACAGGGCTCCAGATCTGCTTTAGCCCAGCCACCAGCCACGGGTGGCCAGACCAGCCTCCCTCTTGCCTTCCCTCTCTCTGGCTCTTCCACTCCTTGCTGCAGGGACACAAAAATGGCAGTGCAGAGCGTCCTCACCTAAGGTAGAACAGGCAACGCGTTTAGGGCACCTTTAAGGGTTTAGATTCAACTTGTTTTACCCACTGCTGGTTTTCCACAAATATCCTTGCTTGTCAAAAACCAGGCAGTCAGTCATCTGCAGCCACTGCTAACACCTTGTAACCATCTTCAAAAAGACTTCAGCAGACCAGAGCACAAAATGCTGAAGGCATCTAAAGCTTCTTTTTAAGTCCTGCCTTCTCAGGGAAGAGGTAAACACCCAGCATAAACCTACCAAGCTATTTTCTGGGGATTTATGTCTGAATCAAAATGTAGAGATAGGAAGAAGCACCCAATATACTACTCATCTCTCTTCTAATATTAAATCTGAGAAAACTGAGAAAAAAATTCCTCAACCTGGGCATTTCAGACAGGAAGGCTGGATTACACCCACTAATGTCACTAGCCTGGGGAATTATCTAATGCAGAAAAAAATTACCAGGTTCTCTGTGCATTGTTAACCAAAACCTAACAATTTCTTCACTAAAGCAGAGACAGAGGAAACTTAGAAACTTGAAAAGCTGAATCTTGCCAGTCCTGTCTCTGCAATTAACAAATGTTAAGAGGATAGAAGAGGAAGTGAAAAATAATTAAGAATGTAAGAGCAAGCTATATGTGGAAACATCCATTTGACAGACAACTGTGAAATGAGCTGGTCATCTATAGCTGAATTTCCATGGACAATACCAGAATCTCTATGGTGACTAAGAAAATTATGCACAGCACAAACCTGCCCTGATTTTCAACATCTAGACAGAAAATGTTAGATTTGTGTGTCCGTTCCCAGCTCTGCTCTTGTCAAACCTATCAAGCTCTCCTCCTTTCCAATCAAACCATACATCCTCTAATTTTCACATCTGCATCAAGAGATGTTGTTGTGAATTATAACTGACATCTATAAAAATGTTTTCAGCTCCTCAAATATAAGATCGTGTGTCATGATACACAGCATTAAAAACTGCTAGGATGGTTTGAATTACCTCTAGAAAGCTGGTAAGTCTCGGCCAAAACTTCAAGTCACAGCCAGTTCCCAACTAAAGGACTATCCAAGGCCACATCTTCTGCAGCCAATGTCATGCTTTTTTTCAGTTAAAACTTATCGTGAAACATTCATCTAAGTGGGCACATCGTCCATCAAAGTACACTTTTCTGGATGCTGTTCATATCGCTGTGTGCACAGAGTGCTCTTAACTTAGCTGAATTTCCATATTTATGAAGCCAGTGTGCATTTAAAATGAGTTTGGGCTCCTGCCCACATTTTTAGTAATTTCGCTCTTTTCCTTGGCAGCAACAGTTTATCAAACTTGGGTCTGTTCTGGAAAGCTTCAGTGCAGAATACATTTTCCTTGTTATTTTACATGAAGTGGTGTCACTGCATTCATGAGTAGAATTCTTCATACTAAAACATGTGCATGCACTGTCTAAAGAAGCTCTTTGTTTCAGTACCTCTTTGCCAGCTGCTTCATTAGGAGGCACGAAAACAAAGGAAGACGCGTAAATATTTGCAAGATCATTCCTTATACCATCAACATCAATTAGTTCTGCACAAGTTCTGCCCAACTCTGCATAAAACAACAGTACAGGTTAAAGATTGAAACCAGATGTGCTGTCTGGGCTGCAGGATTAAAGAAGATAAAGTTGATTAGTCTTAACGCTTAGAGACTGGAGTACAGGAGAAATTTACAGTTCTCAGTTTACAGTGCTGAAAGCTGGAAAGGTTTTTAAGCATATCAGAAAAAAACAAACAGTACAAGAAAACGGGAAAACCAAATATAAGCCAGGCAGACTAATTTGAATTATAATTGTTATTTTTGCAACTACTTTGCTGAACTTCACATTTTGAGTATCACTGAGTGACACCACTCCTGTGTGCAGACTGGAATAGCTGGATCATAGATGCCCCGTCCCTGGAGGGGTTCAAGGCCAGGCTGGATGGGGCTTGGAGCAACCTGCTGTGGTGGGAGGTGTCCCTGCCCAGGGCAGGGGGGTTGGAACTTGATGGTCTTTAAGGTCCCTTCCAACTCTCACCATTCTATGAATCTGTGATTCTGACAAAAGGACCTAATTTCCATAGAGCGAGGTCTAGAAGGAAACAGTAAAAAGGATTAGATGTCTGTAAGATGTAGCCAGTGAAGTAAAAAGGGAAGAACTAGTGTTACTCTCCGAAAAATACAGAGAGACGATGTGACAAGAGCTACCAAAGATAAAAGAATCTGTCTTTGAGATTGCTAGAACAGCATAGCACGTACGTAGCCTTAAATGACAACACTTTCATTAGACATTTATTAGGGTAATCTCTGAAATATCAGGCATAAAGAAACAATGAGACACACTCTTTCACAGGATGGCAAAGACAAATTGCTACTGGTGTTTAAGAACATGCTAGATTAAGAAAAATGGATGCTTATTTGTGTATAGAAATTTAAGAATCCCATCCTTCCTTCTTGCTATTTGTACCTTTATCATAAATTCTTCTGTTTAAGAAGACAAACTTCTACTTATAACCAATCCTTTAATGAAATGTGATGAAAAACCAGTCCTATTTAATGAAACAAAGTAGAATAAAAACTTATTTACATGTAATTCATACACATTTAAAATATTTTAATTTAAACAAAAAATCCGTCAAAAGATTATAATATCAAAAAAATATCAAATTAAATAAGGACCTTCTCTATACTGGAACTTTGAATAATTTGAGTGTTTAGATTTGGCATAAAACACTCTGGGAAAGTAAAAAAAAAAACCAAAGAACTATATGTGAACCTAGTGTGTATTTTTAGGGTTTCTGAACCCAGAGAATATACCTGTAGTCCAATATGACATGCAATGCTGTCACCACAGTCACGATGCAAGTCTGGAATGATACTCTAAGGATTAAAACAGACTTGGATGGAGGGAATTTGGTTAGCAATTAGGAAAGACTTTCTAATGGTAAGTTTCATTAGGCTTTGAAAAAATGGGCTAAAAAAATATGTAATCTTCCCTGGTACTGGAGATTTCAAGAATAAATTTTATGTAAGTTTTTCAGGTATGAATTAAATATAATTCATCCTGCCTGTTCCCTCCCTTTTGCAGAACCCTATTCTATTATTTAAATGATAAAATATTTCTATTCACAATACATTCAAACCTCATTGCTTATGTTACAGAATTACAGCAGAAGAAAAAAAAAATTTACACTTTCCTTTCTATCAGTCATCTAGAGAGGAGGAAAACGTGTTAATTCTGGTATTACAGGCAACAGGAGGGTTTCTGTGAGTACCTCAGGAGCAAAAGGAAGATGTGGACTCACAGCACTGGAGCGGGCTGCCCGGCTGGGGCAGGGAGATGGTCTCGCTTTGAGCAGGGACCTGCACTGGTTGAGTTGGAGGTTCTGTCCAGCCTGTGCAATTCTGCCAGCCTGCTCTGGCAGAGATCAGGGGTGGCATTTTCAGGATTCCTACAGATCTGCTTGTACTTTTTGGAGTGTGCTAAGGAGCTTATTCTCACATGGACTGTGGTGAACTTGGTTCTTCTTGTACCTAAAGGTGATGCTGGACCCATGCTTGAGTGTTCACTTAGCGTAGCTCCGGGTCTATGTCTATGCTCAACAATCCTCTCAGGTACTACTTGTGTGAGCAAATCTCTAGATCTGCCTTGCACGATTGCTTCTTCCTGTTAGTACAGAGAGGATGAAACATCCTGTGCAAAATGAACTAGAATTTCCGTAGGAGAAAACCATTTTGCCTCAAGAATTCTTATATTCCAGAGCTTTAATTCCTTTCAAAATCAGGCCCAAGGCTACCCTGCTTATTAAACTGTTGCCTGCTCATTTTCTTCAATATTAGTCACAAGACAATTTGATTCATGAGTTCCAGGGTCACCATCACCACGGTATATAGCATTGCCAAAATTAGCGGTAAACGTTTGCCGATCACGTCTCTTTTTGTGCAAGAAATAAAACGCAAGGCCAGTTCCTGTTAGAAGAAGGAGGACCAGCAGAACAATCATCCCACCTAAGCTATTTGAGGATGTAGCAGTAACTTCAGTTTTTGATGCTGTGAAAGACAAAACAGAACAATTACTACCACTGTCCGGAGACTGCTACTGCATACAAAAAGCACAAGTAACTGACTGGGGGAACTTTAAAATTACTGAACAACCATAACAGCAGCTAAAATTGATGCATATTCGAGATGGACAAAGTAAAATTGGGCTCAATCTCTTTATAAGCACTATATTGTCCCACAGTATACCATGTGTAAAGAGAGAAAAAAAAATCAATAAGACATCCAATTGGAGAAAAGTGCTCTCCTTTTCAACAGATTTAATGTAAAATCATCCCTGAGAGTTAAATGAGTATTTAAATTAAATTTTTCTGGAGGTCATCTTACTTGTAAATAATAAATGTCTATAAATATATTGAAATTTCTCTTTAATATGCTTATAAGGAACTTACCTTTATTGACAGGTGAATCATGGGTTGGTTCAACTTCAGTAACTTTAAAATTAAAATAAAAAATTATACACAAATTGCAAGCAACCATTCAAAGATTAAATAAACCCTGCATACATAATTTTTATTTTGTATTCCTATCAAATTTTAAATAATCATAGAATAGTTAGAGTTGGAAGGGACCTTAAAGATCATTGAGTTCTAGTTTTTGTACTTCCACAGTGTAAAGCTTCATGTTACACACTGAAGAACTCGATTTTTTACACTTGCAAAAATAAAAAGCACATTTGTACTTAAAAACATTTAAGCTGTACTTTTAGACAACTTCCTCCCTTAATTGCTTGGGGAGTATGATTCAGATAATTGCTTGCAGGTCTGGCTGGCTGGGCTCTGCAAAGCTCATGAATGGCTCCATTGCCAACCTGCCAATGTGTGGAGACCCACAAGCAGGAGACTCAACTGGTTCCATGTTGCCCTGTTACATTTGTGCAGTGGATCCGTTTGCCAATGGCAAATCTGGCCTATTTCGAACTCTCTCCTGGTTGCTGTGTGCAAACACAGCTGAATCTGTGTGTGTAGGGTAACTCATGCTAGCTGCCAAAAAAACCACAGGACCAAAAGTAACCATTAAAAAAGAAATGTTCTATTCTGTTTGGTTGCCTTGGCGTGTCTTCCCATGCCCGTGGCAGCAGAGAAATTAAGTGGGCTCCACTGCCCACTCTCACTTGATACTTCTGCTTGGCCATCCAGCAGATCCCAGCACACTCGAGTGGTACCAGCCCCACCAGCAGCACAGCAAATGCCAAGAGATCAATGCTTTTAAACCAAGAAGAGGAAACAGTGACAGGTTCTTCTCCAACATTGCTTCTCATTGTCCTTCACAGAAGTTACTCTTGGCTTTGATGCAGATGCACATGTGTGAACACCAATACACAAAGCACACCCAGTGCATAAGCAGCTTGGCTTGATGTATGTTAATCATTGCTTCTAAAATAACCCAGTGCACAGAAATTAAGAACTTACTTTTGGGAATTTTGCAAATAAAGTTCTGGTCAACAGAACAGTAATAGTTCCTCCAGGTTCCACTTGAGACATCCATATCAACACAGTGTTCATCAAAAATTACTGTAGGCTCTCCTTTCTCCCAGTTGACAAATTCTACTGCACTCCTGTCTATCCATATCCATTCCCCTAAAATTAAAAATATTAACTAGTGAGTGAACGAAGTGGGGAATTTCTTCTAGTCTATGAGACACAACACTGGTTATGGAATTTACTAGTTGATTAAATTAGCATCATATTGGGCTTATTTCTCACTCTTTTAACTGTCAGAGGCATTCAGATGGGAATGTACCAAATGTAAATGCTCACAGACAAAGTTAACTGCATCAGCCTTCAGGGAATGGGTGTCAGGAGTTCATGCCCAGGCTGCCCAAGGACTTTTAGCTGAAGGCTGTTCTCAGAATTCATCTGTTCTAGCTGAAAAAGAACAGATGAACCTGGCCCACCATGCAAGGTGCTTGCCATTGCTGGTGGTGAGAGACAGGGACTTGGGCAGCCATGGCCAAAGCTACTTACTGCAGCCCATTCAAGACTCACTCTGGAGATGTACTCTCAAAGTCTGCCATGAAGAACAGGCTTCAGAATTACAATGATATAGCATATAGCAAACAGGATTAAATTTGCAGTTTAAAAAGGAATAGGAAAAAAAAATGCTAGGTGAAAATAAAAATGTTCCACCAAAAATTTATGGAAAAACTATGAAATTTAGATTGAGAAATGTTGCTAGGCAGCCTATATGAGCTGCTATCCCCTGTGTTATTTAGAAATAAACTTCAGTCTAAGGCTCCTTCAGCTTTTAATTACAAGACAATATTTTTCTAAAAAGACTAACACTGGTTAAATGCCAAGTGCTTTGAGTAAAGAGAAGTGATGGGAAACATATTAATCAACTATTGCAGTGTTAAGTTATAACCTTTTACAGGCTGAAATATATTCTAGGTATAGTAAAGATACAAAAAGCATAACATTCTTGGTGGTTGGTGTTCTAAGTTTTTTTATCAGAAAAGCTATTAAAAATTTAACAGTTGTTTTCTCTTTATTTTTTTTTTAGTATTTACTATTTATTTAATATGTTAGTTATTTTCATCTCAGTATGCATTTTGAAATAATTACCATCAATATTTTTGAACAATCCTATCCAAAACTTTCTGAATTCGCCTGCCATTGGGGACAAATGAAGCAAGAGAAAGTTCAATTCATCTGAATCTCCTATGGAAACCAGAGAAGCACCTAAAAACAGGAATTAAATATTACATATAACTTCAGCAAGATTTTCCATTAGAAAATAATTTTATCAGTAAAGGATTATGATGTTTTGTGATCAACTTTTTCTTATAGTAGAAAATCTTAATATTAAATTTAATTTAGCTGTAGCTGATATTTGATAGACATCCACACACACATCCATGTGTGTCTATTATCTCTTGGTTCTGAATTAAAAAAACAAATACACAAACAACCTGTAAAATATCCTAATTAAAAAAAAAAAAAAGTCACTTACCCATTTGAATACATGTCATGGAAGCATCAGGCCAGCTTTCCTCAGAAGTGGTGTGAACGTAGTAGCAATGACCACGGAAGGGAATCCAAGATCTACCACGCTTCGGTTCGGGACACTTTCCAGGAAGCTGTGGTGGTTCAGTAGGGATTAACTCTAGTAAGGACACACATAGTTTCAGTGTGGTCTTAAAAGCCAAGGGAAACTTGTACTCCTGCACCACACATCAGCTCTACCAATTTGACAGTGATTCCAGTAAAAGAAATATTGCAGAGACTTCACTAACGATAAAAGGTTGAAGTAATCTTGGTAAACTAGTAATAATTGATAGTGGTTGGAATTGATTCTCCAATCTGCTAAAAGAGGCTTACACCAGTCTTACTGCAATTGTCTTCAGCAAGGCATTTTTTTCTTAAAATTTGTGAAGCAGCATGAGGAATCAGTCAGTATGCATAAAGAATCTTGACACCACCACCACAAGACAGTGGCATGAGCCCACCCTGCTCATAGCAAGGTCAGCCAGAGAAGGTGTCTGTACCTGCCCTTGTATGTACTTCCTAGGCTATGTAAAAGTAGAATTAGTAGCCTATTGCACCACCTGATTAAAGCCAAAGCAGAGCTTAAGTTAAGATAAAATTTGCAGTGAAGTATGGTGCAGAGATCATGAATTTCATATGTAATATAAAATACGTTTGAAAATCAGGTGCAATATTTGAGCTCTAAAGTATCTCAGTAGAAGATTCCCAGGATCTTTTACTTTCAAATTAATCAATTTGGCTGCTAACACTGACAGAAGTTTCTTACTTCCCAATTTTACAAAAGATACTTTAAAATGTAAAAATATATCATTGATGTATTTATAGTTAGGGTAAAATTGATCAGTTCTGCAGTTCTTGACAAACAAGGAATCAGAAAAGATCTATTGCTTGTGGCATGAAATGTTGCGGTTGTCTTCATGATGCACAAGTGTTGAATGGCCTGTGAAATGAAATGTCTGGAGATCATTCAAGACAGACTGGATATGGGAGTTCTTCCTTAGCAAAAGCAATATTTTATCACAAGTCATACAATATTTATCACAATCTTGGCACATGTGGAAAAGTTAAATTCAAATAATTGAATTGAATTGAAATTCCAGCCTCCCAAATCACATTTCTCCCATTCACAACTTACCATTGGATTGTTTACAGAGAGATAAAAATGTTTCATTGCAAGATGCTGTCTTCCAAAAACCATCCAAATCTAGATAGACACAGGCTGCATTCTTGTTTGGCTCTCCACTGCCCCAGTTAAGGTACCGGCTCCTCCTGCGATCTGACCATACGTAATGGCCATGACTCTAAAAGGAAATGACATAAGTCTGAGGAGGAGAGGCTGAGGGAGCTGGGGGTGTTCAGTCTAGAGAAGAGGGGGCAGAAGGGAGATCCCTGCTCTCTACAACTCCTTGAAAGGAAGGTGTAGCCAGGGGATGTCGGTCCCTTCTCCTAAGTTACAGGGGATAGGACAAGGGAAAATGGCCTCAAGCTGCACCAGGGGAGGTTCAGATTGGAGATTACAAAAAATTTCTTTGCTGAAAGGGTTGTTATTGAAATGGGCTGCCCAGGGGAGTGGTTGAGACACCATCCCTGGGGGTATTCAAGAGACTAATTGATACGGTGCTTGGGAATATGGTTTAGTGTTGGTGCACGTGTTTTGTTTCGTGTTGGGTTTTGGGAGGTTTTTAGGGGGTTGTTTTTTGTTGTTGTTTCTGGTTTTTGGTGTGTTTTTTTGTGGTTGGACTAGTTGATCTTAAAGGTCCCTTCCAACTTAGGTGATTCTGTGATTGTGTCACATGCAATGATTAGCTTGAAAGACTATTAAGAGTCACCATCCCTGGAGGTATTTAAGAAATGTGCAGATGTGGCACTTCAGGGCATAATCTAGTGCCTGATATTGTTGGGTTGTGTCTGTTTGTGTGTTTGTTTATGTAGGTTTTTGTTTTGATTTGTTTTGGTTTTTTGTGGTTGGATTCAATGATCTCAAAGGTCCCTTCCAACCTTGAGGATTCTGTGACTCTGTGATTCAGCTCCAAAAACCAGCCTAAGGTGTCCCCAACGCCAGAGGTGTCCCTGTGTTGCATCTTGCCATTTCCCCTGTTGCTCAGCACAAGCTCTTGTAGTGCTAGGCTGTAAGTTAAAACAATGCTTAAAATAACCTCACAAAGAAAGAACTATTTCAAATGCAAGTTGTTTCTGTGCTGCACTCTACAACGTGTCTTCAGAAGCATCAGCATGTGGTAGACTGCGATGTAGGAAGCGGGAACTTCATGGCCACTTTCACTGCTGCAGCTACTGTCTACTGTAGCTACTTCCTTGGTGGCATTGGAAATGCAGGCTGGGCCAGTTCTCACTTCCTCTACGGCCAAATGTTTGGGTTTGTGTAAAACCCCTGAAGTGGAGGGCAGTCAGGTGTCACAGCAAGGCTTTTGATGGCCACCACACATTCCCGGACCTGTACTCACATGGGAGCAAACAGCACCCACAGCAGTGGGTACCGTCAACCTCCGGGCAGGAAACATGGCTGATCTACGGTGGTCCAGGGCAGCAGTATGTCACAAGCATTTGATGCACTCACCATGTTGCTGCTAAGACCAATCCACACAGGCTCCCCGTGCTTTAGTGTTTGTAACCACAGGTAAGACTCCTCATAAGGGTCCAGAACGCTGGCGAGTTCTGCAGATTGGTCTCTGCAGTTCTTCTGTGCTTCTTCCCAGCTCATTTTGTAGTTGATGACTGCATAACGGTCATCACCATAATTGTTAAAGCCAAACATTGGAACTTCGGGTTGGGAGGATTGCAATTTAGGGTCTGTAATGAGCAAACAAACAAAAAGAAAAGTCAAGCACTTTATATTGCCTAAGCATACAACACTGAGAGAAAATCTAGTGTACTAGAGCAGTCAAGTAATTAAGAGAGGCTGGAATAACAAATTAAGATGCGCCCCAACTATCCCTGCAGTGATGAAAGCCGTATCTTTATGTTCTGTGACAAATTTTTCTAATCCTTTTTTGGAATAACCCTTTCAGCATAAATATCTGTATCACCTCCAGGAACATTCCCTGCAAGCTCTAGACTTTCACAAGGCATATTGTCACTGTGTTTTTCATAACAAAGAAGTTGCAGTGCTTTTAAGTTTAATTTCAGTTTTGAAGACTTTGCCCATAGAAAGACAAACTACTGCTCTTTGTTTCTCCCTCCTGATCACAAAAAATAGTAAAATACATGATGATCCATAGGTATAATTTTTTTATTATTATTATTTACTGGTCTAGTCCTTAAAATAGTGATTCTTAAGATTTTTTCTCCAAAAAGTAAAATGTGAGCTCATTTTGTTAGAAAGGTCCATAGTGCATGTGACACTGACAGATTAATTAATTTCAATTAATTCATCACTTTTTGCGTCTGAATATGGGAAAGTCACTTTTAACACCAGTTCAACGTAACACAATAAATCAGCTGTACAAACAACTGGTGAAAGAAGACTTACCGGAATTTTTCTGGCATATGTAGCTTTTGCTTGCTTTACATTCTTCATCTTTCCATTTCCCTGCCTGTTCAATAGGGTTCTTCATCATAAAAACACAGTCATCCTACAGAGGAAATGAGATTAACAAGAAAAACATGTGGATGTGCAGGAAATGTTCCTACTCCTGAAGGATATACTTGTTACATGCTGTCACACACAGATGAAGAATATGAAGATTCCAATATATGAACTCGTACAAGCAATGGCAGTAACAAGACAATGAAGCTTTTGCAACTCAGCCTGAGGAAAGTTTGCACTTGGGTGATGGAGGGAGCTGCAGAGCCCAGCGCAGAGGGAGGGAGAAGCGTCTGGGACTATCTGTGTGTGTAATCTCTGTGTGTGTATAAAAGTTTCAAAGGATCAAAGACTTGATAGAAAGTGTAGAGGGAGAAGACAGAAATGAGAAAGGAAGATCCAGAGTTTCCTTCTTTGGAGGATTTTGTTCAAAGTGTTCATCTTGAAAAAATATGTATGAAGGTAGATCTCCCACATGATTACTCTGCTTTTAAAAGCAACAAGATTACGAAAAGTCTTCCTAAAGGAAACTTTGCAGAAAATACTGTCGTAGTTACATACATATTAATTATCTGATAAAATTATAAAGTGTAAGGAATGAATAGAAATTAATGCTTACCTTACTGTAATAACTTCGAGAAACTTTTGCCCAATTGGTATAGTAAACTGGGCTTCCATCTGTCCATAAGTATGTGTGCTCCTGATTTATGTCATTCAGTCCAATCCAAGCATCAGTTTCAGCAGTTTTTAAAGGGGACATGAGGAAAGCTGAATGAAAAAAGGACAAATGTATAAGAAAGGAAACTGAATGCACCTTTTTCCAACAGTGCAGACTTCAGAGAGCTTGGAACCAGGATGAACAGTTTGGGTTTTCTCTTTTTTAATAAAGCGGTAATCTTATGATAGAAATATAAAGAATTGATGGTCATCTGATGTTAAAGTCAGAAAAAGTATTTACAAACTCAAAGGTGGGCAAGTTTTGATATATTTTTCAAATTTTTCTAAGGACCTTAGGTGTATACTCTTCTATGTTGTTCACCATCTGAGGAAGCAGGGAAAATGTTTTAATGGTATTACAGAAGTTACACGAGTACACTGAACCTGGGCACATAGAAAATGAGCACTCTGCACTCCCTTTACTTCTTTGGTAACTTCTTTGTTAACCAGACTTAATAACTTCATTTCTAAACAGGCATAACACAAACAAAACTACTTAATAACCACGTATGTATGTACTGAGACCTCAGCTTTTTGAAAGCAAGGTGCTTTTTCCCTTAGCTCCTAGGCAGACTGACTTTCCACTAAAAGAATGTCCTTCTTCTGCTTTAGAAAAAGGTATAAACCACAAGCACTGAAGCAGTGAGCTGGGAGATGGCCCGTGTACAGCCTTTGGGACCTGAAGCATCACATTTCCTGAGCAAGCATGAGGCCTCAGTTAAAAAAACTGTAAGATGCTGAGCAGCAGCAAGATCAGCAGGCTGAGGTCCAGCAGAGCGAGGGGCAGCAGGGAGACCTTGGGACTCCAACACTGGAGCCTTCTTCTGCCTGAGGATGTGTCCTCCACTGACCCCCGCAGCATTTGGCTCCGCAGCTAGGAGCACGATGATTTGGTTTGGATATTACTCCCTTTGTGTTTTTACATGTACAATTAGAAAAATTAAAATATGGACATGTTATTATATGACAAGCCCCTAATACAAACCCTTCATATTTGAACAGTATGAATTGTTTAGTATGTCCTATATTAACCCCAAAGCTAGGATTTTAAAAGTTAATCAAGATACTAAAAATGTATGTGAGCAATTTTCCAAGAGTGCAGTTTCCCATTCAACATAACTTTATATTAACATGACATGAATAATAGCATATATTAATCTGTTTATAAGGAATTACTTGATGTCTCATTGAGTATCAAAATATTGGTACTTTATACCTTGCATTTCCTTTCTTGATATAGTAGCCAGGTTTCCTCCAAAATCAATGCAATTGTTCCGCGCACCGTGCCATGTCAAGGTATCGTTTTCATTAAGGCCAAATATTTTGAAACACTGCAAAAGAGAAGGGTGCCAAATCTGTAACTGGCGTTTGAGTTTCTGGTGTAAACATCTCTGTTTGTAACAAGATAAACGGGATACTTTAAACCAAAAAAGGGAGATTACCTAATTTAGCAGTTCTTTCTAGTCCTTAGGTCTTTATGAAGACGAAGATCTATACTAGAAAACTAACAAAGTTCAATATTTTAGCATTAACTTAGAAGGATTATGTCAGTTTAATGATTTCAGTAGAAATTATGTTAAAGCTGCTGAGCACACTTCTGAGGTGTGACTTAGTGGGAGGAAAATCTAAGAAGACCTCAGAAAACTAGCAAGGCTAAGAGGTGGTATGGAAGCTAAACCTCTCAGCTTCTGTTGCCCTGTTTGTCAAACCAGGTTTGGTTCTCACAGGAGAATCACAGAAAGAGAATGATTCTGACACTACAAAGAAAACCATGAATTTACCATTTCTTGTAAAATAACCTATGAGATTTAAGATGCCATCAGACAGCTTTATCAGAATTAAGCAACATAAATGTGCTAATTAAAGCATGCAACTCAAAAGCTGATGAGGAAATTCTGGCAAAAACGGGAGGTAGGTCTATGACAGTGGGAAGACATGTGTAAACCCTTGGAGAGGAGTCAAGGAAGGAGCCTTTGGAAGCTCCTCTTCTAGGAGGTGAGGAAGAGAGAGGCACTTTAGCTCCAGAGGGCACCATGAAAAGATACAAACTGAGTTTGTGACTCTTTCCTCCAGGACTGAGCTATCCTTGGCGACATTAAGCATGAGCAAAAACATAAGATGAATCTTTCTTCTCGTATGTCTCATGACCTCCCTCATAACTGCTGTGATCCAACAGAGGCTACTATTTCTCTTTCAGGAATCGTATTTTTTAGAGTTTTTAAATATGCACAATCAGAACATATTTTGTGCTAACTGAAAACACCGCTACAACTGAAAAACTGAATCAAAGATGGATTTTATTCTGCTCTTTTTAAAATGCATTATACTGACATTTCATACTGCACCTTGTTATCAAAGAGGAGCCAGTCTTCTGGACACCCACCCTTTGGTGGTGGTGAAGTGGGAGCAACAGTTGGACGAACAGTGTTGTTAAGCCTTTCACAAATGAATAACTCCACGCTGCCACAATTGAGATCATTCCATGTACCTGAAAGCAAATCAGAACAAAAGAAAAACAAAAGGCAATTGAGACTGCGATAAAAAGCATCGTTTGCTAAAGCAAATCAGGAATGCAGAACTGGTTACAGTATTTTTATCTCTCTCCCTGACAAATAATGGATATTTCTTATGTAAGTTCCCTAGAAATATTCAGGTTTCCAACAACATTAAGAATATGAATATTTTGTCTGAGAACAGAAATGTGTCAATGTTGAAAAACCATAGCGTTGCCAAAGGGGAGTTTTAATTCAAATGCTTAGTTCACCTCTCTAAGATCTCTAGAGTCACTCTGTCTATATAAGGTACTTCATCCTTGTTACCTGAGCTTCTCAGAGACTTTTGGTCTTGTGGGTATTTTTTCTCCCTATGGGAGTGTGATGTAAGAATATAACATTAATGTCATTATCCCCATTTTACAGATCAGGAATGAATAAGAAAATGGCATTTATTTCATTAGCTGCAGACACAAGGTAATTATCTACAGCAGAGCTAGTCATACCGTTTATTTAATGGATATATTGTCATTCTAATTTAGTGAAGTTAATTCATCTTATCTTAAGGAAGATCTCCAAAACAGGATGCAATATTAAACACTCAAAAGTACTTCCTCCAATTGATCTCTAATAGAACCTAGGAAGATTACCTCAGCTATAGATTTTGAGACTAGAAATGTTTAAAAGAGAAGACATTAACCACTACAAATAAGACTAAGTGCTTGACTAGTGCAAGCACAACTGCTTGCAACACTCTACATTAAATGATATTTTTTTCTTTTCAAAATTAGAATAGTATATAACGTTGTTTAGTAACAATTAAAGCCATACCCAAGGCCTAGATTTTTAGGAACTGCATGATGACAGCTGGTGCTCTCGAATGACAGTCACAAAATGGACAGAGGTCACAGGAAAAACAATATTGACTCTATTTGCTGGTCTTATGATTAATGGATTTGTTCACACTGCAATTTTCTGTCAAAGCCAGGAATCAAATTGCAGGTGTGACCCAATGTGTTAGCTTCGTAGAGTTGAATTTTTTAAAAGTGCATAAATGAAAGAACAGACTATGATTTTTTTGCCCATGTTTTTTTAAACACTCTGTGAAGCACCAGGCTGCTTATTATCATAACTCCCCCAGCCTTGCACATGCAGCCCTCCCAAGCCACGCAGACTGAATGGTGTTACAACACCCACCTGTTTGGGCATACATGACCACACAGTTTTCATCATTATTTGCAAAATTGGGTTCATTTGGAGCCCAGGCAACATAGTTCACTGTACTTCCATCCATCCACCTGAAAGAAGTGATTTGGGGTAATAATAATTCTTAGTTGAATTAATTAATATTTATTTGTAAATACTAGATTTGCCATGCCAAATATTCACATTATGAGTCTGAAAAACTTAATTTGTTTTTACTTACCGGAATGTCCTATCAAGGCTCACGCTTAAGCCAATGTAAAAGTTATTTCCCCAGTCTTTATAGAAAGTCTAAAACATAAAAAAGTAAGAGTTTTAATGAACTCTAGAAAACAGATTTCAAATAAAATAAGCAAGCTCTCAAAAACTGCTTTTGTTTCAGTTGTGCAATTGTATAATATGCAAAGTACAGGGAGTTGGTGGGATTATATGCCTGAATTGTAAAATGCAACATTTTCCTCTGATTTCTAGTATTTTACTTTTTTTTTTTAAAAAAAAAACAAAACGCAGAATGTGATGAAAAATACCTGGAGCAAAAAGCTATTTTAAAAAGAAAAGAACTACCTCTTAAGCAGGCCACAAAATAAAGCAATATTTTGAAAAGTTTTAGGAAAATAAAATGAGAATTTGCCAAAAGGCTAAAAGTAAGTGGTAGGGTTTAGTACTTAGTCATGTGGGGGAAACAATCGAAACATATTTGGTTTTAATAGTATGAAACTATTTCCAAAAGAGTACATCATCATCAGGTTATTCTCTTCCTATTAGAAAACATTCTGCCTTAAACCTTATACTCAATGTCTGAAATCTGTTTTGGCAAATAAAAAGTGAAAAGGTTTTTCTTAAATTCTGTGAAGAAAATGAGTTGGAAAACAAAACATACTCAGTAACTAGCTTTCAGCTAAACAAAGCAAGGGTTTTGAAATTTGCACCATAAGAGTGTTCTTGAAAAGAAGCTGAGGATTTATCTCTATGTAGCAGTTTATCAAAATAATAATTATGGCAAAGCTCCTAAGTAGATAACCCCATGAAAGGTGGCACTGATTTTTTTTTTATGATGGGAACCACTTTCTAATACTTCATAAGCCAGCTAAAAAAGGTGCCTCAGTAAAGGACAGAACAGTGCATTTTTGAAGTAAAATGTGTTTCTTACGTATTTCCAAAGAAAATTTTTTTCATTTTCACTTTCAATGATAGCAAGATCACCACCATTCTTCTTACAAAAGTCCCTAGCTTTTTCCATAGGCATTGATTCCTTGCTGAAGTAATATTCCTTGTGATTATATATTATCCAGTCTTCTTCACCAACAACATATTCATAATCTGCAGAGTAAAATATTAAGCAGTTTGTAATAGAACTTAACATCATTATATGTTGAATTTTATTCTGTTACTGGAAGTAGAAGACTTACTGAGTGTGGAATTAGGCTCTGGTTTCAGTGGTGTTCCTGCAATGTAAATCAGTATCTTAATGGTTTATGTATTTCAGACATTTCTCAATTAAATGTATTTATAGAGTTGTTAACAGTTTAAAGCTTTAATTGTTTTAATTTCAAGTAATAAAATTAATCTTAAGGGTATGCTTATTTTTGTCACTGAATTTCTCAAAATATCTGAAAAAAATGGTGTTACACTGAGCAAAATACCACATTAGAGCCAATCACAAGTTAAGCTTACAGAAACTATGCCCAACCTTAGGCTTCTGTATTTCATTTCCTCAACATTCTGGGTATACACCCCAACTTGCATGTGCATCTCAGGGATGAATTCATAGGTTTGAGCTGCTTTTATTGAAATTGAAATGCATTCTGTTTCATTGTGTTTGATGGCACAGCTGGATCTAATACATGCAGATAGTGTGGTCAGGACTGGGAAGGATGTTCGTATCTGTCTCTAAAAGTTGCTTAAGGAAGAAAGTCCTCTTACCTTTTTTGATTTGGCAAACATAGTCCCGCATATATTCACAAAACAAATCATTCCAGTTCATATTATTGTAGCCACTAAACACACCACATTTTTCATTTCCATCATAGTTGTTTGGTTCTCCATGTGCCCATTTTTCAAAATTCACCTTCATTGGAAACACAGCTTTGTTACTACTTTTCTTTTAAGGTGAAACAATTGTCTTATATTGTCCAATTAAAGAAAAGTGTAGTTCATTTGATTTCATTGTCCATCTTGTGCTTTGATGCCAGACCTTGTAAGGAGAAGGACGTGACCCTTGCATGTCAAGGATTCCTCTATATATTTATAAGACATGTTAGTAAGCCAAGAAGTTGTTGCCCTCTTTGTTATCAGGAGAGATGAAGTTCGCCTGACAAGCTCTAGACAGACGTATCTAAGTACCATCATCTGACTCCTGGGTTGATTATCCTGCTCTGATGTTTCAACCTGAGACAATCAACGGCAGTCAGTGCTACCATATCAACTTGGGCCTTGCAGACCTTGATCTACTTAAGATGGAGCAGGCAATAAAGCCTAACTTGAGTACACATGCAAAATTATATCTAACATTAAGTGAAAAACAGGATTATAGAGATTAGTACAACCAGATTTGCTTACATCAAGAGATATTCCAACACCTTTGGTGTTATTTCATTACTCTAAATATCATACTGTTATCTATAACTATGAATTGTCAAAAGATAAAAGCTAATTCCTAGAGTGCAATCGGGTAGTAAAGACATACAGTCACTTGTGGCTTGTGTAGGAGGAGTTGTGAGAGCTATCTGCCAAGACATAAGTGGAAAATCAGAAAAAAAGATGGAATAATAAATAATTTACTCACTGGTGAGCCATCACTCCATATAAATCCACCATCGGAGTCCAAGGCACTTAAACCCATCCAGTAAGATAAGTGAAGATAATCTCTCTTTCTGAATCATTACAAAGATAGACAATCAGACACAGTGTGAAAGAGAGAAGAATATATATCATCACAGTATTCTCAGTGTTTTTATGTTTGAAGTATCATTTGAGACAGTCATATAAAATGATCATTCAAGTGCCATGTGGGGAAAAACACCCTGGGCACTGCATGTGAAACACAGCTTCCTGGGAAGGGTCACAGCTGTCGTGAGTACACAGATACTGAGTTAAATGAAAATATGTTTTAAGGTCTTGGTTTGGCCGAGTATCTTAAGCATCCAAATTCAGACATGTCTGTACTCATAGGCTTGATTTAAACATTTATATACGCACATCACCAGGTCAGGCTTTCCTTAGTCTCCCAATTTTTCCCCTTAACTAAGGAAAGAAAACAGCACAAACGATTCCTTTAGTCAAGAGTATTTCATCTACTGATCAAAATGACCTAAAAAGATCAGTTTTAGCCTTTTGAACTAAAATTGGTTGAAGCCAGTTTTGGTGATCTTTCTTTCATTTTTGTGTACATTCAGGCCACTTCCATGCATAGCACCACCTCCCCAGAGGTCTGCCAAGAAACCCTTTCGCTCACCTCTTTCTACCCATTTCCTTCTGCCACTTTGCAAGGATATACACAGTCTTTGCAAGATCAGCAGAAACTGATCACCAGAAGTCCCTTAGGTCCTTCAGAAAGGCCATTTTTTTAAATGTCTTTTTTTTCCCTACAGTTAAATGACGCACTGTGCAGATACTTACAAACTAATTATTAGATTTTGTTCTTCTTCACTATGGATACATGCCAGATCTCCTCCAATGGCTCTGCAAAAATCTCTTGCACCAAACCATGTTTGCATTTTCTCCCTTCCTCCCTGAAAAATCTATAAAAAATGGACAGTTAAATACTGTGTTGGATATTACAGAAATTTAGAAACAGTATTAGGGGCTTCTATCCTTCCATCTGGTCTCCTGGTCTCTAGGTTTTATCACTTACTGTGCAACTTACTTGCAACAAGGTAAGGAAGAACCTCATGAGGTTCAACAGGGAAAAGTGTAGGGTCTTGCACCTGGGGAAGAAGAATGTTAGGCACCTGGAGAGAAGGCTGAGGGGAGACCTTATTAACGCCTATAAGTATCTAAAGGGTGGGTTGAAGGAAGGAGGGAGCCAGACTCTTTTCAGTGATTGCCAGTGAGAGAACAAGGGGTAAAGGGCATAAGTTGGAACATGGGAGGTTCTACTTCACAGTGAGGGTGGCAGAGCCCTGGAAAAGGTTGCCCAGGAGGTCATGGAGTCCCCTTCTTTGGAGATTTTCAAGACCCGCCTGGATGCCATCCTGAGTAACATGTTCTAGCTCTGGGCAATCCTGCTTCAGCAGGGGATTTGGACTAGATTATCTCTATGGTCCCTTCCAACTCTAAAAAATTAGTGAAGTTCAGTGAAAAACTGTGCAACCATAGGCCTGTAGCCCTCTATCAAATTTGATTATTTCAGCTTTGCCTTTCATACCATCTCCAAGTCCCAGTGACTCCAAACTTACTTCAACCTATGTACAGCACTTTCCAGCAATTTCCTGACACACCACCTGGAGATGGCTGGAGAGGGATTACTGCAGAGAGGTACCAGGTAGGCAGGGTAAAAATCCACCTTACACACACACACAAAACGTGCTCTCATTTGAAAAGACAAAGGTTTGCATTCAGAAGTTGAAACCTACCTTGAAGCAGAGGCTGCTCTGAGGAGCAGATTGCCACCCCTCTGGGCAGGCTGGGAGAGGTAGCACCGTTGGAGGAGGAGGGGGAGTCGCTCCCTCTACCAGCTGCTTGCAGAGAAACATGTTTGTTTCTTCACAGTTCAATATATCCCATAATCCAGCTGAAGTTCCCGTTGTCATGGCCACACAGCCTGACTCCCTTCCTGCACGAAACATAAAATTTTTAACCATATTGATAAATAGCAGCATCTTCTCAAAGGAATATGCTACTTAATTAAGCGTAACCTGTCCCCACTCTGCTTGGATGTCAATAGATCACAGCAGCTTGCATGCATCTCAATTAATGCATAAATTAACTTTATCAAATTTCTTTTTACATTACACTGTGAATCACCACCCATCAAAGCCACCAAACAACAAGGACTGATACCAGCAGATACATAAAGTCCCACCTGCTCTACTGGAAGGAGCTACCATGATCTCTGATTTAAGCCCTTTAGCACAAAAAGAAAGTTGCAAAGTTGCTTTTTCCACTTTATGACAACACTCAATAGAGTTTCTAAACCACTATTTAGCTTTAAAACCCCCACTTCTTTGGCCCCCAGAGTGGAAATTCAGTGGCCCTCGTGGCACGTACCAGGCATCCCCGTGTTCCAGTGGGTGAAGGTGACAACATCCCCGCTGGCCCACCTGAACGTCCCCTGCTCCTCTGTATCTGAGAGGCCAATCCAGAAATACTTTGCTGGATTGAATCCAATTACAGAAGTCAAAAAAGCTTGTTCATATCTGTGAAGAATAAGTACCAAACCAATGTATTGCATTTTATCATAATTTGTTCATTTCCTCAAACAATTCATTGTAGTAATGAATGTAGTAGTTTTGTAATACTTCTTCAGTTCTACCATAAATTTTCCAGCCAAGGACTGGTGTCACATGGGACACTATGAGCACATGCAAAATAAGAAGGGTTTCCTGTTTGGCCCTTCCATCCTGGGTGCAAGTATGAAAGGACAGGAATTACGTTTCCATACCTGTCTCTCACAGAAGCCAGGTAAGCTTTGTTTTCTTCACAGATTTTTTTTGCCTCTGAGAAGGTTGCTGGTAACTGCCCCACGGAGTAACAGTAGAAGCCGTGCTTCATCCAGCCCTGTCAGCACCAACAGCAAGAAATGCAGATGGCGTGCTTCCAAAAGCCACCTTCATACCACCCCCAAGCCAAAATTCATCTCATAAACGGTGAAAGAAAACAAAGAAGATAATCAGACACAGCTTTTGCAAACACAACTGTGTGTCTTGCCCTTAGATGAAGGATGCACAAGCTGCAGCGAGCCGAGGTGGTGACTCGGAGCTGGCGAGCGTGGCTCCTTGTGTAAAGCCTGCCCTGCTCTCTCTGTGTGTCTGTACCTTTCACTGCTTTTCTTTTACACTTACTTTTTGGCAGCCTGGGTAAGTAACCTCGGCTTCCCCTGATTCTTCTGCCAAAGGTTTCCTTTTACAGACATAACCAAGTTTCACTTCACAAGCACTGTCAGCCCAGGATCCGTCCTGAAGATAGTAAGAAGAAACCATAAAGAGAAATGAAACCTAGAGAAAATCCAGATCCAACAGGAATATTCACGATCCTCAGAGGGAATCCTTCCCTCTTTGCGTGGCTGAGACTGTTCCAGTTCTCTTCCTTGCCCTGATGCTTTTTCCAAATCCCCAATTCAGGAACACAATAAAGACAGTGAATGCCACATTTCCCTAGAGCTATGAGAGTTGTGTGTATTAAAGGTTCAGTGGCTGATGGGAATGGGAAGAAGACATTCTGCTCCACTCTATTCTCACCAGCATAGTATTTATTATGAAAAATATGGAAAAAATACAGTTTAAGACCTTTTCCCAAGTACTACAATATGTCATTTTATGCTATTAATCAAGATAGAACTTTTTGTAGCTAATTTTTTTGCTCCTCCAACAATATAAGCCTTCAAAGTAGCTTTAATAAAGTTATATTTTAGGTGGTTTAGGGGAAGCATAAGAAAGTCCCTGCTCCAAGAATGCATTCTGCAGCTATGATCAGCTGTGTTGAATCTGTGCGATAAGTTACTTCAACCATTTTCAGATGGCAGACTTGTTATAATATATATAATATATATATGTTGTAGAGCAGACCAAGTCTCAGGGCAGTGCACTGCTTCTGGTGCTCCACTCTACAGCTTCCTAGATCTGCTCTCCACTCTCCCTCCACACTAAGATATTCAGAATTAAACAAAGTTCCTAAAAACCTTTAAAATGCTTGTCCCTTTTTACTTTTTTTTTTTTTTTTTTTTTTTTTTTTGGCACAGATGGGGGTTTTTTGGGGGGGAGCACAAAGGACAGAAGAAAGCATGAAAGTGGGAGAGGGATTTTTACCTCTCCCTTCATGACGATGCAGTCTGCCTTATTCCGAGTGTGGGTCGGCTCCCCGTGATGCCATTTGGTGTAAGTCACAGGTGTCCCATCACTCCATTCAAAATACATTTGAACCCTGAAGTCATTTAGACCAATCCACAGCTCATCATCTGGCTCTGGGGACACAGAGGTAAGGCTATGGCTTAATGTGGAACAATCACATCTCACACCCACTTTTGACCGAACAAGGACTTTTTTAAAAAAAATGTTTAAGATCGAGGTTAAAATGATTAAATTAATAATTACAATAGTATAATTACAGATAAAAAAGTGACCTGCAGGAATACTCACTGTAGCCAAGCTGAGACACTGTAAAACTGTACTCCTCAATATTATGAATACTCGCCAGCTCCCCATCTTCTTTTCTACAGGAAGACTGCGCTTCTTTCCATATTTTGGGTGTTTTGTAAATTCTGTAGCAATGACCTGCATAGGCCACCCACTCCCTGGGGCACTTAAAATGCTTTAAGTCATCTGAAAAAAGTTATTTCAAACAATTAATGAGCAGTCCTATTCGCTGCTTTCTTTTAATCAAAAAGAAAATTACCTGTAATGATATGGATTTTAAATACTGGAGCACATACAGGCAGAGGTGGGAAGCAAAGGTCTGAGAATCATAAAGATTCTGAGGTCATAGAGAATACAAACCAGATTTTTCCAACCACGTTGTGCTGAGAACGACCCAAAACTCTTTTCAATGACTGAAATAGCTACTAAGTAGTTTGGCATGCAAACTTGCAGGGCACAACGCCATGTTGAATTCCCCTCAGTGAGGCTCTGGGTACAGACACTTTTTACAGAAAAGCACCTCTTTTCCTGCACAGGCATTTGACCTTGGTGAGTTTTGGAGATTTTTGTATGTTTTTTCTCTGGGAAGCCCAACTGCTTGGGAGCCAGTTGGAGCTCCTGAAGACTCCAAACCATATATCATATACATATATGTATATTATATAAAACACATATTTCTGTTATACCAGATGTGTCAGAAATCCCAACTGCACAAAAATGCCACACACTTTGTTCTGTGGCTATTTCTTGGATGTGAATTGAGTATGCCCAGCCATCCTCCACGGCTTTGAAGGTTCACACGATCTGCACCTATAAAGTAAACTGAAGAGGGCAGGACATGTACCCAGCATTGGCGTGTGATCAAGCACATTGTTCAATGCCTCCTGGACGTGGTTTAGACTTGTGCAAACTCACATTCTCCTAGGCAACATCCTAGGAGATGAGATAGGGTTAGAAACCATTCCTAGTAAGATGTCTGGAAGCAGCCAGAATGTACAGAATGCCAGCTATGATGTGCCATCCATCCCCAAAACCAGAGAATAATCTTATATAGTAGTATATATGTAGCTGAGTGCGTTACTGTAGAGTTAGTAATATGCTGGGAATTCCCAGGTGAAGTAACTTCCATTTCCTTCGCATAGATAAGATCTAGTATGCCTCAGGTGCAAAGGAAACTCAACTGGGAAAAGGTGTCAGCCCCGTATTCTGAAATTTTCCTTTCAGAATAGAGAAAAAAGGGTCAGAGAGAGCAGGGAGAACCTAAACTCTGGCTCACATCTTCTTGCAGAGTATATTTTTAGTGTATTTTTCAGAGCACAGGATACTCACCAGTATTTTGTGGCCTAGGTAACATGAGTAAACACATAATTCTGCCTTCTTTAGTACTCTGGGATCTTTTCAAAATGATGAACATTTAGACATCATCTTTAAAATGAGCCAGAAAATTAAAGTCTTCTCAGCATTTGAGCCAGTTCAACAAGTGTAACCTTTCTGTTTTCACCATATATTGCCCTTTCATATAAGGTATCCTCCCGATATTTCTTATTGCAAAATTAGCCTTATTTTTTGACCAGCTTACCAAGAGCAATAGTGGAGGAATCTGAAGAGGAATTTCTCTTTTGGCAGATATATCCCAGTTTCCGGTCACAGGCCTGGTTTTCCCATTTGCCATTCCTACCTTGGAAGGTACCACATATTTTTCCAGATTCCGTAGAGGGATTTCCTTGAGGAAAGAGGCAAACTCTGTTAACACTGAAAATTTTCACGTCATCGGAGAAGAGAACTCACAAGTCTTTTACAGCCGCAAACCCACTGGTGTATTATTCAGAGTATAATTCCCAAGAGAGGAGATGAGGGAGCACCACTGGGATGGGCAAAAGCCCACATTTCAAACATGAGACTTGCCCTTCTTTCCATGAACTGCTTAAGAAGAAATTCAGTGCGTCTGAAGTACTTGCACCATACAGAAAAAAAACACCTTTATATGAATAAAACCTTTATATAAATTCCTTATGGGGTGGTAGTACTAAACAGCTCAACGTCCCTCACTGTTAAATATTGGGTATAAAATGCATATTTAATTCCATTATATAATCCCTTTGGATTTCCCTGTAGTCACAACAGCCTTTATGAAAACACCTAATATGGTAATGTGCAAGATGGTGACTTAGATCGTAAGAAAAAAGGGGAAACTTACTAAAATAATATACATCAGATAAATGTCATAAGCAGTAACAGAGTAGAAGAACTAAAAATATTTTTTTATGTAATGTTTGTTTTCAGGTTTTTTTCTCTTTTCTTTACATTCTCTTTATATAATTTTTCATTAGTTTTTTTTTTTAATAATATGCCTGATGAGAAAATTATGGGTGGGAAAAAATATTGGAATGATCTGTAGATATTTGTTTCAAACTATTTTGTTAGGTGAGCTATCTGCTTTTTCTGGGAAATTCAGAATTAATGATGGTCCATGTCTGGTGTTATCCTTATCACTTTAGTATCCCACCACTTCCAATCCCCTGTAATCTGTGAAAATTCTATGAAACCAAAGGAATAAGGTAACAGGAATTTGGGGAACAGAAGAGAAATTCAGCCCAGACACTGACCATTGTTTCAGATAAGTGCACTTACCTGGAGCCCAGTTTAGGTACCTGAAGGGACTGCCCCCAACCCACTGCCAGCCACCATCAAGGGCACTGAAAAGACCAGTCCAGAGCTTTGCATTGACACCCAGGCCACTGGTGATCCCTAAATGGGCAACAGAAACCAACAGTCAAGTTATTAGATGCCTAGTAGATTTCATAGGTTGTTCAATAAAACCTGAAATAAAATTCTAAAACATGGAAAAAAATGTCATAGTGATTTTTTGTATAGGTCATATTTATTCCATATTTTAATACATTTTTTTGTAAGAAAGTGATAAGCTTTTTTAAGAATGTCACTATTTTTATAAGATAAATATAAGAATCCATGTCCAAGGTCTTGGAGCTGACCTACATTTTAACCATATGCATTAATTGGTTTGTTGACTTATTTTTTTTTACTTTACCTAATAGATACATTCCTTCATGAAGATCTGTGACACTTAATAATTCTGCATTCTGCTGCTGGCAGCTTTTTCTTGCTTGGTGCCATGTCAAAAAGGACTCTGAGTTTATCTGGTAGTGTGTTTCTGTCACAGGATTTGTTTTCCAGAGGTCACTGTGGATGGTGTCTATAAAACAGGGTGACAGCAACTTGATGAGACAATCACACTTGCTAATGCAGAAAATGAAATCTTCATTGCAGACTAAAGCTATGTAGCTGCATGATTTACTAAGTTTTCACACATACTTTCCCCCACATATATACCCTGAACAATACAAAAATAACAAAAGGAATTATTGCTCCTTACAACCATAATTTTTCTACATTCACCATGCCCTTTTTCATTTATGTAACTCATCTACTCCTCTCACAGTTCAAGCCACATGAGCCCACTCACTGATATATTCTACCCATACACACGTTTCCTTATTCCCTACACAGAACATCTTGGCCTCTGCATTGATTTCTTATCTTGAGACCCCTCTTATGCTGTCCCAGACCTTCCAACATGACAGAAACCATCATTTACAACCACATGTGAAGCAGGCATGAAGGAGTAAGCTATTTGTGCTGGGGTTACTAGAAAGCTGTGTTGGATGATTTGTGGGTGTAAGGAACACTAAGGGCAAGTGAAGGTCACTCCCTGTGTCCTTCACCATTCCATTCACTCCAGCCCTCCTCTTCTCTGCTCTATCCTGGGATAAACCACTTTCTTCCCTGTATCTTCTTCATCCATTGCACTTCTTTCTGCCTTTAATTTGCCCTTTCTTCTCACCTACTCCTGGGGGTTTTCTCTTCCTGCTGCCATCAGTCCCTTCACCACCCTCACAATACTCCCTGTCACAGAATCATGGAATCACAGCATCTTCATGGTTGTAAAGGACCTTTGAGATCATCGAGTCCAAGCGTACACACACACATGAAAAAAAACCAAACCAAACCAAAACAAAACCACCAAAAAACCAAACCACAAAATAAAACCCCACACCAAACACTAGAACATGCCCTGAAGTGCCACATCTACACGTCTCTTAAATCCCTCCAGGGATGGTGACTCCACCACCTCCCTGGGCAGCCCCTTCCAGGGCCTAACGACCTTCTCAGCAAAGTCATTCTTCCCAAGATCTAATCTAAACCTCC
>BJBW01001389.1:243366-270377 GCA_004320125.1 Scolopax mira
TGAGGGGCCCAGAACTGAACCCAGCCCTCGAGGTGAGGCCTCACCAGTGCCCAGGACAGAGGCACCATCACTGCCCTGCTCCTGCTGGCCAAGCTGCTCCTGACACAGGCCAGGATGCTGGTGGCCTTCTTGGCCACCTGGGCACACTGCTGGCACATATTCAGCCGACTGTCCACCAGCACCCCTAGGTCCTTTTCTACTGTAATGGGAGCGCTGCAGAACTACTCCTCAGCTGAAAAACCAGTGAGAGTGAAGAGCAGATAGCTCATTTTACCATTGCAGAGCTCATCAGTGAACTAAACTGGCCAGAATCCAGCGCACTGTCTGATGCCACTTCACGTCCCAAGGAGACTTTGAACCACGAGAGTAGATGAAAATTTTGCTCAATGCCTTTCCTGAAGCCTTGATAAATAAATTACCTTTTAGTGGGCAATTTCCATAAGATTGGTCTTTATCAAAATCTGAGGAAGTTGCACACCAGAAAGTGCTCGCATCATCGCTGCGGGGGATGCACTCAGCGTGCCATCTACCCTTGAACTTAAAAGGGAACACGCAAGGTGCACCAAAGGCATTTCCTCCCAGTGTGTAGATATCTATGGAGAGAAACACAGAGTAATAGCAGTCAGTTGATGTCAGATGTTCATCACAGTGTCTGCTCATGGGCAGCTCTCTGAGTTGTGCAAGAGCTCAACACATCAGTGCTTCATTACTATAAGGCCTTCCAAGGCTGTTGTGCCAATTAGACATGACTATGGCAAGACATCCAGAATTACGACTCTCAAACAACCCTTATCTGTCCATCAGATCAATTCCTGACTAATTTTTTCTTTTCATTGCTATCTGGACTAGTGTGTCAGAGATGTTTGTAACTCAGTTGCTCAAATTGCATAAATACTTCTGTCCACGGACAATGTTTAGGATCTTTGTTTTTTGTTTTTCCTTATAGTTGAAGAGGTTTGGAAAGGAGATATCAGAATATTTTATTAGTTTTCATAAGAGGAAGTTTTATCTTAAATTTGCAAGTGACTTGGCTGGGAAGTGGAGCTCCCATCTTCATGCAGTCTAATTTGCTACCATCTGAACAAAATTATAACAAACTTCATTCCAGCTGGAACTGTTGTAGGGCATGGGAAAAACTTCATCCCTTCTCATTTAACTTCCCACCCTACCAGAGGGATGCCCAACCTACGTATCCCAAGAGAGATAATAATGCAGAAAAAGGTGATCTGTCTCTCCAGCAGTCCTTTGCCAGGGGATTAGACTTGCTGCCTCCTGAGCCTTTAAACACTGGTTTACCTTTTGATTTTTCCTATTTTTTCTTCTGGGAAACACCAGGCAAACACTGTTAAAAATGTATTACATCTATGCTAACTAGAAATTAACTTCTTAGAGATACTGCATGCTCAAACCAGGGAATAGCAATACTTAAATATAACAGAATTGTCACTTCTACAAATTGATCAGGCATATTTTGAAACATTCATAGATTTCTTCCTGCTGTTGCTGTACAAAGACAATTCCCATTCTCCCTTATGATTACATCATAAGCCTTTGTCATTTGATTCTTTGGTTTGGCAGAATCGCACTTTTCAAGTTATGCAGAAACGTCTACAGTCATATTTGCCTTTTATTCCTACTCCCTAATTGTAGACAGCTCAGCTTCTGATGTCACTGTAAGAACAGGGTTACTGAAGGACAGGCAGGCAGTGGAATAATTTGTAAAGAGGTGAGGCCAAGTTACCTAGAAAGAGATTAATTTTTAGTACTCACCCTCATAGCGCTGGGAGCATACGCTGTCTGCAGTTCCACGGATTTTCCACCTGCTCCCCTTGCCCGATGATTTGGACAACCTGACTTTCTTCCCCTTCCCTTTGCCGTAGTTGAAAAATAAATCCTTGCCTTGGGTTGCAAGTGTCTCATTTCTACATTCCCACCACTGGAGCTCATTTGTCCTGTTGCAGGATTCCAACGTGATGGCAGCCTCGTCGTCCTTGGTGAGCACTCCCAGGCACAGCTTGAGGGCCATGCTCAGCAGCTGCGTGGCAGAGACCCACCTGAATTTTTGAAACTCACTCTGCTCGTCACAAGTCGTAGTGATGACGGAGCTGGAGTTTTGAGCTTGGGCACAGAGCTTGCTATCTTCATTATAGATTGAAAATATTCCGCTATCTTTAAAAAAAATTGAGAATGCAAACAGGAGAGATTACATAGGACATGAATCAGCTACTTCTATTTGACAGTCTGCTACAATAAAAAGATTGAATATATAGAGTATATAGAGAAAGAAATCAAGGGAAGTTCATCATGAGTATGAAGAATATTCATCAAAATTCTCTTAAGATGGAAGCAACACAGAAGCTGAAAATATAGCTCTTTCAAGAGAAATTGCTCTTCTTCATGTTCCCCCTTAAAATGGTATTCTGTTTCACTGTTCTCAAAATGCCATTCAAAAATGGCTTCTAATAAATATAGTTCTTCAAAGTTCGTCCACCACCCAGCATATTAAACAGGCTTTAATTTTGCAAGTACGAGGGCTTTTTTGGTTTAGAGCTGTTAAGAATGTTTTACATACTCAAAATGCAACCTTTTCTATATGGCCCAGAATGACATTATGGTCTTCAGCTCATCAAGCAAGTGGAGTATTTTTTATTTTTAGCAAAAAACAAACAAACAAAAAAAGTAATTTCTTCACAGAATTCAGCTTGTGAGTTTCTCAGGAGGGAAGCCAGGACTTGCAGCATCATCACTTCAGTTCTGAGCACGGCAAAGCGAACTAAATACCCCAAGTGCCATTAATAGCCACACTTGTAAACAGAAGCCTGAGACGCTGTGCAACAGGGTTGTGTTTCCTAAGACCAGCTTCAAAAAAGCGGCACAACTTCAGCCTCCTCCAAACCTTCACCATTTTTAAAGCCCTGAACTCCCCTCCTGGCGACAGCAACATCGGCCGACTCGCTCTGCTGTGCCACAGCTTTCTACCAGCCAGGGTCTCTTGCCAGGGGTGGAATCGTTAAATGGGGCTTTGCAGCCACCCCTCCACCCATTGAGGTGCCAGGGAGTGGTTGAACAGCCCGGGAGAAGCTTCTCCAAAAGGCTGCAGGCACCAAAAGCCAGATGCCGTTTCCCCTGGCACAGCTCTCCCGCTGCAGCAGCTCTTCAGAAGGTTGTCAGAGGATGGGTCAGAGACGGCTTGGTCTCGCCCAAAAACATGCCCGTAAGAAATTCTCCTGTCGAGGATCAGATCAGCGTTGTTAGCTGGTCCCTGCTGCTGTTCAAGCTCTGACGCTGGACTCCCACAGTTCTCTACTGGGAGCTTCCTGGGGGAAAGACTGACAGACACAGCACCATGCTTTTCCCACTCAGCAGTGGCAGCGTATGAAACCCAACAGACAGAAACTCTTAAGGCCCTTCCTAGAGCCATCATTCCAAGATGCAACGATTAGTTGTGCCCTATGCTACGTGAGCTGCCTAAGAAACTCGACACACACCTGCCAGTGGCTCTGTGTATGTGGAGAGGACACTTCCCTGCCCACTGGAGCTGCATTAACCTCCAGGGGAGTCATTTCAGACCAGCTTTTGTCCACACCCAGCTCCCTGATTTTTCAAGAATCAGCACTGCCTAAGTTATGCCCACATCTGCTGGCGTATTTCTTTCACTCATCCGCCACCTTCAAAACTGGGCTAAAGGAAAGAGAACGCCTGTATGGGTACCACCAAATTGAGAGCTGAATAAAACTTTCTCACAATTACACGCTGTTATTAGATCTAAACTCACTTCCCGCCAAGAAGGGTGTCAGGAAAGCATGAGAAAGAACTTGCAAACTTCCACATAGTCAGCAGACGACAAAGACTTACCAGATATTTGAAGAGACGTGCTAAAGGAGAAGAGAAAAGCCAGGAGCAGGTAGACAGCCATGGCCCAATGCCTCACTCCTTCTCCCTTCACCTCAAATTTATGCTGAGGATGAAACCCGTGCCTTGCAAGAAAACTCTTCTGTGCTGAACCAGATTGACAAATCCTTCTCGGTTTTTAAGGCCCGACAGATACAGGGAAGTTCTGAGCTGCAAATAAGGAACTGCATCATGTCACATGAGTAATTTTGAAATAATACATTAATGAATAAACTTTGCTTTCTAAGCTAGTTTCTCTGCTATATAAAAGTTTTCTTTTCCATGGAAATATGAAAGTTAAAAGATAACATTGTAGTAAGGATTTCTGGAAACATACCTCACAAATCAGAATCATTATTCTTACGAAGAAGGTGACATGAATGTCTTTTTACCAGAAACAAAAGGAAAGGGTAAAAAAGAGGAGGACCATTTGTCTGTATCAAGAAATGATGAAAAAAGGCAGAGTGCAATGCAGTACTATGAAAAATTGGCTGAGACAGTATGCAAATGAAGTAACGATGAAATTGGATTGAAAGAGAACCAGAATTTCCAGTGTCTGCAGTTCCACAGAAAAAGGAAAACCTGTAGAAAATACGACCTGTCTTCTTCAGGAGGGACCTGTTGCTTCTTTTGCTCCATTCCTGAGTATGTGCAGGAGCAATGCACCCAAACTGACAGCAACAACTGAAGAAATTCTAAAAGGAAACCACACGGTTCTAGAAAGAAGATAATTTGTAACTGGAAATTATGGATTTTTAATTATTGCATGAGAGGAAAAATTAAACTGGTAAAGAATAATGCCACATTTTTCATCCCACTGCTCTGTGAAAGTTCACGTCCCACAAAGTGCCCTCCAGGCACTCTGACAAAATTCTGATGTTTGCTTTGAAAAAGTCAGGATAGGTAAAAGAATGAGAAACACGTAGGGGGTAGGGAAGAGAGAAGGCACTCCTGTGGAAGGCTAACATCCCTTTTTGCATATGGTCTTCCAAAAATTTCAGTTCCTGTACTTCAGGAGAGGCTGGTTTGGGATAACTTCCCCAATATTGTATTTGCAGCAAATAATACTCTTTAGGATCTTCCCTTACAAATTGCTCCTGCCATCGGCAATGAAAACCCTGGGCGCCTGCATGAAGAGATGAGATCCTGCTTCTATTGTTCTGACTCAGATGCAGATGGACGACCCACTGAGTCTGAAAAGGCACCCAAGGAATTAGAGCAGAGTAAGAAATACAAGTGAGACAAAATAGCGGGACCTGAAGGGCCAGAAACATGGAAAGAACGGGAGCCTGAGGAGGACACGAGACCTGAGGAAAGTGGGAGAAAAGAGAAGGCTGCCTCAAGAAAGCAGGAGGTGGTCAATTAGTCAGGGAATTATGATGCACATGCAAAGATGGATTGACCGAGTCTGGAGTAAAGCGTCCTGGTTCTCCTCCAGAGGGGAACGTTGGCTCTGCAAGCTCACCTTTCCAGCTTTCCTCGCTTCCTTGTTCAGGAGCTCCAGATGTGCAGAGAGAAAAAAAACATTCTTATTTAGGCAGGAGAAATGTAATGTCTTATGGTTCTGCTGTGTACAACATCTCAGCATTTCCAAAGGTACCAGAGGCAAAATGTATAATTACAGTAGGGGAAAAAACGGGGGATATGAAGAAAGATTGGTGTCTGGTGAAGGACTGTTATGGGTGACCTGCTGAGAGAGGCTGACAAGGAGTACAGCATCCTGAGGTCAGCTTCACCTCAGCGTTTGTGTGTTGCTGTGAGCAGACCCCTTCACAGCCCGGAAAGAGAGAAGGAAAATCAGAGGATTTCCAGACACAATCCAGCATCTGCCACTTGGCAAGGCACAGCCTGACACTTCAGAGGAGGCGAGGAAGAAGAGCTGCTGGGTTTTGTGTCGAGTCAGCGTTGTTCCTTCAGCAATCTCTGCTCCCGGGCAGGAAGTTACACTCAGGGCGTGCAGATTCCACCACCTTCCCTCTGAAGTCTGAGCTCTTCTGGAGAAAAGGGGAAATGAAAATTAAGTGCCAAGGTATCAAGAAACGTAGCAACGTGCAACGAGGCAAACCTTGACGTGCTACTGAGCCCTCAGCTGCCCCCAGCAACGGATGGGTGAGTCCGTCCAGGTTCAACCAGATGCCTCCCTACATATGTTAAATAATTCATTTTCAAAAAACACTGGTATTAAAATCCCCAAGGAATTTTGTGACCATTCAGCCGGCTACAGCCTGATAAAAGATGTTACAACTGTTACAGAGTCCTATATAGACAAGGCTGTAAAAAGAAAAAAAAAAACTTTTTAAAAAATCAAAGCTACTGTTTGTTTCATGGAGCAAAACCTGAACCCACAAAAGAAAATCTCACAAACCTTGATGTGCAAGTGGGGAATCGTGCGTGAGTTACATTTCGCAGGATTTACAAAAATCAAGGATATAAACTCCACAAATAGAAACAGGCCTAGCCATTTCAGAAAGAAAATAAAATCAGTAGCAAGTAATGCATCATTGGAGCTGTATTGTTCTTGACTTCCAGCACGTGGCCACAGCCCTGTGGTGCTTCTCGAGAGGCAGCAGGAGAGCAGCACCAACAGGCCATCACCAGCAGAGCCACCCAGTGCTCCTAGAGACCTCCAGAACAGGCACAGAGCATGTTCCTGCCTCCCCTCAGTATCTGTTGTCCTGGTCAGAAGAAAGTTTGCCAGGACCTTTATCACCTCTCCCAGAGAAACCCACTCGTGTCCAGCCAGAGCACGGGGAGCACTAACCACACTTTTCCATTCCAGAGGTCTGCCCACAGATTCTTCTATCCGGTTACACCCTAGAACATAAACTACAAGAACTACACATTTGGTTTTCTATGTTTCTTGAAATTGTGGCAACTGAAATTATATGGTATGTGGATTTTTCCCCCACATGGTTCAAAGAGGATGTGCCTAAATACAGAGCAACTACCCCTGTAGTTAAGTCCCTGGTACAATTAGAGCATTGGGCAGAGAGGAACCTGATGAAATTCAACAAGGGCAAGAGTTGTGAAGAGAAGGCTGAGGGGGGATCTGATCAACACCTGTAAATACTTAAAAGGAGGGTGTCAAGAGGATGGGGAAGGTCTTTTCAGTGGTGCCCAGTGAACAGGCAAGAGGAAATAGGCACAAACTTGAACGTAAGAAATTCCACCTAAACATGAGAAAGAACTTTCCTCTGAGGGTGGCAAAGAGAAAAGACTTCCCAGGGAGGTGGTGGAGTCACCTTCTCTGGAGACATTCCAAACCCACCTGGACATGTTCCTGTGCAACCTGCTCTGGGGGGACCTGCTTTGGCAGGGGGTTGGACTGGATGATCTCCAGAGGTCCCTTCCAACCCCACAGCATTCTGTGATTCTCCCAATATAGCTTGGAAAATCCATGCATTAGCATATTTTGAAATAAAGCTGGTGCAGAAACTTGGGAGCCTTCTCAAGTGGATCTATCCACATTTTACTTCCTTTATTGCATCCACTTCTATTGTTCCATTTAGTAATCTCTTTTCATAAGGCCCACACTCACCAGTGTGGTCATCATATTGTGAGATCTGAAATCTCTTACACTTCATACAATGGCTACACAATAAAGTAACTGCTGCACATAACATTATGCACCTGAACCTACAGTATTTGCACATGAGAAAGTCGCTTTGGCTTAATTCTAATTGCATAATTTTAATAAAACAAGGCACATTTTATTTTATTACATTTTATATTACATATTACATTACATTTCATTTATTACATTACAGTGCTGCATGTTCGTTCTGTTCTATGTTGGTCACAAGATCCTTTGTGTCACTAGTTCCAGGAACTGCATCACTATTAAAATACAAATTGTTCTCAAAGCTGTCATTTGATGACAAGCGATTCTTTCTTCTTTTGTAGAAGAAGTAGCCCGCAAGGCCACTTCCAACCAGGATGAGGATGACAACAATGACTACAACTCCTGTTTTACCATGGTTCAGAGTAAGAGCCTTCACGTCCTTTGTCATTGCTGAAAACAAATACAAAACCATCAGGAGGATGCCACATTTCCTTTAACCAATTACTGGAAACAGTTTATTTAGAAAGCACAATGTTTTAAGATAAAGTGTTCCATTTGTTTCAAAACAATGAGAGACAAAGGTAGCAAGATAAAGTTAATTTAATGTAAAACTCTAACATTGCCTGCTGTATTACAAATTGGGTTTGGATGTATGGAGTATGTTGTATTCTACTAGGAAATAAGATGCTCCTAGGAAACAGATACGGTACTTGGGTGTAGCAGAAAATGCAAGGGGCATAAGGCTGAACAGGATTTGTTCCGTTTATGATCTTGCACAGGGACTAGACTTTGAACACTTGAAAAACAACATTCTTACCCTTTGTAGGCATTTCTGCTGGTGGCATTTCAGCTGATGGTGGGATTTCAGTTGCTGGCATTTAAAAACATTGAAAAAGAACTATGTTATTATATTATCCTGTTATTTATTTCTCTATTATTTACTATTTCATTCTGTATATGGAACATTCAGGGAGATCTATTCATCGACACTGGCGTTTGGCTGTCTCCGTGGCGTCCCAGCTCCGGAGCTGAAGTGGCTGATGCCACCCCTAATCACGTCACCACTAGCTTTTGTCTCCTTCAGCTCCTTCAAATGGCTCAGTATCCAAAGGGGGGAATGCTGCTACCAGCACAAAGAGGCGAGCTGAATGGTCACAAAGGAAGGGTGCTCACTGATTTTAACACTTGTTACCTCTATCTACCACTGTTCTGCATAGAGAATGAAAATAAAGTGCGCTTTTGTTCGCTTTTCACAACGTAAAAAGACAGTTGAGTAGACCCCAAACAGTTGGTTCTATCTGACAGTTCTGCACTATTTCCTGTAGAAGGTACAGTCATCATTGCAAGCATCTGAGTAAGGAAGAAAAAGTTTGCGTGAGAGCAAATTTATAGAAAGAATAGCAGAATTTCTCTCATTTCCAGTCTTCTAGAGGAAGTGGGCATATTTCAGCTACTGCATGCATTTTACTCTTCTCAGTAACCATTAGGAAGAGATTTCGATATTGCGATACATGCTGGAAGAAATGGTTACGATGATTTTTAGGAGCACATATGCCCTTTATGTCCTTACTGTCAAATTTACGCATTTAATTATTTCAGGACCCCTCCAGTTTAGCACATCCTGGCCATGTTATTTGCTTTGCTTTTCATTCATTCACCTTCTCAAAGCAGCAGAAGACAGAGACAAAAGGTTCCAAACTGTCTATCCATTCCCAATCCATAAATACTCAACTCACAGAACCACAGCTTCATGCTCAGAAAATGCATGTATGTGAGACTTCCCAAGGGGCTATTCCCCAGGCTGAGCAGAAGGGACACCCTAAGGAACATTTTTTCAAATAGATGAGAAATCTGTGCGTGCAAAGCACAGGGCTAACTTTGTTATTACTCAACAATTATTGACACAGAATGGACAAGCTTGTTAAGTGTATACACCAGGTACAAATTAAGATAGAAACAAAGCCTTTTTAAAACAATTCTGAAGGGACCTGGACACTGGTCAGCACTTCTACTTTCTGACAAGAGTTATTTTTTTCTTTTTGTTGGCATGTAAATGTGTATCCCTCGGCCAAAAACACCCAGATAAAATGCACTGTGTGTAACAACCATCCACTAATATTAGCTCACAAGATGCTTACTTTAAAAAAAAGATGCTTACATTAAAAAAAAAATTCATAAATGTAGCACTTACTTTTTGGCTTTTTACAAACATAGCCTTTGTAGGAAGAGCAATAGATATTATTCCAGTACCCGGTGTTTGCGTACATTTCAACGCAGTGCTCATTTTGCTGAGGGGAAGGTTCCCCTACATTCCAGTTGACAAAATTCACTGCAGTGTTGTCTAGCCACAGCCATTCTCCTAGTTGGAAAAACATGGGATATGGAAAAATAAGATAGTATTCATCTCCATCTTGACACCTGCTCCACATTTACGGCCTTCCTGAGAAATCTACTTGTGGCCACTCTTGCAGACAGGCCACAAGATTTTTGCTCTGCCCTTAAGTCTTTATGCAAATGACACAACATGAAGTTTTAGGAAATGGCAGGTCAATCTGGCTTATGATGTTACAAAGGCAAGAAAGTTTAAAGAAGTATCTCCCACAATTTACTGCAATGGCACAGTGTCAATTAGTTACTCGGTCTACTGTTCTCAAATGTAATTTATCTTCAGTGGAATGCCCTTCACTTCAGTAATTTGTCCGGAGGTTTTGTATTACTCTTTTCATAGCCCTCACTGAAGTCTTTCCAAGTTCATTTTTCCTCCATTTGTTTTTCAGTTTCTGCTCCATCCCACTGAGTTTACAAACAATTTTCCTTTTTAAAGATCTGCTCAAAAATCTTGTGATCACTGTTGTCCAGCTACGCTGGGATTTCTGTCTCTTCCTTCCTGTTCCTTTTTTTCCCTTCTTTCTTTTAATAGTGCTTTTTATTTAGAATAAATGTGCTTCTTGTGACTCTTAAGTTGTACTCAAACAAGCAAATTCTTAGACTCAGCATGAAAGCTATGTTTTGTTTTTATAAGATTCTTCACATTTTGTTTATATTTTTCTTCCCCCTCCCTCCCTCCCTCCTTCTCCCCCCCAATAACTGCCACTCTTTGTGGCAGGGAAATCACTTTTCCAAAGACAGGAAATTTAGGTATGCAGTTCTGCTGAAATCCCTGTAATACAATGACATTTACTTGCTGAAGCAGGTCTATCATAAAGACAGAAACACCTATGTAATTGAAAACTAACTGTATTAATGAAAAAACATTAATCATCAAATTTAAGATTTAATTTAAGCAGCCCGTTGCCTGTTCTCTCTTCCCTTCCCTTCCCTAGAGTGAGACAGAAAATAGAAAAACTTGTGATAAAGGGTTCCAAAGACACAAACAATTCCAACTTCAAAGTGAAGTTGTTCTGAGGGACAGCTGTAACTAAAGATGGGTGACTGGTCATTCCAGGATGGGAATTCCAAAGATTAGAAGTGATGTTAGCCATATTATTTTCTACCTCAAAAATTGGATTATCTCAATGACAAGCACCTCAGTCCAGGGCCTCTCACTTTTGAGAAGAATGAGTTGACTTTGGCTTAACTCCCAACATGGTCCTGTCTGTACATGCACTTTTGTGCCTTACTTTCACACTTTGTTTGAATTACTTCTTTTGCTTTAAGATGAACTTCCTGTGCCTGATCTTTCTGTTACATATTACTGGTTATTGCTTGATTACAACTGACCAGCTTCCCCTACTATCATAATATATTACCTCTTCTAATTTCATTTTTTATATATCACAGAAGTATAATGTGACATTTTCAACACCTGTGTCAAACAGTTTCTGACAATTATTGACCAAACAAAAAGATGTCAAAATTAAAGAAATTACCATCCACATTTCTGTACATTCCTGTCCAAAAGGTGGATGTTTTCCCTTCAAGTGGTTCAATGGTGTATGCCAGAAAGTTGGCTTCAGCTGAGTCTTCAACCGACACCAAAGAGGCACCTAGAAGACACAGAGGAAGAAAACCATCAGTTTCACAGTGGAAAGAATTCTCATTGTCCAGACCAATGTCAGTCTTATTTTTGCCACTGGTTATCTGTGCCAAATTGCAAACAGAGATGATGCTCAAAACAGAAACTAATTCTGGATAATAATTTATGAAGGACTTTGGCATTGTTGCTGACATATTTCTTATCATTTCCATGACACTGCAGTAGCATTTTGTTTGTTTCCTCCTGGGAAACAGCAACATAACTGAACAACAGCCATAGGCAAAATAGGCCAATATGGTACTGAGCATAAACTTCTAGGAATGTGTTACTACTGTAAAAAAAGAGAAACAAACAAAAAACCCCACTCTAGACAAAATTAAACATTCTTAGTAAATGTTTAGTCTGTACACCATGTAACTTCACATGTCAATGGTAAAATATTTTCTGAGTCTTTGTATAGTTCATGGATAGCACAGACTTGGCTTACTTTCACTCCTCAGCGTAACTTTTTAACAAGGTCTTGTTAATTTTCCTACATTCTCCTTGTAGTCATCAGAGAAAGAAAGATCATGCTGGCCATACGTTGCCCAGCTAGTGTAGTGCCCTGTAAGTCACCCACATAAACCACTAGACATTCTGCCATAATGAGTCATTCTGTAGGATGCTCCAGCAAAGCCAAGAAGTCCCCAAGGCAGGGAGAGAGAACGAGCTGCGCAGCTTTGTGTGTGTGTAGCAGCATTAAACACTGGGGAAAGCACATCTTCAGTTCTCTTTAGTTTGGGGTGGGAATCCAGTCAGAAGGTATGGAGTCACTGCTGTGTTTGGCACTTGACTGTTTTATTTTTGAAGGTTTGTTTTGGTGTTTTTTTCCTCAGGAAAGCAAGGCACAGTTACAGAGAATGAAAATATAACAGTTGAATCACTGCTGAGCTACTGATAATTCTACTATGGGTTCAGAATTCTACTATAAATAAGACGTAACTGTAAAATGTCCAGCTGCAAACCAAACCCAGAGCACAAGCAGGAACAGCAGAATGTAAGAGAACATGGAACGTTCCTCTTTTTTTCACTGTAGTCTTTATGTTTTTCTAACTGTTCCTCTTTCGCTGCATGGTATCAGATGTTTGGTTACTGGTAAGTTGTGATAAAAGCTCCACAAAAGGACAGTAGCAGATGGGGAACCCTGTTCCTGGCTACTCCCAGGACCATCAGAGGAGATATCAGCCCATTACAGGTCAACCTCCACAAGCCCAGAGCAAAGAGGCACAAGGGCAGGGGAAGAACCCAAATTATGCACTCAGAGGATGGGATATCCTGCTCAGGGCCCTCCCAGGGCTCTCTCTACAGCTTCAGCCCTGGTGTCCATGCATGAAACCCACCAAGTCAACTTCAATGTATATTTCAGACTGAGAGGGGTTACCCCCTAGGGGTATAGGACACGTGATGGGATAAAAAAAGCATTTCAAGATTGCGCAAGGCTTATTATGAGATGTTCAGGGAAGGAACCAAAGGCAGAGAAAGGGATGGTCTTAGATGATTTGGGAGGAATAAGCACGGGAAAATAGAGAGATAAGGGGATAAAAAGACTGGTCAAGTGCAGATACACAAGTGAGGGTGTAATCACTTGGGAATAACCAGTCAGCCCAGACAGCAAGTAGGTGAGTCAGGTGTGTGTGTGCACCACCAAGGGTGAGCCCTCAAGCTGAGCTGGCTGTCAGAGGAACCAGGGGAGTCACAGTCAGCTGCTGGAGGAACCATAAGGACTGTGGGTCTCTTAGGATGAGACCCACTGGTGTGAGTGCATCTCTAAGGGTAAGGTCAAGGAGGGAATGGCTACTAAGGGATGGAGATTTCCAGCTAGCTCTGTTTGTGTGTGTGTCCTTGTATGTCTCTCCATGGGTGAGACCATGGGGGATTGACTGTGTGTGGCACGGACAGGGTCTGTAGCAGCAACAGAAGCCAAACTGGTGGCTGTAGGGGCTCATATTTCTAGGTCCCAGCAGCTGAGGACACTGACATCCATGGGCCAGCTACTGGGCAAACTGAGTGTCTGAGCTTCGCTGCTGGAGGGATCTACATTGTTTTGCTGTACACATCCCACTAGCAGACCTTTATCCTGATCAACTTGAGAGGGGACTACAATAAGGGTGTTGGTGTGGATTGTGTTCATGTGAGTGCCCTGTGTGTCTGCCCATGGTGATCTGTGTGGCCAGCCATGAATGTATGTATATGTTGTGTTACCTATGTGTGCATGCACCTACAGAGAACACATTCTCAGCCTTGTCACTGGTTGGACTTGGAAGCCTAGAGCCATGCCAACCTTGCCTCTGCTGGGATGCTGATTCAGCTTGCCCTAACAATTACCATGAAAGATTAAGGGTCCTAAGTATACTAACATTCAAATTTTAAATTCCACATAATACCAGTTTTTTACCACACATGCTGAAATAAATGGCGAAACAAATGGTCAGCATCTTTTTTTGGCAGTTCTAGTTCAACGGAAAAAGGCAATTCTGATGTAACTGCAGATTCCAACAACTGATGAAGGAGGATATTTACCTAGTCGAAGACATTCTAAAGAAGCCTGGGCCCAGTTTCTTGTAGAAGAAGATTCAATGTAGTAGCAATGACCTCGGAAAGGGATCCAAGACTTGTGTCCTTCTGATTCAGGGCACTTTCCTGGCAGCTGAGGGGGCTCGGTGGGAGCTTGGACTGTTTAAAGTGAAAAAAAAAAAAAAAGAAAAAAGAAAGCACAACATTTAAAGAAACAGTTTCTTATATATTCTTTTACCATTAATAGGTTAATGGTAATCTAACCTAATCTAATTTAGTTAATTAACTGAAAATTGGAAAACTCACTCAGATCTTTAAAAAACCATGTTATCTTGGTAGTTTATTTCAGTTCTTGAAGTAAAAACCAACATCAAAGTATATATCAGCAGACCACCCAGCACAATGAACTCTAAAGAGATAATAATTGTAATTACAATGGTTAGATTCAAGTTCTTACCATCAGATTTTTGGCAAACAGAGAAGTAACTTTCATTGCAGGATCCTGTCTTCCAGGCTCCAGCAACATCTAGATAGACACAGCCTATTTTCTGCTTTGGCTCCCCTTCAGCCCATTTAGTATATTTCATTCTCCAGTTATCAATCCATTCATAACGCCCATTGGTCTAACCACAAAAGAAATCAACAGGAACCATTAAACTCTAAGCATTAACCATTTCCTTGTCAGTCAAACGTCTGTCTGTGCAGCACCTTGTGCTAGAATTTAAATTTTTTTAGAAATCCATAACAAATACAAATGGCTTCAACTTTTAAATTTGTGTTGTGACAAGCAGTTATTCATTGAGAAACACAACAGGACAAGAAATGCTTTTCAGCAAAAGGAAATGCAGAGATTGAATTAATTTTGAACTTAACAAAACTATTAATTTGGGATTAATAAAAAAATAAAATAATTTGTAGGAGTAAAAGTCAGAGGACTAATTTTTGTACATTCTGTTCCCCCCCCAACTTTCAAGAACTGTAGATTACTCTAAATTAAAGCATATTTATAAACTTTTCCACCAAAGCTGGTGAAATCAGTGAATCATCTTGCTGATTAGATTAGGGGAATTTTTTGCTTTTTAAGAAGGGGTGTGTTATCTTCGTGCACTTGTATTTCTTTCATGTGCTCAGCCAAGTAGAGAGAATGTGGGAAAACTGTCTGTGCTAAGAAGAAACATTTTAACATCCAGAAAGTACCAAAATATCAAAGAACTGGAAGAGGAGAGAGAAATAAAAATAAATTAGGTAAACCAATTAATTGTTTGGCTAACTATCCTCAAAAATAGCAACAGCACCTTATTCTGAAAATATCTGAAAATAGGTATTGTTATTTAGAACAAATCTTTGCACTGTACATCTTAAGAGATGTGGATCTTATCTTAAATACACCATATATACAAAGAGATATTTCAAGATACTAGCCTAAAATGTCTCGTTTGGACGTGTTCAGAGTGTAATATCACAAAGTATGAAAAACATCTAACATATACAATTTAATCGGAGTAATTCCTACCCATAAATCTTACAGCACGTAAAAGTATTTAGGACCAAGATGTAAACTAATATGCCAAAGTAAAGACAATAATAAAACTTGTCAGTTTCTGATTTGTCCACAAGAGAAGCAGCATCATATTCAATTAATTTGACATTCTTACCACATTACTGTTAAGACCGATCCACATAGGCACCCCATACTTTAACATCTTCAGCCACAGGAATGACTGGCTGTAGGGATCTAAGACACTGGAAAGGTCAAATTGATCACGTTTGCAGTTTTCTCGTGCTTCCTCCCAGCTCATTTTGGTATGGATGAACAAATAACTACTGTTACCATAACGGATAATGCTGGATGGGGATAAACTTGTAGAAGGCAGCAACTCAGCATCTGTAAAATAAGAGATGAAAAATGACTCATACTGGTTCAAAAGGTGATTATGTTTCACCATGGTTGCAAACTGAATTAAACAAAAAGCCTTTTATTCTTGATTTCACATTCACTGACTTTTGATCAGCCTGGGTTAGATAATGCTATTCTTTAACCCAAGATCAGTATTAAAAAATCAACCACAAAGCTGTAGAAAAGAAAAGAGCTGCTTAAAGCAACGTCTGACAAGGAGTAAAGGAGCGTTCTGTATAATCCTTCAGAATAGTGTTACTGAAATGAATTAGGATTAGATTAGGTCACAATTTCTTTAACACAATGTTTTTTCATCAAAAGAAATGCTACGCAGAAACTGTGTTGTTTTCCAGGATTTTTTTTTTTTTTTTGCCAGAGGAAAGGATAACTCCTCAGCAGATCGGTCCTTAAAAATCAGTCAGATATTTAAATCCAGGTTTTCGCTGTTTTTTAATTTCCTTTTTGGGGGGGTCAGTTAACTCAAATTTGTTGGGGGTAAGTTTCAGTCACGTTCCAGACAGTTCATGCTGCATGTACAATCATTATATTCCAGAACATGTTTTGAAAGACAATGTTTTCAGAAAATAACAGACAAAATCATGGAACAAATATGACGTGAAAAGTCATACTAAACACAAAGATGTAGATTTTCTTCCAGCTCAGGAAGGCAGTAACATGGCAGTTACTGGGAAGGGTCCATGGAGAGTAAAGGCTCTAACTGCACCTCTGACACATATGACCCTTTTATTCCTGCCTGAAAAACAATTTGTGGATGCATCTTTATTGGAAGTGAAATGATGTTGAAATCCATACACCCAAACAAGTCCCTGAAAAACCAAAAGGTTTGATTGTGTTTTAACCAAAGATAAGTACCTGCATTGATTTGGCATATATATCCTCTGTTGTTATCACAACTCTCATCAGCCCACTTCCCTGCTTCCTTAACAGGATTGTTTCTCATGACAACACAATCAGCCTCGAAGTAAAAAAAATAAAATCAGTTACAAATAGCTAGAAGAAGCAAATGAAAAAAATTGTCCCCCTTTTACATCTTCAGACACAAGTAAAGCTTTAGGTTTACTCTTGAATCCTTGTGACATTTAACACCATAAGTTTTATGATGTAGAGGTTCTGTTCATCTTGCACTTCACAAATTTCTTGATGTTGCTGTTTCTTGTGGGGTGGATAAACAGACCAAAAAAATGCCAGTATTCCCATCGCTCCAGGCATACACCATGGATAGAAGGAAAGCCACAGATAATTTAAATTACTGAAATCAACTATCATAGAAAAGACCAGTTAAGTTTGCCCCAGAAAACCCCTGGATCCTGAATGGGCAATGCAACATTTCTGACATATATCAGTCTCTTCAAATTTATTGCTGCAAGCTTAATAGCACACACAGCAAAATCAGAACTGCCAAAATCAGCAAAATCAGGCAGCCATTGATCTCTCAGTACCACCTTCACGGTGGCATTTCAACTCCTCTGATGTGGAAACGATAGCTAGAACCTGTTAGAATATATTAAATGAACAATGATGAATACAAAGAGCTGCACGTGCACAAATGGTTCGTGTAATGAATCGTCCACATTTCTTTTATTCTGTTTACTTATTTGGTTTTGATGTCCAGGAGAAGATGCTCAGAGAAATACTTCATTTGTGAGTGCATTAAGATTTAAAGCTTTCAAACTGAACAGTTGCATAGTATTTTGTATTAACTACGATTACTTGTTTTTTTGCTAAGGTCAAGTAAACTTAAAAATAAATCTGAAATTTATAAAATAGGGACTTTATAAATTTTCACAGAAGACTTCATAGAAATCCTACTACTTTGCATAAAAAGCCAAAAAAATAGATTATTCCTCCCAAAAGTAGTATTTTAAACATGCTTTCTCTTTTGAACTTCTAATTCTTCCAAATTTTCTCCTTCCATTAGAGGCAAGAAGCTCAGAGGTGCTACTTTCAAAAATAGGAAAAAGGACATTATACATAAAAGTAAGATTTCTACATTAAAAGTATTATTCTAAATAGAGCTAGTACTGTAGTATGCTGTAGTTTCATAGCACAGAACTGTCTAGAAACTCAAGATCAGAGAGAGGAACTGAATGACCTATCGGATCAGTTTGTACGACAGAGAAATAAGGGAAGTGCTTTTCTTTTTTTCCTTTCTAAAAAACGGATGGTTGTCTTTTTATAGAAGCATGTCCTTTTTGCAAATGTGACTGACAGAATTTGCTGCTATGTAAGACCTGGCTGTTTGAGAGGAATGTTTGTGCCCTTTGCAAGCTACGTGCCAACTGAGAAACCCGCTACGTTCAGGCACTAGCGTGGTCAGAGGAGTAGGAGGATGCACTCACTCATTCAGTTCACTTTTGGGGCAAATGCCACGAGGCAGGAATCCCACTTTTCTCTTTACCTGAGCTTATTAGAGAACATGGGGCCAACACAGAACCAGTGTAGCCTTCAGGGACACTGAAATCTGAAAACAGTTTTTGTATGAGCCCTACAGCTGTCACCGACGAATAAAGCAATTGCCCAAGGGCTCAAAACCATTCAGACCATTTGTATTTATATTTGACATATAAAAGTAGTAAGTCAAATAATAACATGTCTCAAATTCCAAATAATGCGCAAATGCAATGTAAAAATCAAATTTCAGTGAACAATTTGTCATTGCTATTTACCTGGCCATCATACGAGTATAAATCCATATGTCCTAATGGGAAGCCTTTGGCCCAGTTTGTAAAGTAAACTCCTGTTCCATCTGTCCAGAGGAACCTCAGTTCATGATTTATATCATTTAATCCAATCCACGTATCAGTAACAAAATCTTTCATATGGAAGGTGAGGAAAGCTAGAGTGAAAAAAGGCAAAGAAAAAGAGAAATACTTTTAATGAAGGACAACTGAAAAGTCTGGCCTCACTGAGACTGGTGACATTACGTATTTTTTCTGTAGTAGAGAAAAAATGTACTGCTGTACTGTAGTACTGCTGTACTGTAGTACAGTACTTGACAACACAAGCAGGTAAGATGAAAAGGAGGTGAGTTTTGAGCTTAATGAACAGGGAAGCAGATATACAACTGTGGCTTGGGGCAACACACCTCAGCTAATTACCTAACCTGGTACTGGGATGAATCCCAAAACTATGACAGAAATACTTTTGATAAAATCTCTCAAGACATTTTTGAATCTTAGTCCCACAATTGACTTAGAAATGCAGAGATATGTAGAAACAGATACATTTGTGATAACCCCACCAGAGTGGTTACCCCCAGAGGCATCAGGCAGTGCTGTTACATCTGCCTGCACTGCCTTAGCAGAGAGCAGAAGGCACAAGAAAGCTGTTTAAAAGGAGCCTCAGCAGAACTATTCATCACAAGCAGATCAACTACCCCAGCTTTGCACAGTCCAGGAAGGTGCTTGTGTGCCTTAATTAGTGCAGCTAGCTCAAAAATAGAACAGGCTAACTCAGCTGGCTTTCATCAACCCACTGATCCACAATATATCAAACACTGTGATAAAACGAACATATCACGGCCTTTGCCAACTGCTACAGTCATTGTTATGAGCTTACTTTTCTCTGCAAACAACAGATGAATTTCTGCCTGCTCTATCAACCATTCACCTTCCTTTAGTCTTTCTAAAGGAATGCAATTTATGCTTCCAGGAATGAAACCTGTAGATTTCTTTGCCAAATGTTAGTATCACTGCTCTGCCAGAAACCGTAACAGGAACCTGTATGCCTACATTGCCGGCAAAAACAAGGTTTGTGCTAATAGCTTTACTGTTCATTTCTCTTTTACCTAGAATTCAAGCTGAAATCTGTACTGCAGAAATTCTGCTGAATAACAATTTAACTATGTCTGAAAAGTGAAAGTTTGATTCTTTGTTCCTTCACGTGTGGAAAACTTAAGTAGCACTAAGTTAGTGTCATCTCCCCCAGTCAGAGATGCAGCATTTAGGTTTGTTAAAATAAACTCCTCTAGTGAAAAGAACGGTAAAGCTACACGGTGAGTGAGCAGTCAAACCTCTGCCCCAAGCTGCCCAGAGACAGCAAGTTCTGATCCCAAAGGTGTTCTGCTTGAGTGAACAGGAAAGCCACGCAGCGAGTTAATGCCACCTAGTGAAACTACATCACTTCGACTGGCTGGGTCCAGCTGGCACCATGTGTCAGCAGAACAAGCTCTGCTTTGGCTGCCAGGACAATATACACGTCTGTATATAGAGATATATCTAAGCCAACATTAAAATTCGGTAGATTCAGGTGAAGACTGCGTTATAAATTTCAATAAATTATATATTTTGGAACAGAAATCAGATGTGTAGTCATAATTCAAATTCTGAATGCAACAGACATCCTGCAATGATTAAATGTCATCTCATCTGGTGCTACAAAGCTATACACAGTACCTTGCACTTGTTCATTAGGGATAGTAGCCAGGTTTCCTCCTAAATTCATGCAAGCTGTTCGTGCAGCATGCCAAGTGACACGTTCCTCTTCTGTAGATCCAAATATTTTGTAACACTAAAACATGAACAAATTCTCTATATATTATCTTTACTCCAATATCACTCACAAACTGCAAACCGCTGCTTTGAGCAAAGCAGGATAGAGAAAAGGCAGTAAAAGAATGAATTTATCTGAAAAAAACCTGCCACATTCAGCTTAAAATGAGCTTTTTGTGCTGGTTCTTTTTCTATATAAAATTGAGTATCTCAATAAAGTATTTTGCTCAACAAGACATATACTAGATTTGATCTGCTAGAATATAAGCAAAAACTGACTTTTTAAGGAGGACTTATAAACACAGTGATAAGTTACACGTGACTGTTATTAGTCTGCCTGTATATTAATTTGACCCTACAAAGCATACCACGTACCACATCAGTAAAGTTAAGGAAGAAAAAAAGGTATTCAGTCCCTAAAAGCATTATGGTTTGGTAAAAAAATAAAAATAAAAAAACCCCAAAGTAACAATCATTCAGGAACTCTGGCTAAAGTCTTTAGGAAATGGATATTGAAAAGTTTGAAGAAATGACTAGAGAATGACTTTTGGCAACTGCAACAGAATAGGCTCATCTGCCACTTCATTAGAAGCATCAAAAAAGCACCTTTCCTGCAAAATACTGGATGTACAAACAAAGAAAAGCATGCAGGCATCAATCAGCTCTCTGAAAAAAAAAATATTTTACTTTAATAAGAAAAAAATACTAGTAAATAATTCCCTTGTTTTCTTTGTAATGCTTTGCCAAACATCCAACACGCGCTGTACTTGTTATGGTACCTTATTACGAAAGGAGAGCCAAGTTGGATGACATCCTCTGGGTGTTGAAAATGTTGTTGGAGCAACAGTTGAATTAATGGAACTGTTGTGCCTTTCACATATGTAGGGATTTGGATAACCACAGTTTATATCATTCCAAAATCCTGAGTGCAAGATAAAGAGGAGAATGTATGACACTGCATCCAGAGCTGGTTAAATGGAAATCGCTTTCACTCATTCTTATACAAAGTGCTTTTAGTTGAAAGATAAGGTCAAATCTTCAGAGTGTCTCAGTTTATTATCATTCTATATCAGCATTTGGGTAAATATGTCACTTTATGCAGACTGTAATTACACAATGTTAAAAGCAGTGTAGAACAGGGTACTATAAAAATCAATTTTATAGTGGCACATTAGGTCAATTTCAACAAAAAATATAAACCAGCTGTATAGCAATCACAAGTCACAACCATGAACCTCTATCAGAACTTCCTCATGCCGGGCTTATAGTAAGCACAAGAGCAGAAAATGATTAAGTCCTGAAAATAATGACTGTGGTCCACTTGAATAACGTTTTGCAAAAGAACAAAGAAAAAAAAAAGGGGGCGGGGAAAGGGACACCTCTCAGAAAAAAAAAAAACAAAAACCAAACAGTTGTGACACAAAATCACAAATAATTAAATTAAATTCTGGTACAAACATACAAAACTCACCTAAATTCTTATACATTACTACACAGTTTTCATCATTATTTGCAAAGTTTGGTTCATGTGGTGCCCATGCCAAATAACTCACGGGAGTGCCATCCATCCAGCTTAAGGAAAACAATCCAACAAAACACTTTAACATACAAATAGAATTGCTTCCACGTTAAAAAAAGTAATTTCACAATATGTTTAATATAGTCACTCATAGCTTATGGTGTACAAGGCTTTTTGACCTATTTGCCTCTTTGCTAATTGCACTAAAGTTTATCATCTGTCACCGGGGACTTGAGGTGATCCAAGAACTACTAAACATCTTTTCAGGCACTTCAAGACAGATTGAACTGAATCCAGGCCTAGGTTGACATCACATATAAAAATCAGTATGGTGCCACATACTGACATTCAGAAAAGCTTGCAGGAAACTTGCTTATCCTCACAGTGCAAATGAAGTTACATAATGGATCATGGAATCATAGAATATCAGGTTGGAAGGGACCTCAAGGATCACCTGGTCCAATCAGTTCGCAGTAATAATAATAGCAACAGCTATCTTTGTTCCACAAAAATAAAACAGGTTGCATTTTTCCCGTTATTACAGCCTATTCCCAACAGTTAAAGAGGGGGGAAAATAATGTTTTTACCTAACAAAAGTATATTTTGATTGGGTATAAGTCATGGAATAAAGGAAAACAGAAATCATTAATAAAAACTGATTTAACACCTGATATAAACTCATAAAAACAAAGTTCATGCTTTCCTATTTTAAAAGAATAAGTCAATTTTTAGGGTTTATGGATCTACTCTAGCTTCTGTGGTGTCAAGCAGAAATTCCATTTATTTTAAAAGGACTTGGTCTTCTAGGAAGAAAAATTTTCATCAGCATCAACAGGAAATACTTTTTTTTTTAAGTATTAATACTTATATTAGCTATTCTTCATTGGAGTATGGACAAGGTAGACAACAGCTGAGGGAAAAATTGAAACTAAGCTCTTTTCTTACTATAATCAAATATAGAATATCAGTAGTAATAGTAGGTGAGAATGACTATATGAGATTTAAAAAATAGTGGATTAAACATAATGGCACATAATGGTGTATTTACTAGAGAATACATTTTTACAATTATCATAATCAAAAAATTAATCATGAAAACTTCACTCAAACACTTAATTAATTTTGCTCTGCTCAGGAGATTATTTTAAAGCACGATGCAAACTCAATAGTTTTAGTTAACTTACCTTGTCCTTTGGTCAACACTCAGCTGTAAACCAATGAAATATGAATCCTCTTTGCCGTTTTTCAAGATCTAGAATGTAAAGATTCAAATAGTATAAATGTCCTCTATCACAAAAAATTATGTTAACAATGAACCATCTGACTGACAGAGGATGTGAAATGCTGTTATTATCTAGCTACAACATTTGAGTTAAAGCTGACAGTCCACAGTCAAACTTCACCATGGCCAAAAGGTTTGGTCACTTTACCAACACTTCTCACAGTCTTACTTGAAAGCCACTGAAATCAGCACCTCTTGCAGTCCTTGCAATTTCTTGCAATAGATAAACTTTCCTACAATGTTTAATGCTTACTGTGCTTATTTCTATACAAAATACGAAACTAAAGTTGTCCTTATCTCAGCAAATAAAAGACTTGAGCTTTTTCTTCATATTAATTTGGCTTAATGCAGCTGCAATTTCACCATCCTAAAACTGGTAGGGTAAACACCAGCATGAAAAGGATGTGTGTCCATGCTCACTTGTTGTGGATGATTTATTCCATAGTATTAATGAATTTTCTTACATATCGCCAGAGGAACTTTCTTTCACTTTCACTCTCAATGACAGCCAGGTCTCCAAAGTTCTTTTTGCAGAACTCCCGACCTTTTTCCATAGGAGCACTCTCTGTGCTGAAATAATATTGTTTGTCTTCATATATAATCCATCCATCCTCAGTAGTCTTGTATTCTGTAAGATAATTGATAAGCTGACTATATCATTCCAGAGATACAGGGCATTCTCATTAGTAATATTTTTAAAAAGTTTTCAGACACACACACACACAAATGGTAAGAGCAATAGCACTTACTGGGTGTAGGAGATTCTATTGGTTCAGGCTTTACACTTGCCCCTGTAAGAAAAAAATATTTATTTTGATTGTACACTTTCTGCTGTAAGAGAATAGTATTTACTATGATTGATAGGCATGCTTTTCTACTGACATTGAATTTTATGGTTAGCAATGGATTTAACACCAAAAGCTAAAAGAACTAAATAGCCTTAAGCTCTTATTTTCGGTACACTATTCAATTTTAAGTACAATATTCTTGTTCCCTGATGCTCTAAATACAAGCTACTCCTAATTTACAAGGCATTACAAAATACCTTGAAATTTATCCAAATTAAGTAACTATTTTTGGAATTCACTGGAGGCAGCAAACCTTACACCCCAAAGCATTAACCCTATTAAGACAGCCCTATATCTCCCTCTCCCTCCTCTCCCCAGGTCACTTAAATGTGAATTCTGGCTTAAACCAGAGGCAGCAGGAATACAGGCCAGGTTATCTTCTTCCATGGTGTCCCTGCTACTACAGAGTGAGGTTCTTTCCACCTTTCTCTGGTTGAGAAGAACTTCTATCTGGATTCTAAAAACATCCCTAGAAAAAAAATCTCACTGGAAAAGATCCCAATAAATTCACAAAACCACGACAATACATTTAGTAATTTATTTTGTGACAAAATGTAATCTCACAGAGACTGAGATTTTAATAAAAAATTCTCTGCCTAAGAAAAATTTTTACCCATATAAAGCAGAGCTGGTTTTTTATTGTTGATATTCTAATACAGCATTTTTATTTTGGTCCCCTCCCTCCTAATATAAGAAAGGGAAAAAATAGTCAACTGAGAATCTTTTCTTGTTATACTAATATCCAGGAGTAAGCAATACCTTTTCTTATCTGGCAAATCCATCCATATAGATAATCACAATGCCTGTCGTTCCAAAGCATGCTGGAATCACCACTGATCTCTGCACAAAGTTCAATTCCTTGGTAATTATTGGGTTCTCCAAAGCCCCAGTTTTCATACCTCACCTATGACAGAAAAGGTTTTGTGAATCTTCTGTTATACAGAAAGAAAATAATGGAGAGAGAGGACACTTCAAACCACAGGCCTACAATTTCTTCCTACTGTCAGTTTAAAAACTTAGATAAGAAGAAACCAGAAGCTCCTCATGTAAATGCTGACATTTAAAACTTTTTTCAGATTGTAACTGAGCTGCAGCTCAGATAACAGTTGTTTCTGATCACACTTGGAAGAATACTGACCTTTTGTTTAGGACTTAAAATTCTGTAAAATTCACCTAATAGCAACGATGAGGCATGTTACATGTTGGCATTAAATTAAGTAAATATCCTATATGAGTAAAATAGTAGGACATTATTGAGACACAACAAAAACACTGGCATTTTTCTCAGAAAAATACTACTGCTGTAGTATTCTAATTTTCCTGTATAAATTCCAATTTCAGTTTTCTGTATGATAAACTTCCATCAACATATTTTCACCAACCTTGCCTGAAAAACACCCACATCTCCAAAACCACTTCTGTTTCTATGGTTTAATATCTTAGTCTAAAGTACAGTCCAGTTACTGGCATAAAACAACTGCCCTCAGCTCCATGGAATGCAGCCCATCTCAGACAGAGATCTAATTGGCAAAAACCAGAAATAGTAAAGATGGACTATTATATAAATGCACGGGTTTTTTTCAAATAAGAACATCCTTTTAGTCTGTATTAATTTAATTTTCTTGTTGATTCAATGCAAATTTTCTTATCAAAAATACGTATGTTTTAGTCAAAAAAATCAAGCCATTAAATTGCCATTCATAAGCTTTCCTAAAGAGAGCATAACACAGTAGAAGGGTATAATTAAGCATAAAATTACATAGAAATACATACACCACACACACTTGAGAAGCACTAGGAATGCAAAATAACTGCTGTGGAAAATTTAAATCACTCACTGGAGATCCATCACTCCAAACAAAGCCATCATCAGGATTCAAGTAATATAAGCCCATCCAGAAACGCTGGTGGTAAAAGCCATTGTTCCTAAAAAAAATAATAAATATAAAAATCCATAATATTAAATGTACCATTTAGAAGAAGCTTAAACATAATTCCAAACTAATAAGGGAATTACAGTATTTTTAATAATTTTTAATGCTGTTAGAAGCAGTAACAACCAGGGCGGAAATTAATTAATACGTGACCACTATTCATTAACTCAGATTGAAATACTGACCACAAAAATTTCCAGATCCAATCCAACTCCTGGAAATAAAGTGGCTTAATACTTTTGTATAAAGGTTCAATAGCTACTGATGCTCCATTTATCAACTTTCCACTTTCCCTCTAAAGGAACTTATGGTTTTCAAACCCAAAGTAACTTGCTACAGTTGAATCACATTTGAAAAATGGTACCTAAAGCTAGTTCTTTTCTGCAAGCAGCCACACTTTACTGATTTATCTGATTTTGTTGAGTCAATTTGTGGTAATGAAGCATCTAAGACTTCTTCCTTACTGTAAATATGTAGCTGGGATTCTATTTCGGTTGTAGCATTTTGCAAGTCTGCCATGTTTCAGTCTTGCTTCCCAGTTAGAGAGGGATGTACACGTTCATTGAGCCCAGTCTATTCAGCTTCTGTTTCATGTGTCACCTTTTTAATAGTATTTGATCTCATTCAGAAATCTCACACCTGCTTTTTAAAGTTCAGGGATTTACTAACCTTATTTGCAGTCCCTGTGTTGGAAACAAGGAATCTGAAGTTGTTTCTGCTTTCTGATTAGTTCATAAAAACACCAACCGACACATTGACCAGATTTATATCACGACTTACCCTACTTGCACACTTGCCTATGTGAAAACAACTGGCAACTGTGGTAATTTTATAATATCCCCAAATCCCCAGTAAATACTTTTATATCACATGATAAATGTTTCCTCAACTAGATAGCCGCCCAAATATAGGCAGCCAGTGACAAGTGGTGTTCCTCAGGGGTCGGTACTGAGACCAGTGCTATTTAACATCTTTGTCAGTGACATGGACAGTGGGATGGAGTGCACCCTCAGCAAATTTGCTGATGACACCAAGCTC
>BJBW01001389.1:270413-297475 GCA_004320125.1 Scolopax mira
CAAATTGCATGAAGTTCAACCAAGCCAAGTACAGGGTCCTGCACCTGGGATGTGCCAATTCCAGGTAAAAATACAGGTTGGTCAGAGAATGGCTGGAGAGCAGCCCTGAGAAGGACTTGGGAGGGCTTGTAGATGAGAAGCTCAACACGAGCCAGCAGTGTGCGCTGGCAGCCCAGAAAACCAACCCCATCCTGGGCTGCATCAAGAGAAGTGTGGCCAGCAGGTCATGGGAGAGGATTCTGCCCCTCTGCTCTGCTCTGGTGAGACCCCACNNTCCAGCTCTGGAGTCCTCAACACAGGAAGGACATAGACCTGTTGGAATGGGTCCAGCAGAGGGCCATGAGGATGATCAGAGGGATGGAGCACCTCTGCTGTGAGGACAGGCTGAGAGAGCTGGGGTTGTTCAGCCTGGAGAAGAGAAGGCTCCAGGGAGACCTTATAGTAGGCTTCCAATGTCTGAAGGGGCTACAGGAGAGCTGGGGAGGGACCCTTTATCTTGCCAATCCCATTTTAGCATTAGCTTCTGGGGTGATTGCCACTACTCATACAACTCCTGCTATTTCATGAGCTGTTTTTTTTTTTTTTTTTGCTGTGTTTAATACAGTTGCAGATAATTAATACTGACTGTCTTATACTGAAGTAAAAACATACTCTTAAAATTAAATATTTCAGAAAGATCAAAAGGCTAATTAAAGTGTATGGATGACCATAGTACAGATACTCACGCTATAGAATGCCATATCACATACTGCTCTTCTTTACCATTAATGGAGGCCAGATCTCCTCCTATAGCTCGACAGAACGCTTGAGATTCAAGCCATGTTTTCTTTTGCTCTCCTCTTGAAAAAGGCTAAAGAGAGTGTTTTGCAATCAGCCAAAATAGACCACATAGATTACAGGATCAAGAAATATCAGCTACCCAAAAGCAATTCATTTACAGTTAACTTGTTCTGTGGGGATCACAGAAACTTTGAACATAGGGTTTAAGTGCGTTCACCTCTGTGTAGCACTGGCTTAGGATGAGTGTCTTTAAGCCAAGTTAGTAAACTGCACTGCTGACAAGAGTATCTTCTGCAAGGCAACAACTGGGACAAAGGCCCTTTTAATTTTAAAAGAATGAGAAATTCAGTCTTAGAAGGATGGGGAATTAAGAGCAGAAGATCAGACTTAAAGATGAGGCTTTAATGGAATAAACAAAACGACGAGCATTTCAATAGAGAGGAACAAGACCACTACATATAACCCATAACTAAGCTTATGAAACAGCAGGACATAGGTATACCAATTCTTATTGCGTGTATGTGCAGCAAAGAGAAACTCCCTTAATGCAGAAACAAGCAACATACTTACTTTGAAGCAGAAGCTAATACGATTGTTTGAGTCCCAGCCTTCTGGGCACCGGGGAACGGGAGTTGTTGTCGGAACAGGTGGAAGTGTCACTCCCTCTGCCCACACTTTGCACAGGAAATTTGCCTTTTCTTCACATTTTATTACATCCCACAATCCACCCGAAATTCCAGTTCTCATGGCAACGCAGCCCGGCTTTCTTCCTGGTTGTAAACATAAGTGCACAAAAGCAACAGTTAGGGGTTCGTGAGAATTTAGAAAAGTTTATATTCCATCCTGATGGAAATTAAGTCTTTGTACAGAGTCAAAAGTGTTTCCAATGCTAAAGTGGGTCCAGAGCAGAACCACGAAAATGATCAGAACGGTTTTAAAATGAAAGAGGGTAGATTTAGATTGGCCATAATGAAAAAAAAAATTATGATTAAGTTGATGAGACACTGGAACAGTTTGCCCAAAGGAGCTGTGGATCCCCTTCATTAGAAGTGTAAAAGGCCAAGTTAGATGGAGCTTTGAGCCACCTGCTCTAGTGCAAGATGTCCTTGTCCACGGCAGAGGGGGGACCACTCAATCATCTTTTAATGTTGCTTCCGACCCAAACCATTCCATCATTCTATGATTCTAATTCATGAAGAAACAACAACAACAATAAACTGACAACAAAGCAGCAAACAAAAAACCACCCAAAGAAACAAACAAGCAAAAAAATCTGTGGTTCATCCATATGTGAGACACTGAATTGTGCCTAATATTAAATCACCTCCATAGCAACATCATAACCCGTGATCCAACCAAATCTCCCCTAAAATGGAAAATGTGGTTATAATTAATTGCTCAAATCTGTCTAATTTGACTATGATTTTCAAAAATCAATTTGCTATATATAGGCCTAGTATTGGCTTCATGGTATATATAGCCCTACCACTCCTCCTGACACACTCAAATCATCATTTAGGCGCTGAAATTAACAGAGAATCAGAGGATTTCCTGAAAGGCAAATGCAACACACCAGAACCTTGAAGGCTCATGACCATCCCCTTTCTGATGTGATCATGTCAGAGATTAAATGACCTCCCATACCCATAAAATTATCAGAACAGAAAAAATGGCAATATTTTCATCAAAAATTGCTTAAATAAGGAAATCACAATTAAGCTAGCAAAAATATTAACTAAAGAGAGACTAAAGTCAAATCTTCTTGTCCTTGTCTCTCTTGTCCTTTCCTACCATCCCATTTTCTCTAAGAACAGAGATGCTTCAAGCATGCTGTGATCCCACCCACCTCACAGCATGCAGTGAGCAAGTGTACTGTGACATATGGGTGAACAGGCAGGACTTGCAAGCAGGGTGCAGCTTGCCTGCAGAGACTGCTCTTCCAGAGTAGTACAGACACTAACTTTCCCAGAAGAGACACAAATCAGAAACCTGATCTCCATTTGTTTCTTCCCAAGGTCACGTTAAGCACTAAGCAGGAAGTTAGCAACAGCACTGACCGCTTGAGAGAGTAGCCAGATACATTTGAGATCAATTAGTCTCTATACCATCAAGCGAGGGCTAAGGAATGAAGGAAAAAAATTCAAGTAGTGAGCAATGTATTTTGGGCAGGGGACTCACTGAACACCATGAAGCCATACCTACCAGGCATTTTGGAATTCCAGTGTGTAAACAAGACAGATTCCCCATTAGCCCACTTGAATGTTCCCTTTTCTTCTACATCTGAAAGTCCAATCCAAAAGTATTTTTCTGTTCTCAGCCCAACTAGGCTAGTCAGATAGGCTTGTTCATATCTGTTCAAAAGAACACAGCTGTTAAATTAATGTTGTTAAATTTATTTTTTAAATTTGCAAAACGGTCGTTATTTTCTCAGAATTACTGTTGTACCTTCTTGAAAGAATAGCTTGGATGGATTTACTTGAACAAAGCACATAACTAAACATTACACAGTAGATATTTTGTAAGCTTGAATATCAACAGTATTCTGCCTTCTGTTTGGATGTCCAGTAAAGAAAGTGACAGAATCACAGACTGACAAGAAATTGGTGGGAAAGAAGAAAACTAACATGACTTCTGTGTTAAATCACTGTCTTTTTTGAGAGTTTTACATACCTGTCTTCAATAGTTGCTAAAAAGGCCTGATGCCTTCCACAGGTTTGATTTGCTTCAGGAAATGATACAAATGTATTCCCAATGAAGTAACAATAATAACCATGTCTTTTCCAACCCTGTCAAAATAAACATTATATGATCACACATGTCCCAGTTTTTCAAAACTTAAAAAAAAAAAAAAAAAAAAAAGAAAAAAACAACAAATCAAAACTGATTTATACCACTGTCAGCTAACTGTTAGATAAAGGAACGACTGAAATGAAAAATCCAGATCAGAAACAGGCAGTTTCAGGATCAGAATTTTTAATTAGGGCATTCCACATGTGAAGGCTTGAGAGGCTTTGCTGCACACCTTTAGTTCTCAATATAGGATTATAACTACCACATATGAGAGATATTGTTCTTAGTTCTCTAGGCAAGGATAACACCCAAAAGGATTAGGATCCCTTTATCTTCTCTAAGAGTTGAATATTTGTAAGGTTCCCTGGTACTCCTTTACAAATACTGGGAATAAACAACAAAGACTTCCTTTGCAGGTGTGTAAAGCAGGCTTTGGGAGAGAAGGCATGGAAGACAAAAGCCCAGTAAGATTCTCTATGACGTAACAAATTCTAGTAGGTTTTTCGGAATTACTGAGTGTTGTATTACTAGAAGGCACTACAAATGACAAATAGATCCACTGCCAGCTCAGAAAGAGCATAAAGCCCATTTTGCTTGGGCACTCATAACAAATTCTTCATAGAGAACACAACCAGAGACCACAACAAAGCCTTGGGTATAGCATGTAGACAAGCACACCCTTCCTGTTGTGAATAATTTTGAAAAAAATCGTAGGCAGAGCTGAAGAGCAACTGCTGGCACTGGCTCCTAAATTCCTTAGGAAGGCTTGAATGCCGACCAAGTTTAAATGGCCTGCTGCAGGGACTACAGATTTGAGTTTGGGTTTAAGTTCTGGAAAAAGAAAGGGAGCATCAAGCACCAAATGATAGCAAGAGCCTAGATTTATTAAAAGCTATCACCAATCCCATCTGCATAGAAATGAGAAGGCCAACTGTTCTGCTGACAACACAGAACCCTTTTTTCTTGTTTTTCCTGTCACCTAGGTGGCATTTTCTTCTCTTCATCAGCCTATTCAGATCAGACAGCTTTTTCTCCACTTACTCTCTGGCAGCCCATGTCAATAGTTTCCTCCTCTGCAGAAGCTTCCGACACAGGTTTCCTTTTACAGATGTAGCCAATTTTCTTTTCACAAGCATGGTCTGCCCAAAATCCATCCTGAACATAAGAACAGAACGTCACTGTCAAGTGGGATTTAGCCTTCAAGAAAGATGCTTTGTGCTCTTTTAGGTATTTAAATTTTTTTCTAGCCTTAAAAGAAGTAAAACCTGTAGCTAAATTCTTCTGTGGGGGCTGATTCACCATTGACTTACACCTTCTTTGATAACCTATCTTTCTGAAAAGTGAACCCTTGGAGGTGATAGCAATACCCCACCTTTACAAAGATTACTGATCTAATAAGCATACAAGAGGAAAGGGAGATGTCATCTGTCCCCACAGAAATCCAGATGCAACAGGAAAAACAAACAAACAAAAAAATGAAAACTATATCCCTTACTTAATACTTCTATGAAAGTTTTAAGATGCAGAAAGTTCCTGGTCAAAGTTAGAATTAACACTGTTACAGATTCTCAGAAGAAACTATTATGCAGCAGCAGATTTTTTGCTCTTACATAGAAAAAAACCCCAAATGATAAATAAAATCATAATTAACTCAAGAGCTACATGACTTTACCTTTCCCTTCATAACAACACAGTCCTCTTGCCTGTTGTTTGCATGAGTGGGTTCTCCACGAAGCCACTTGGTGTAGGTGACAGGTGTCCCATCACTCCATTGAAAATACATCTGAACCTTGAGGTCATTCAACCCAATCCACAGCTCATCAGCTGGCTCTAAAACATATAATAAGAAAGCTGATAACAGTCCTTTTATATAATGCGAACTTTTATCTTCACGGCACAGCAAATAATTTATTCTCAGGAAGGTTAAAAGGCAGTCACAGGAAATGAAGGCTCCCTGTTTTACAAGGAGGGCAGATCATTCCTCATATATCAACCCTAGTCTTCAGGAAAGGCCACTCACTGTAATAGCAATAGAGCAGGAATGCTTAACTTTGTGTAAAACTGTTATGGTTTTGGCTGGTAGTGCATAAAAACGTCAGGAGGAGATACAAGTAGGACAGCTTACCCCAACCAACCAAAGCGATATCCCACAGCATAGGACATCATGCTCAGTAGATAAAGCTGGGGGAAGAAGAAAGAAATGGGGGGACATTTGGAATTATGGTGTTTGCCTTCCCAAGTAACCATTATGTGTGATGAAGCCCTGGTTTCCTGGAGATGGCTGAGCACCTGCCTGCCCATGAGAAGGCACTGAATGAATCCTTGTTCTGCTTTGCTTGTGCACGCAGCTTTTGCTCTACCTATTAAGCTGTCCTTATCTCAACCCATGAGTTTTCTCAGTTTTACTCTTCTGATTCTCTCCCCCATCCCACCATGGGGAGAGCAAGAGAGTGGTTGTGTGGTGCTTAGTTGCTCGCTGGGGTTAAACCACAACAAAACCAGCGAAAATGCTCTCTTTGTTGAATCTTGCTGCAACACAACTAGTTCATTCCTTTCCTCCAGCTCAAAACTCTTGTAAGAAGATATGAATAAACACCTAAATAAAATGATACTTTCTCTTTTTGTCCTACCTTTGTTTAGTGAAGTGCCCTCTTTACAAACGCTCAGACACCAGCACTGTCTTTTAGAGCTGACAACCACAGCTCTTGCAAGTCTTCCCATTACATGTGTTCCTATATTTTATTTCATTTTAAAGCAAAATTAAATTAGTGTAGTTGTTGGACTTCTTTCAATTTACAGTTAATGGAGTTAACTGCTGGGTTTTGGCTGGAAGGAAAGTGCAGGACTGATAAAGGATATTACTTTAGAGCGGTTTTTCCTTAGAAGTTTATTTGTCTGTGCTTAAAATCCTCCAGTCGAATAACACCTTGCTCCTATAACATTCATACCTAGCTTTGTTCTGGAATAAACTATTTGAATAAGGAGGCTTAAAAATTCAGACATTTATAATCAGTCCGAACTCCATCATCATCAAGGGAATTCCTCTCTAGAACTGATTTTATTACTTTGTTCAGTGCAATTGGCATTTTAAAAATTATTCTTTTATTATTTATTATTATAGCCCGTCATCCAGCCTAGGCTAAAGGCAGCAGATGTTTCCTTTTGTCCACAGCACTATGACTCAGTTCATACTGACCAATTCCAATGCCCATAATGCTCTCATTCTCTCCTTAGCTACTGTCATCCATGCTCTCTAATTTCATATTTTGTTTGGCTGTTAAAACCTTTCTGTTTGTGTCTATAGAGGACCTAGCACAGCAGAAGCCTCATCCACAGCCCGAGCTCTGACTGTGGTGGTCTCACACCATGGTAATAAGAACAATGAACAGCATTCTTTAACAAAACGATCACACCAAAGACATCTAAATCAGCCATGCAAATCAGAAATGGTCAAGCCACAAATGTGGAGCCTCTTCCCACATAACATTTTCTCCTTGGAAGAAGAAATGCTGCCACAGAGTTTTGCAATCATCTCTAAAGCTGGGTGACTAAACACCAAGAGGTTGTGGGGTTTTTTTTCCCAGTCACTGTAAATAAGTTGTTTCTCACTCTCTCACACATGCAGTGGGCCACGTTGGTGTCATATCACATGCTGGAGTTCTGTGCAAACATCCAGAATGCAGTTCTTTATTCTTCTTCATGTTCCTCTCAGAAGTTCTCCTTTGTGGGCAACGCCAACAAAAGCTCAGCTACTATAACAATACTCATCTCATTGTACCCCTTATTCCTTTGTTTTATCATGGGACTGTGAGTTGCTTGGCACAAAGACTTTTGTTCTTTCTGTGCAGCACTGACTGCAGCAGAGTGCTGATGCAAACAAGGTTTTCGAGGCACTGCAATACATGGTGTTCTCATTTCAGTGGTGAACAAGGGCAATCTGATACTGTCATAAACTGCCTTAAAAGGCTTCTTTAGTTGTTCCAATTTTACTTGTCCAAAAAGAATGCTTTCAAAATAGTGTATTGCAGTAAGTGTACCATATGTGAAAAGCCTGGCTTCCTTCAAGACTGTTTGCCTTTCAGAAACACTCACTTTTACAAAAACAGTGCAGCACAGTCAGTTCAGGAAAGGTCTTTGGAGAAGGCATTAAACTGAAATAATCTACTTCTAAGGAGTAAGGCAAAAATGCAACTAATTTCCTTTAGAACCTAACTTCTTTCAAATGTCCTAATGTCTCATCAAGAGGTCTCACCTTTCCTAATAACCTCCTTCCCTTCCAACTCTGACAACTCCACGATTCTGTGGAAACACTTTTTCAGGAATGCGAGGACAAGCACAAGTTGCCATAGAGTTGGCCAGGAGACAAAACTAAAACAGACCAGCTGTTTTATGATTGCCACTCCAAGAGTGCTGCTACACTGCAGCCCCAGGCAGCTTCCTGCACTTTCAGAGGATAAGCTAACTCACACTTGCCTGGCACTAGAAACACACAAAGGATCAGATACTGCAAAGAGGTACATACAGGTGTGAACATGTTCTTCCCATCAAAAAGCAGTAACTGATCCTACATCCAAAATCTGGCCCATGTAAAGCAATAGCAACCACAAAATTGCCTCAGTGTTAGTGTGGTGGCATTTCTGCTAATGAATACGCAGCACCTGTAGCCTAACTTGCCTTGCAACAATTCCAGTGTGCACTGGAAAATCTGGGGCACATCTGAATCCAGACACTGGACAGACAGCTTCCTTTCTCAGGAGAAACACAAGCAGCATGACTTGAAAAATATGGACATGGCAGTGCTCTAATAGGACCCAGATCTTCCCACAACTGTCTTTGACTATCAGACTTTGCTTCCTCTCATTTTTTTTTTTTTAAACAGTCTCGTCCTTTTATTAATAGATAAAACATATTTAAACCCCTTTATTTTCTTAGTAGAAATATATATATTACTGTAAAAAAATACTCACGGTACCCAAGCTGAGAAATAACAAAGCTGTACTCTTCAACATTATGGATGCTTGCCAGATCCCCATCCTCTTTCCTGCAAGATGTTAAGGCATCTTTCCATATTTTGGGGTCCCTGTGAATTATGTAACAGTGACCAGCATATGACATCCATTGATCAGGACACCTAACAGGCACATTAGTCTCTGAAAAGAAGAATGACCATAACGAATTTCAGAATTCTAGTCTCAACTAAAGACTGAAAATCACATGTGGAAAGATTTAACAAACAAATTAATCACTTTTTTTTTTCATGAAGATCAGCAGAGCCGAAAAATATGTGCAGGGGTAATAATCTGTACACAACGAGAAGTTGAAACTTCCAGATTTTTTTAAATGAACACTACAGTTGCAAACAAATGCTTGCAACTTGTGAAAAGACAGAATTAAAAATTACCATAAAGCAGAGTTTTGATTTCTATATGCAAACAACAAACATACTAAAAGGTAAGGTCTACAGAACTGAGCTTTATCATATTTCCACACTCATGTCAGCATTTCTCTTCCTCCTCCAATCTGTATAGCTGTATAAGTTAAGAACCCGGGTTTACAAAACTTTTTCCCAAAACCTTAGGGATTTTATGGATTAGCCCCCTTTGCTAGACTAGCACAGAAAAAACAATCAGTTCCCCAGGATCATAAGAGAACTCAAATAAGAATACTGCTTTTAGGATTCCTTTTAAAAAGCTTCATTGAGAAAACTATGCTGTCAAAGTAAATGATTTATGGTTAAAACTTGTTTTTAAAAGTTCAACAGAACAGCACCAGAGTACTGCCAACAACCATGCTGTGGCTCAACAAACAATTCTGCCTTGGGAGGAGTGACATCCAAACATAAAATAAACAGAATACTGCTGTTGAAGAAACAAATTATAATCCTTTCAGCACTTTATTTATAAACAGCAGATGGGTTTAGCAAACACCAAAATATTTGGTTTAGCAAACACCAATAGTAGAACAAGGGCAGCAAGTTTCAGAGATTCTGTCAGCTAAAAAAGTTGTGAATGCCAAGGAAGGAGAAGCAGTGTGTTTGTGTGTGAATGTGGGGTACATTCCATAGAAATATTTAAGTAAGCATTCAAAGACGTGACCAGTCAGGCCTAGGTTGCAAGCACATACCCTGTTTTAATTGGAATATGCTATAAATAGCTATAAACATAGTCTTTGCCCTGCACAAGGGGCTCGGTGTTCGGTCAGAGCCCTGTAAATCCTGCCACAGGAGAGGAAGAACTGGAAGAGAGAGTGGGGGAATCCCAGAAAAACAAACTGAATGTACATGGTGGTTGTGTTGGGAGAAACAACAGAGGTGGCAAACGCTGTTGTAGAGGTTGGTCTGATGCTTCAGACAGCTGCCTAAATTGTCCTGTCTGAGGATATGCATTCTACAGTGGTTTCTGTAGCAGTCAGAGAATTGCTTTGAGAAAAATCTGGGCATGTATGTCCCTGCAACACACTTAATATACCCTTCTGCAAACTGTAAACATTGAAGAGAGTTGACATCAGCAGTTCAGACATGGCTACAAGGACAGTCACAAAGGTATTTATTCCCTGCCGACTCTGTGAGAGTCTCTTTTTAGGCCAAAAGAGACTGGGATACCATTACTGCAGATGCTAAAGCAGCTATGGCAGGGTGGGAAGCTCTTCTAAACATCGGGGAATTTGTTGCAGGCAGCAAAACAGAAAAAGCAGCTGAAAGTCTAGTTTCTTTGGTGCAAATCTTAGTGAATGACATAGCTGGAGATTTCTCAGGAAAAGAAAGTCTTCAGTTCTTAATTTCCAGTACTCAGCAAAAATGAACACTGTGCTTCCCTATTCTCCTTTTAAAGAAAATGCATGACAACACAAAGCCATACGACCTATTTTTCATCCTAATGGCAATAAGTACTACTCCCTGAGCTTCATTTGACTTAAGTAAAAGAAGCAATGCAAATTAAATCAAATAAAATGCAACAAAGGAAATCACGTTAATGTGTAAAAAGTCTTATCACAAATGTAAAGTTGATGAATTTACCATGGAATAGATCAAGATACAGAAATCAAGTTTGTAAGCGTAGAATGGTTATTCCTCAAAGAGAGAGCAAATACTTTTGTATTTGCTTCCTGAAGTCTGAAGATCTCACAGTGATTGGCTTGGGTCTCTAAAGGTTGAAAGCAGTAGCTGACGTGTGTCTCGCGATTCAGGTATTCAATTTTCTCTCTCTCACACTCATTCTTTGTGGTCTGACAAGAAATAGCTCACACAGCAGTCACAACAGTGACACTAAGAACATTTATTTCCTCTAACTGAGCGTTTTATGAAACATTAAAAACTTGATAACTAAAGATCACTACATCTTGTTGGATTGGGATGAAATCTATTTTGGCAAGTCGCTTGGTGGAGGTAGATAGCCTTTCCTTAGAAAATTAACTTAAAAAATACACAAGTTTTGAGGGTGAAATTAACAGGTTCCTATTAATCCACTTTGCTGTATTACAAGACAAATGCTTTGAAGCCCAAAGATTCTGCATCACTTAGATGCATAAAATGATGTGGCCCCCTGCTGGAAAAAAACACTTTGCAACAAAAAAAGCTGCACAGCTGTTGGCTTTGTGAAAATCTTCATCTGCAACAAAAATAAATGTTCTATAAAGGTTTTTCTTTACCTATTTTGGACAAAGCATGATTATAGTATGTTGTAAATGTGTTCTTCTGTCCCACAGTCCTTACATATAGCCTTGTTAGACTCAGTTGTAACTTCCAGGGTTACAATTTCAAAGGATTGCCTCTGTGTTTAATGTTAAGTGCACAACTAAGTGTCTGTATGAATTTGTGAATAACTTATTTTTTGACTCAGGAGCCCTAGTCAGGAAAACATCATCTACCATGAGTTTCCCTTTACATCATTAGAAGCTGAGGGCATTTAACACCTTGCACGATTGCATGCTTATTCCTTTTATGACTTCCCCTCACGGGACATTTTGGAAAATATTTTATGAAGTGAATCACTCTCTATCTCTGGTTAATCTATCACCATGCTCAGCAATTTCTCTACAATTGAAAACTTTTTACTTGTTTCTCTTCTTCCTCCAAATTACTGGCAAACTTGGTGGAGGGGAAGGTGTCAAATGGCTAATGCATAAGAAAGAAGTGGCCACTAGACCCCCAAATAGTGAATTTAAATCTAAATAAGATAGCAGCCTCTATTGAATTGACAGTATATTTAGGGACGTTGGTGTTCAAGAAGTGATGTGTGAAACCTGACAAGCTGAGCAGCAGCCAACTGAACAATCTCTCTGGTTATCAGCTGGATACAAATATTAACAAAACTTAATTTAGGAAATGATTAAAATGTCCACTAAGGTCCTCCTCAGCTAAGGCAACAAATATGCTTGATTTCAATACTTTAGTATTAATTGAATCATTACATCTTGATTTCAATATTTAATTAATGAGACAAGTGGTTTAATTAATAAGAAAAATGTGGGTTTTTTCTCTTAGCAATAAAGAAAAATGAGGCAGAAGTCTAAGTGTTTTTGACAGGACTCATATATTGGCCAATGCAGGAAAAGCATTTAAAAAAACACTGAGTTTCCAAAACATCTGCTTTGCCAATAATGCATATTAACAAGTGGACTGGAATCCCAGTAACAGTTCAGCTTTCTGCTTCTAAACTCTACAGAAGATAATGCCAGTGGATTTAGGAAATATTTATATAGCCTAGAAAGAAACTTGGAAAGAATAGAAGGAAGGAGCAATGAAACAAAGGAAAAAGTTACCAGGTTTTTATAGTACACAGGCAGCTAATAAGGAAACAGGTCTAAATAAAGCTACAAAAACTTATTGCTGTTTTATCTTTCCTTTGTATGTTAGGCAAGAGCCAGAATTACATTTCTTCTGAAAAAGTGTCTGTATGAAATTATTTATATACATAATTAAATATTCTATATATATAAATAATTGTATATGTAGCTATAGATATATATCTATTTATAATGCATATATATAAATTATAAACATTCTCAAAAGAATTTTAAAAAAATTCTCTAGTCCAGTACCAACGTGCACTGGCAAACTTACTCTATTTCATTAGTAATAAACATGAGAGTAAGAAGAAACAGATTAGTTTCACTGAGTACATGGGGCTTTAACGGTTAAATAATTTTTTTAAAACATTAAATTACTTCTCTTTTCATTTTATGAACAAGATCTGACAGTTCTGCTTGTTCTTGGAAAAGAGAACTCCACCATTTCTGCAGTTTAGAACTGAGAGCTACTGCAGAAAGATTACTCCACAGGAAGTAGGGAGGCCAGATCGAAAAGGAAGTACCCACTGTTCACTTCTACTGGGAATCTTGATGGAGCCACAGTCTGCAGAGATCTTTGCTTGGTTTTACCATGTGCAATAACAAACACCTATTGGAATTACAGATAAAAAGCACTGGTCAGTAATAATTGGTTGAGGGTCTTATTACCCAACTTACCTTTAGGAATGATGAAAGACTCTAAAGTAGCATTTCCCCGTTTACAAATATAGCCAAGTTTCTGATCGCATTCCCGGTTCTCCCACTTCGCACCTTTGCCAGGATTTAATGCTGCACAGATTTTTCCAGGTTCTGGAGAAGGATGTCCTTTAAAAGCAAACAAAACAAAACCTCAACAACACAACAAAGTATAAGCACATCATGGTTATCCTCCCTATTACTCTTACATTCTGATCTGTTACATGCTTTAATTGTAAAATACATTAACATACAATCTAGCTTCTCCACAGTCCTTTAGAATAAATTCATTCCCTTAAGACACAGTTTTTCACAGCAAACTCAAGTTGACCTATTTACCCAGCCCACTATTTAACAGCCTTTTTGCAGGTTCAAAGGCTTGATGAAAGGTATTAGAGTGTACCTATTTATTTTGTTTGGATTTTTCCCCATTCTAAATGAAGAATATCTAAACTCCAGAGCACAATATTTAGGTGAAAAAAACTGTCCAGTAAGCTCATCAAATCCTGTACTTGGTATAACAGTAAAGACAGAAAAATAATAAGCAATTATTTTGCTAATGTTAACTTCTTGTCCACTTGTCTAAACAATATGACAATAGCAGGATATTTGGATGTTTTCAGTTGAAGATTAGCATTAGCGCTAAGGGAAACATCTAGAAGAAAATTAGATCCTGCAGAATAGGACAAATTTCTGTAAGAAACTAGAGGAACTTTTCTAGATCTGGTCTAATGTGATTAAACTTAGGATGTCTAACCAGCATAATTTTAGTTTAAATGTTGATAATGTTGATAACTTAGTTCCCATGTTTTCCTGTTATTTATTTAGGGCTAGTGAGATGGGAGAACATGAAACTTCCACAATTAGAAAACAAAATTGTTGACAAACGAAAACAAAATAGTAGTGGAAGAAAAGTCAGCTCTTAACATCCAGGGTAATGGGATAAGATAGAGGAAGGCTGACCAACACGAAGTTTTTAATAATGCCATCAGAATTCAACGTTGCAACCACAAATGTGAAGCAGCTGGTTTGCTTCAGAGTAGCCTAACCTGCTCAGTTTGATGCACATTACTGCCATGGGCTGGTTAAGCACAAATGAAAATGAAAATCTAATCTTTAAGCAAATAATGAAAACAATTTGAAAACAAAAGGAATTTTAGAACAAACAAAAATTTTTAAAAAATTAAAAAGCAACACACAAATCTATACTGACCAGTCTTGTCTCACAAATTAAGACATCTATAGCATCAGGTTTATTCTGTACTCATACAGAAATAAAATAAATTAGGAAGACAGGCAAATGAAGTGTAAATAGAGGACTCTTAAAACTTTCCTCTGGATTTTGATGCTACCATTTCCATTGTGAATAATAAATTAAGCCCAATGTGTATTCCTAGCATAGGGGCCGTTACTCAAAGTTTGTAGCCACAGTCAGAATCTTTCAAAATCAAACAAGGTCAATAATTGCAGGAGAATAGAGTATTAGAAAAGAAATACATTACACAATGACCACTGCTTTTTAAACTGAGTAGCAATATATTTAACCTTACCTGGAACCCAATTTAAGTATCGAAAAGGAGCACCACCAACCCATTGCCATCCACTGTTGAAATTCAAACTGTTAAGACCAAACCAGAGAGCAGCACTCAGTCTGCTGGTCAAACCTGGGAAACAGAGAGAGATACTGGAAGTGCACAGCAAGAGCAAACACTCAAAACGAGAACTGAATTCCTGCTACACCATCAAGTCAAGTAAAAAAAAAAACCTGTTCACACTTCATCAAACTACAGTAAAATGTAACCATCCCAAACATTATCTTTCTAACAGCATACCTTGTGCATTTTTCAGACTCATCTGATTTCAATTCTTTAGCCAATGAGTCAGACTTCTAAAAGCAGTTCCAAATTAATCCTCCAGTTCTGAAAAGCATCTAGTAATATCAGGCTTATGTATGAATTCTCTAGCATTCTTTATAGTTATTATTAATTAATTGTCTCTCTCTGCCTTTTGTATAGGTCTTGGAAGCCCAGTTGGGTGGATGCTAATTTTTTTTTAATTAAATGTATCACTGCATAGCTCACAGAAAATCATTGCACTGTCTTACTTATTTCTGCTTCTATCAATGGCATCATGCCAGTAATTTAATTTTGCTCTCTCTATATATTAGTTGTCTTTGACACCGTGATTAGCACTTAAATCACAGCAAGTTTAAAAGAAGGGGTAGTTAAACACTGAAAAGGACTGGAACATCACACCACAGCCTGATTTGGCACCAACACATTAAAACATTCCAGTACTTCTTCTATACAAACAAGCTGTGCTGAAACAATCAAGAACTGAGTGTGATAGGTAATCCTGGTTCTGCCAGGAGAGCTAAAAAATGAAAAATTGATATTCACATACATTTGGCAGCAACATCTACTAGTTTGCAATTAAAACACACCTACTATTAACTCACTTCTACTTGTCAGTGCCAAATTGCTCCCTTGAGAATTAATTTCAGAAATAATTTCATCACGCTCAGTAAAAAAAAAAACCTCATGTTTTGACCAAAACCTTAAATTAAAAACAAAAGTTTAGACAGAACAGACTGTTCAGAGCATTAATGATTCCTCTAAATTGGAGAAATATGGATTTCATGGATAGACTACTAGATGAATAAGGAATTGGCTGGATGGCTGCATCCAAAGAATTACAGTTAATGGCTCAATCACCAAATAGAAACCAGTAACAAGTGGTGTCCCTCTAGGGTCTGCGTTGCGACTGATACTGCTAAATGTCACCAATGACATGGAGATGGGATCAAGTGTGCCCTCAGGAAGTTTCCAGATGACACCTGAGTGGTGCAGTTGACATGTCTGAGGCAAAAGATGCCATCCAGAGGGACCCTGACAGGCATAAGGAGCAGGGCCCAAGTAAACTTCAGGAAGTCTACCAAGACAAAGTGGGTCAAGGCAATCCCCAACACCAGTATGCACTGGGGACTGAATGGATTGAGAGCACTCCTGCTGAGAAGGACTTTGGGGTACTGGTGGATAAAAAATTGAATTTGAGCAAGCAATGTGTACTCGCAGCCCAGAGAGGCCACCGCATCCTAAGCTGCATCAAAAGAAACATGGCCAGAAGGTTGAGGGAGGCGATTCTGCCCCTCTGCAGAGGGACCCCTCCTGAAATACTGCATGCAGTTCTTGGGTCCCCAGTACAAGAAAGATGTGGCCATGTTAAAGTGGGTCCAGAGGAGAACCATGAAAATGATCAGAGGGCTGCAACACCCCTCCTGTGAAGAATGGTCGAGAGAGTTGGGGTTGTTCAGCCTGGAGAAGAGAACGCTCCAGGGAGACCCTATCACAGCCTTTCAGTGCATAAAAAGGGCTTATAAGGAACATGGAAAGAGACATTTTTCGCAGGGCATGTGGCTACAGAACAAAGGGGAACGGTTTTAAAATGAAAGAGGGTAGATTTAGATTGGCTATAACGAAAAAAAAAAAAAGATGGATAATATCACCCTACCTGTCAGGTATGTTTGTTCATGCAACTCTGTGATACTTAATAACTCTGCCTTCTGCTGTTGACAGCTTTTTCTTGCCTGGTGCCATTTCAGAGCTGCATCGGGGTTTATCTGGTACTGGACATTTGTTAAAGGATCCGTATTCCATAAAAAATCAATACTGTTAACTGTAGGGAGAAAAAGAAATGCTGTAACTGATCATGAAGTCGGAGCCAGATAAAATAGGGAATGAATTTTGTAGCAAAAAAATACACAAAACCTAAGCACTGCTCTAGGCAACTGGTTTGAAAGAAGTCCTGAGGCTGACTAATGTGTTAGTAAATCCAGGGCAGAGCCAACCTGCGACAGCCACGTTGCCCAGTACATTGGTAATGAAACAGCATCACTGCTGTCTCTGGTATAACAAAGCTGCTTTTTAAGGCAGATGTGTGGCTAAAATCATGCTAAAACAGTTCATTTGTCACTGTGGAGAAAAAGACTAAGAACTCCCAGACTCATGCTAGCTAAGGTATCTATCAAGCTGGATAAGAGATAAGAAACCCCAATTTTTTTACTAATTTTGGGTACTATGTAAAGTGGTTATGGATTTTCTTGCTGTAAGAGAGGTAATGAGGCACTGAACGCAAAATGTAGGTTATCAGCATCCTGCTGATCTCACACTTTCCTGCAATTCCCAATTTGTCTTATGAATGTACCTGACATATCATCACGCTGTCTTGTCTGCCATGTGACCTCACTGCGATCTCACTGAAGACCTCACCTTGGCACCTTTAGGGCAATGCCAAACCAGTGAGAACATCCTCCAGCAGGGCTATACTTCAGAAGCAGGCCGAGAAGGTGTCACACTCCTTACACTGCTCACTCTCAACAGCTCACCTCAACTGAATCCCCACATCAAGCATCTTGTACTGCCAACACGGGATCTACAGGAGGCCCCGGCACTGATCTAAATATCACTCCATAAAGAGATTAAAACTGCACAACAAAACCAGCACGTAGCAGAGGTCACTCTGTCTGCTGACATAGTGGGAAAATGACTGAAATTCCTGCAGCTTGTATCAGAGTTTCTCAAATTGCAAGCTGTGAAAAATTGAAAGAGGTCTTTTCCTTTTACGAATTCAGAGAGCTCAGAAGATCGAAGTGTGCAAATAAGAGGAAAACAGCACAATAAACAAAACTCAAGACAAAGGATGATACGTGTTAAATGTCAGCAGGTCAGTAACCAGTTCCACTTTTTCCTGTATTAAATCGGATAGGCTGCAGATAATATGAAGTGCTTCTTTTCAAGTTAGCCTTAGAAAACAAAAATCAAACATGACCTGCTGCAATACTGGCATTTGACTAAAAACGGGAACTTTCAGCCCATTATTATTATTATCCACAAACGAGCTTCTGTCCAAAATACTTCATGATTATGAGAAATTTCTTTGCTACACTATATTCTACAAGACCATAAATTCCTGTGCACAAGCACAAGCCTGGGATAAAACAGAAATTGCAAAAATATTAACATCTTTATTTTGGTGAAGAAAACTGGCTCTGACTGGATAGAAAGGGTTTTATAAGTCTTGTACAATTATTACAGAGGAAGAGGTGAACAAGTCTCAGGCATTTATCAAACCTTCCACCTCATTCCCCCAGTCTCATAATTTATAGCTGACTTGCACATGGAGCTCTTCTGTAGAACTTTGGTCTTTCATTTAAAAAAGTTAATTTCTGAATCTTTGGGGGAAAAAACATTAAAATGAGAAAAAGTGACTAGTTCAATCATAATTTGTGTATGTCCAGGCCCCAGGATGAACAGTTTTAATAGTCTGCATCAAATATTTTCGTATTGGTACCTTTGCTCCCCTAGACACTTTAAAGAAAACAAACCCTTTAATCTTATTAAATAAACTGTAACATGCAGAGGCTTAAATGTTCCATGCTTTAAGGTGCTGTTGAAACGTATTAACACCAGTCTCTTGTTTCCTCTTTCATAGGGCTTTTGCTACCACAGCCTATCTCTCATTAAAATATACAACCTAAACTTGAATATTTTATAGCCAATGCTGAAGAATCAGGAAGGAAACATGCAGGCAAACAGCATAAAGCAGCTTTTTCCAAAAACAATCATAGCCATCTGAATGGATTTCCTTGAATTATGCCAAAGAATTAAACAAAATTTTAATGATGTCTCCTATTTGCTTTACTCAAAGAACACTAGACATGTAGCATTCTTAAGTTGATCTTGCATGTGCTGCCTTAATGGTATTGACTTTCCCAACGTGTTTTTAATATCTTGAAAATAATACAGGGTACAGGGGAAAAAAGTGCAATTTTTATTTGCTTAAAATAATGAATGAAAAGCTCATGGCAATCAGGCAAGGACATGGATACTTCATCATCAAACCAGTTAAGATCAACTGACACTGATTTCTTCACATCAAAGGGAAGACTCTGACCGCAGTCAACTGGAGCTTTATAGTAATACAGTAATAAAGAAGGGAGGGTGAAGTGCTACTTCTCTCAGCATGACAGAAAAAGCAGCAGCTTGCAGAGAAAATGCTTAGTACATGTACACGTTTTACAGAAATTCAGAGAAAATTTATTCAAATTTAAAATAATTCAAATACATACAGACATATTACTCCAATCCACTGAAAGCAACATCAATGCTTCTAAATAAAGTTCTATATATTCATAATACTACAATTGAAACTAACTATACTCAAATCAGGGAATTTAGAATATAAATACTTCGCATGGGTTTTAAATACAATGTGGCACATAGATTTGGGAAATACTGGGATTTAGCAAAAAGTGCATGTAAGCTCCTCCACGTTTAAAAGGCAACTGATTCTACAAAGTAGTCTTAATTTTCAATTAAGCTATATTCTAGCTTCCAGTTCTGCTGCATAAACTTCTACATGGCCTTTTGCATATGCTAATATAACATCTTTGGATCTAATTAACTTTCTATTTAAATAAATGGTGTAATTACAGATTCCAGCATGTGATTAACACACTTTCCTAAGTTGGTTATTTTTAAATTTTTTTTTAATGCTGAGCCCTACATTTGGATATTTAAGTGGTTCCTAAAAGGATAACAGGATGCACGGAAACAGAAAAATGCAACATTTCAAACTGTATTTTGCACACTAAAGCACATGATAAGGACACTAATATTACCTGGCAGCTGAATAACAGCACATTAGAGTATTGAACATACAAAACTTACATTTCAATGGGCAAAATCCATACATCTTGTCAACATCAAAGTTCGAAGTGGTTCCACACCAGAACCAGCCATCTGATCTGCCAGCATCTGTGCAGTCAGCATACCATTTGCCACCAAACTTAAAAGGGAATACACAAGGTGCTCCATTGGCATTTCCTTTGACTGTGTAGGTATCTAAGGAGACACAAAAATTTAAAAATGTATAAGAAGTAATAAGCATTGGATATATATCAGTTCAGCTTTATGGCCAGAGCTTGCTAGCTTAATATACAAACTGGACTAGAAATGGGACATGGATATCTTTACTCTCTAGGTCTAAGCTGATACCCATGTCCACAACGAGAGGAATTTTTATTGCTTAAGGAGACCACTGACCAGAACTGGCTGAGAAAAGACAAGTACATTCCTAAGCTAAATTTTACATGCATTACAATCAAAAGTATAAAATTGACACAACTGTGGATTTGGATCCACACAACAAGCCATTTCCTTTTCAAGCACAACTAACTGCTGATTATTCTAATAACTTGCTCAGTTGCTGATCATTTTAGACAAGGAAGAGCCTGTTCATGTAAACTTGAAAGATATATAGCACAGAGGGACTCCAATATATTATGCCCAAATGAAATTTCCATTGACATCTGAAGATAATGGTTTTTTCATCAGAAATCTGACTCAATGAAACTTATCAAAGTAACTAAAGCAGCTTTCTGTGCGTGCACATATAATGTAAATACACAGATGGGAGAACACACAAAGGAACACTACTTGACAGGGACTGCTGGAGAGATGACATACCAAGGCCACTGTCTCACAGAAGTGCTAGAAAGCAAAGGAGGGAGGAATGGAAGGACATCACTCCATTTCCATCCCCCACCATCATCCCCCTGTCTCCTTTCACACCATTTTCTTTGGTACGGTTCTTTTACTCTGGCTCTAGACCAAGGACCAATAACTGTAATCAGCCATTGACTAAACCCTAGAAAAAAGCATCCTTACCTCCCTCGGTGACTATTTCTGTTTATCAAAGAATACTAAATGGGAAACCAAATGTATTCCCAAATACTCATCATAAATATATGTAAATATTTATGTATGTATCACACATAACGTTCACAAATGGAACTTATTTAAATTATCTTATTTCTTTGTCTAGCACTTCAAAGCCAACTCTGAAAATCACTTCAAACACCTAGAAAGGCATCTTCATATGCTGGAGCTGAAGATATCAAGAGTTAATTAAATTGTTACAGTATAATTCATATTTGGTCCCCAACGAACAAACAAAACCCAAAACAAAAAGCAAAAAAATCATAATCAGACTATACGCTCACATTCCATCTTTCTGTACACATGTAAATAGTAAAAGCTATCATTAACTGTTGTGTAGTGCTTACACACATATTCTGAATAACCATAGATTATTATTTTTCCCTCTCCAAACAAATCACTACCATGCATGGTTAATGATCAATCAGAATGTTGACAACTTTGACAAAAAAGCAAAATGAACCCCTCAAAAAAACAAAGCTCACACTCAAGTATTACTGCTTTCACCAGAAGTCACACTCACTGATCATTAATGAGATGGAGGAAATTATCCTACACTTCTAAATATTTTGATTAAATACACATAGAAATGAGTTTGAAATACAGAAATTAATTTACAGAACTTTACCTTCGTAGCCTCGAGAACACAGATCGTCTGTGGTTCCGTAGACTTTCCACCTACTCCATAAACCAGATCCCTTGTACAGCATAATATTCTTTTCCTGTCTGTTTCCATAGTTGAAAAACAAATCTTCCCCTTGGATTGCAAAGAGAGTCTCATTTCTGCATTCCCATCGCTGAAGTTCACTAGCCTTGTCACAGGGATACAGAGTGATGGGAACCCAGTCTTTCTTCGAAGGCACTCCCAAGCACAATTTGAACGCTACGCTCATAAGCTGGTGATCTGAGACCCACCTGAATTTTTGTGACTCATTTTCTTGAACGCAAGGAGCAGTAGTCACTGAATTAGAACTTTTAGCCAGTACACAGCGCTTGTGATCTTCATTATATATTAAGAAGATGCTGGGATCTGTAAGACAATAAACACTGGAGTCATTTGGTTTGAAGTCATCTTACCTGCTGTCTAAATGAAATACAGATCTCGACACTGCCCTTGGGGTTAAAAATCTCATCACCTGTTCAGCAACAGGAGGTGTGGTACTCCTGTGGCCTACACCTGTTCAAGTGACTGTAGAATGCAGGCAAGCAGTTCACATGTGAAGACATTTCCACTATATCTCCACTCAAAAGTGCAAGGCAGCAGAGGTGCAGATCCAGCATCTCTTGTAGCTTTACTGTGTGGCATAAACTGAAGAGAAACCCCAAGGTCCAAGCTGCAGCCACAGGAGTTGCTGAAGCGAGGGAGCAGGACCACCACACACTGCAGAGCTTGACACTGAGCACTCCAGTCATTAAGTCCCTCAGGCTCTGTTTACCCACAGTGGGGAGTTCAGTTCCCATAAACCCTGCTAAAATCCTTAAAGTCTGAACTGAGGGAAAGGAGTTATTTTTCAGCTTTATACACAGCTACTTGTAGGGTTGGAACAGCATATTCATTTTTCACTCAACTGCTGTAATCAGTGATTTCTTTCTCCTTTCTTGCATTTCCCCATCATGAACGAAATACTGACATCGGTGGGATTTGCCACCACCAGGTATGGCTCTTAATGACTTATGAAGATCTATGAGGCTTTTCATGGCTCCCAAAGTTATTTCTCTCTCTTACTAAATGGAGCTTCACAGCACGCATCTTCATATATTCCAGGCTTATTTCAAAATTGTAAAAACACTAGAAAAGTTTTTTGCACCTCTTCACTTGGATGTAGTATGGAGGGAACATTTCTGAGTGGGTCTTGCCCAAAGACTGAGAATTTCTCCTCTCTGATCCTCCTGAGATACATTTTGGCTGGGTAACTTAATGGTTCTCTCTGATACTGGATTGCATAATGTAACAGGATGCACAAGGTCTCAAAATGGGATGAAAGTTAGGAAAGAGAAAAATTAATTTATGTGACTCTGGGGATTTTAGCTAATTAAAACATTGTTTATTTCAGGGTATGATTACTAAATTAAACAAATATTATAATGGAGAAATATTTAAGGGGAAAACAGGTTAACCACAGAAAATTTTCCCTTCTCTGCTGAGGCTCCAGTGTGGAAATGATCATACTTTTCTGCAGCAGAACAACCTGGGAACAAAAAACCTCTCTCAGAGAAAGAGCTGACCTAGACTTATCTCATCCATGGTTCAGTTTCCTTCTCCTGTCCTTTGGCTTCCAACTCACTGGGACGTAGTGTAAAACTGACAAGCACTGGAGACAGAAATTGATGCCTTTTGCCAATCTGTTTTACTCGCAGACAATACAAGGAAATGTATAATTATCACTGCTGGTGATAACTTTTTTTATTATGCTTTTCTACTAGCATTTAGCACAATGTTCTTGTAAACTGATATATGCAATGCTTGCAACTCTCCTTTTCCTGAAATATTTTTTACAGTTTCTGGGTAGAAGAGATGACAGGCATTTTAACGTGGGGAAAACACTGCCTGATCTTTCAAACTACTAAAATTGTATTTGTGACCTAAAAAACTAATCCTTCCTTCATGCAGCTTATGGTGTAACAGAGAGGATGCTACGCACGTGAAAAAGCTGCCCCAAAGTCAAAATCCCAGATTCCTGCACCCAAGCCTGAAAGGGTGCAAAGTTTTGGCTTCAGAAACAAAGTTAGAAATCTGAGCAAAGAGGTCTGGCCAGTGGGGGGAAAAAAAATTAAAAAAGAAAAAAGGAAAAAAAACAAAAGACAAAGTCCTCCGCTTTTCTGACTGCACCACTACAAAGAGTTAGCGGTCTGCAAACTCAACAAGGGCTGCAGGGAGGGATCTATACCCAGGTAAGCAGATAAAGGGCCAAGACAGAAAAGCAAGCATTGAATGCAAGTTGGCACCACAACAGGAGGGCAGAACAGGAGGCAGCAGGATGCAGGAGCAACTGTGGCTTAGACCATAGTTGCAGGATTTCCTTCCTTAGAGTTGCTCCCATCTCATCCATGGCCATACAGTAGACTTGTTGCAGGGTCCTGTGTTGCTCTAGTTTACAGCTTGATTTCTGTGTTCTGCCTGCTTGGAAACCAAAGAGGATTCCCACACAACACCTCCCCTGGGAGTTATTAGATAGTCTAGAAGAATATGAAAAAGCCAGGTATTTCTGCAACACATTCTATGCCCTGCCAACTCTTCTCTGTATACATTTGATACTGTTCCTGTCAACAGGATGAGTTGTGTCTGTAAAATGGGCTGAGCAGAATGACTCATGTAACTGTTACTGAGTTTCACTGTTCTGTAGCAATATTTTTACAGAGGTCCCATAACAGGGTGCCATTCTTCACTAGAGATGAGCTGCAGGTGGTACACTTAAAAGCCCACTACAGCGTGATCATGAGTACCAGAGTCATAGTACTTTCAGTTATATCAATTTCTAAAGACTAATCCATATTTTGAAAATTACTCCTGTCAGGGGGCTCTTTAAAATGCATAGGAATGTGCTAGGAGTAGGAACACTTACCATTATACCCCATTCAGGGAGGTCTAGCATCTTTTCCCTCAACTGTCCCAAGTAGATACTAATAGAATTTATCTTGCAGGCTTTCATTTTCCTTTAGCCACCACACGGTGACTATTTGCCTCTGTCTTTGGCTTATACCCAAATAATTGTGCCACGAACTAGCCAAGGCTTTTTTCCACAACAGAGACTTCCAGCATGCCAAGGTACCTTCACACTCTGCAGCGTTTGCAGAATACCATGGATTATGCAAGTGTAAATCAAGAAGGAACTCATGGAGCCTGGGTGCTCCCAGGGTTAAAGTGAAGTGCTACCAGGGTTAAAGACTAATGGAGAGCACCAGGAGAGCCCACCACAAGCCAGAAGCAAGAGAAGGGGGAGCAAGCAGGTAGGACGACTGTCTTCTCCATGCAGACTCTCACTTACCAGTGATAGCTTACAGTGATTGCTGCTAATCACACAAAGCTAGAAAGGTTACAAGGCAGCGCTATGAAATTGTTTTTTGGTAGACCTCAAATTGGAGAGCGGAGGATGCTGAGAGGCTTTGGGGAAAGGCAGATGCAAAACTTTGACTGAAAAATAGCAGTGCACCAGAAATCACAGTGATTCTGAGAGTGACAGAGTGTGAGCGAGCTCCAGGTTTCACCAAGAAACACAGTTTTCACCTGTTTTCACAGCTCGAATCTGTGCCAATACCTCAGCAACCTTAATATCACCCCACAATAAGCAGATACCCAGATCCACTGAAGACCAGAGGGCTGGAGGTAAAGCTCCAACACGAAGCTCTTCCTCAGATGCTCGGTGGGTGCTGAGGGAAAGCCGGGTGGCAGCATTAAATCAACGGGGTGCTGAGACGCCAAGGCAGGGGACGAAACTGACGCACGGCCAGCGGCGGCCCTATTTGGCACCCAAAACGCCATGGGCACCAAAACGGCCACCTTGGTCACCCACCACCTCAGGGTGCAGGCGAGGAGGGGGAGGCAGCCGGTGTAGGCGGGTGAGGGAAAGCCCGAGGCCGCCTGCCCCGCCGCATGGAGGCTCCCCTCAGGCTCCCCTCAGGCGGCACCGGCGGGCTCAAAATGCCGGCGGGCTTCGCCACCTGCCTCCGCGCTCCTTCCCCCTCCAGCCCCAGGTCAGGCTGGGCTCCCTGCTCGCCGCCACCCCGCTCTTTTTGGCGTCCCGTCCCTCAGAAGCCCCTGCGGGCACTTACCCAGCAGCGGAAAGACCCGGGGGAGCAGCGGGAGAAGCAGGAGGAGCGGGAAGGGACCCATCGCCGCCCCGAGGAGAGGGCTTCCCGCCGGGCAGGTCCTCCGCACTCGTGAAGGGCTGGTGGATCAGGGGAAAGCCCTGGGCTCCAAATGATAAGGAAATATCCTGTCACATGGGGCGTTTTGAAATAACAGGAATTCGCTGTTCAAACTTTGCTTTCCTAAGCTAATTCTTCCCCCCCAGCGGAGGGAAGAGCCTCCTTCCAGGCACATGCAGGTGATAACATGGTGATAGCTGAGAGGAGGGATGGGTGTTTCGGGTTGGTTTGTTGGTGTTATGGGGTTTTTTTCTGTTGTGGTGATTTACTGCTTTGATTTATTTTTTTTTATCCCCTTTGCGACCCTGTCAGCTCTGCACGCGGGTCAGCGCGGCGTTTGCCCCGCAAAGCAGCCAGACCCGCGCCGGGGGGATACAGGACCTTCCTCCTCCTCCTCCGTGCCGGGGTGAAACCCAAGCCTGGGACCAAGCCCCCGGGTTTCTGCGGGGCTGCAGGAGCTGCACAGACCTACTTTTTGGGAAACTGGGATTTGGGTTGTTCCATCTCCCTCCTCCCCCACTTGCCAGCAGGTTGCTCTAGCGGGAAGAGGGACCGGGGGGGAACAGCCTGTACCCGCGGGTGGGAATGAAGAACCGGAGGGGACACGGGAGCTTAAAAAAAAACACAAAAAAACCCCCACAGAACAAAAAAAAACCCCAAGAAACCAAAACACCAAACCAAAACCTCTTAACGAGGCATTTTCTGAGCTACTATAATTGAAATTAAAGCAATTTACTTACTTACTCACTCCTCAGGCTGTGGCGGCTGCATCTGCTGTTTAACAGGATTCAGACGTTGCGTGTGAAGAGGAGCTGCACCTGGGGAGAAATAACCCCCTGCACCTGGACAGGCTGGGGGCTGACCTGCTGGGGAGCACCTCTGAGGTGAAACACCTGGGAGTGGTGGGCAGTAGGATGACCATGAGCCAACAATGTGCCCTTGTGGCCAGGAAGGCCAATGGCATCCTGGGGGGCATCAAGAAGAGTGTGACCAGCAGGTCAGGGGGGTCATCCTGCCCCTCTGCTCTGCCCCGGGGAGGCCCCATCTGGAGCACTGGGACCAGTTCTGGGCTCCCCAGACCTGCTCTGGCAGGGGCTTGGACTGGATGATCTCCAGAGGTCCCTTCCAACCCCATAGCATTCTGTGATGCTGTGAAAAACCCAACCTTGCTTGCCAGCTGGGTTTATCCAAGCTGAAGCACCCACTGGGAATCAAATAGCTTTTCTGAAAAAATGCCCTTAGAGCACAGCCTGCCTTAAGGTTTTTATGGCTTCTTTCCTGTGCTAGGTGGGAAACCTCTCCATGTGTTGGTCGGGTTGGCTTTTTGGCCCAAGATAAATAAAGAAGGGAGATGCTACAGTCACA
>BJBW01001390.1:0-158352 GCA_004320125.1 Scolopax mira
TAACACCTCATCACCCAGTCTGTACTGATGGCGAGGATTATTCTGGCCCAGGTGCATAACCTTGCACTTGCTCCCATTGAACTTCATGTGGTTTACTTGAGCCCACTTCTCCAGCCTGGCAGGAGGGGATGGGCAGGGGATGCTGCCCATGGTCCTTCTGAAGCTCACAGAGTCACAGAATGCTAGGGGCTGAAAGGGACCTTTTGAGGTCATCTAGTCCAACCCCCCAACCAGAGCGTGTTGCACAGGAAAGCATCCAGGCAGGTTTTCAATACCTCTAGAGAAGGAGACTTCACAAACTCTCTGGGCAGCCTGTTCCAGTGCTCAAAGTGAAGTTTTTCCTCCTGCAAGTTGCAGTGTGCATGAACACTGCATGAATACAGTCGGGAGGAAAAAAGGAAAGCTTTTTCCGTTGCTGTGCCATTAGTTTGTTGACTTGTATTTGTTAATATATGAAGAACTGGCTAAAAGGTCATTGAGTGCTTTCAAGCTTGTCTGCAGATGGGTGAGATCTGCATTAATGTGACCATGCTGTGGGAAGGTGTCCCTCGCTTGCTGGGAATGAAAGCCCCCCCTTACAGGCAGTGATGGCAGAGGGTTCAGGAGGAAGCAAAGCTCCTCAGTGTTTGTTGGTGCTTGTGGTGGAGTGTAAAACAGGGCACTTATAGCTGCCTTCTGCATCTCACCGGCGCATGGCAGTGTGGTGGCCCCTTTGCTGCCTGGGGCATACCTATGGATTCTCCCCCAGTGCACATCTCTGTTTCTCCTCCAGCTATTTCACTTTAATCTACATATCCAGTAAAGCCCAGCCAGTGACAGCTCAGTGTAGTAGATCACAAAGTGAAAATTTTACAAATCTAAAACAGTATTTTCCTGCTGCAGATATGGAGTGGAGACCAAAGGTGACTGAAGATCCTTTCCCTGGCAGGGCACCTGTGGCAGAGGCCAGAGTGAACCTGGCTCTGCAGGCAATCTTCTGCCTTAAACTCAGTGACTCCCTGGACGTAAAACTAAACTACAGCAAGCCCCACAGCGATCTGCAGAGGTAAGTAAAATGCAAATATGCCTGGTATAGTCCCCCCAAATGCACACTCCTGCTGCTGTCACTTGTTTGCTTCTATCCAATTGTGGATTATGTTTGCCTCTCAAATTTAATAATTTTGACAAGTTAATTTCAGCCTGTTCTTGACAAGCAAAATATAGGAATTAAAAAAAAAAAAAAAAGAAAAAAAAAGAGAGGAGTGAAACACACAGGCAAGGTGATAGCATGATATTGCATGGCAAGCTACTTACATTTTGAGACTTGAAAATGTTAATATTGAAATAATACTGAAATGTATCTTGTTTGCCCAGAGAAAGGAACATAACATCTACTCTGCTGAGAAATGAGTGGAGCAGCCAATTTGTATGCAGTTGGAAGGTGGCACATTTATGCTAAACCAAAGGGTCCCCCAAAAGATAATAAATAATAATAATAAAATTTCCTAGATTTTCAATTTAAGAATATTCTAGGTATTTCCTTCCTGGGTCTTCAATACAGTGGCTGCAGCACTTCAGGTCAGCCCAGTACGAGTTAAGTGGCCAGAGAAATCTCTGGAGCAACTGATCCTGCAGCCTGAGTGAGACCTGACACTGCTTCACCAGCTCTGCTCCACCTTGGGGTTTGCTCTGCCCTCCTGCCCTCCGCCTCTCTGGCCATGCTCTTCTAGCCAGATCCTCTGAACAAATGGTATCCGCTTGGATTTGTGGTGTCTGGATGTGTATCAGTACCAGCCGTGGGCTCTGGAGGTTATCTCCAAGGCTGTTTCTTTCTGTGAGGGGCACATCCCTTCTCCCTCCTGGGCTGCTGCAACCAGTACAGCATTTCTCTTTAGGGGGAGGAATAATTGAGCCTGTGACTAAAATCCATCACACCAGAGACGGGGCAGGTGGCAGCAGGTTTCAGAGGAGCCAGCATACACCCTTCTGGGCTCCACTCTGGTTTGGGGGCTCCCAGGGCAGCACAGCTGGGAGAGCTGCCCTCAGCTCCCCAACAGCCAGGCACCCCAGGCACCCCTGCCTTGAGGATTTCTGGCTGTGGGGGGAACAGCTCTGCAGCTTATCCCATCCAACCTCCTCCTCTACAGGTGATGAATACTTTGGTGTGTAAATTAAAGAAAATTTAAGAAAAATTGGCTAGAGAAATTAAAACTGCCTCAGGCAGCTTAGCTTGTACAGCGACACATACAGTACTTAGCACCCTAGATTTCATTATTCTTAACAGCATAACTGAAGTCCTATTTTCACACATTAAATATTCTTGGATTTTTTTTTTCCCAATGAGCAGACATACGATTTTTTTCTCTGCTATCAACATGCGTGTTTTGTCCTTTCAGAGACTTTCTTCAAATTGGAATACAGATTAGTTTTACCTATGATTTAAAGAGCTCTAATACTTGGTAAGGCCTCGATTCTTGTTTTTTATGGAAATGCATAGCTGTGGGGGCTATGGGGAGCTGCTCTCTGCTTAGCACTTCTGATCAGAGAGCTGTGCAAGACTACACTATTTTCACATCTCTTGGATTTCACAGGCAACATGAAATTTGACTGTTTGCCAGGAAGAAATGGTGTTTCTTAAATAGGGATGGGCATGCTCTTGTGCCTTCCCGGGCCTGGTCTGCAAGCCTCTGACAGCATGATGGGAAAGGGAAAATGAAGTATCAAAGCCTACAAGAGGCAATGACCAAACTACCAAAGCCAATTGTAACCTGCCTGAGGTGGAGGCTAAGGGCATATAATTAGGACAGCGTCAATATTGGAGATTTCTACCCGTCACTGGAAACAGTGAGGGGAAAAGAATTTTGCAGTAAACCCTATGACAGGCAGTACACCGGATAAACTACCCCCTGTGCTGGTGATAACTCGCCAAAAAGCTATTTGCTAAAGCAAACTGGGGCAGGCTGTGGGTGGCCTGCCTGGATGGTGAGTTTTGATGAGTTCTGTTACGGCCTGTGGTGGGGTTGCCAGCATTGTCATCGATATTATCTTCACATTTCCAGTTCTTGGGTTAGAACAGTGTGTATAATGAAACCTTGTGCTTCAGGGCTTTGGTCTGGTACCTTCACAGTCTGGAAAGGCAGTTTTTGCCTGCAGCACACATACCTGCCTAGATCTTGCAGGGTTCTTTGTTTCCTCATGTCCTTCTGAAGTCCTAAAACTCTTCAGGGTGAGATTTGGGTGATGGAGAGTTAATCAGCAGAGAAAGGAGCCCAGGGGGTCTGCTGGCTCACCAAACATTGGTGTCTGCTTGCCAGACTCTTCAGGTGTATTGTGTGAATCCCCACAGACTGCAGATGAAGCCCAGAGCCACATGTGGGGCACCTAGACTTAGATGTCTTAGTGTGGGCCAGAATCCCATCCTCGGGACTCAACGCAGCTGTAAAACAGAGGGCCTACTGCCACTTGTCACTCCCTTGCATGCCTTGCCTTCACCTGGTACTTCTGGGAGTGTGGGTCGTGTGTTGCTGCTGTGCTGTCCTGCATTCAGACACACCAGGCTACCTCACGTGAAGTGTCAAGTGGCACTAGACATTTATGGTTAGAGACCCAAATCCTTCCTTAATTGTCCTGGGAAAAGAGTGTACGAGTGCTCTGGTGCAGAGTATCATCTTTCCTAAGATCTTCTTCAGGTGTCTAGGTCCTACTGCTTATAAAATTAAAGCCTCACCTGCTGGGATGATCTGGGCATATGTCATTTAAATAATTCTTCGCTGTTGCAGGGGGCTTAGATATTACTGGCAGCTTTGCCTGTTTTGTTCTCAACCAGTGGAGCACAATTTAATCTGAGGACTTGAAATACTTTAGTGTAATGAAACCTTTGAGTTTAGTGCATGGGTGAAATGTAGTAACCTATATGGTGCAAGAGGTCAGAATAGATAAACTAGTAGTCCCTACTGCCCTAAATAATGAAATTCACAGAATGATTTCTAATAATGAATGCATTTGTAAAACTTGGATGCCTTCTCATGAATAATCTGCAAGCAGAAAAATGACTTGTTTTGTTAAGCAGACTGCGACAAACAGCTATCCCAACTTTATGCTATGCAGACATGTATTTTTGGATATTCTTTGGGGGAAAAAATCTACTGCAGCCAAATCTACATAACCTGCAAGAAAAAGAATCTGAAACAAAACAAAAGATATATGTAGATTATGAAAGGTAGAGAAACAAGCTAGAATTCTAATGTAAATGTATGTCATTATCAGTAGAGATCACTTTTAAAGCACTATTTTAACTTGAAGAGCTGAGAAACAGAACATTAAAGCAAAAGTCTTTTTACATGTGCATTTAGAACAAAAGCTACCCTGTCATTAGAAATGATATATAACAGTTGGATAAGGGTTGTTGTTTTCAGTGTTTGGTTTAAACACAAAAATGAACAAAATTAAAATATGTTCATTGATGCATGAGGATGAAGTCAAGATCAGAAGTACAATTTCCTAATTTTTGGATTTATTCAAAGACTCTTCCTTTGTATTTACTCCTACAGATGTTTAATGAATGCTTAAAACCAAACACTGCTTTCCACCCCCCCGCCTTCCCCCCCCCCCACTGTGTTCAATGCATTTCATACAGGCAACTTGATAAAAAGAATATCTGGGAGGAGGGGAAGGCAGAATCAAAGTTGATGTATCAGAACATCTACTGCATGTCTAAACACAATGAAATGTGAACTGTGTGGGTGTATTCACTCATTTTAAAGAATGTTCATTGATTTTAGTTTTATTATGTTTGGAGTTGTGGTATGTTACACAAAGACCATTTTACTGATCTTTATGATTCCATAAAAGCCTACAACAATTTGGATAAAACTGGCTGCACTATATTTTTTATTTTGTTTCTGTTGTTAGACTTTATGCTTAGGTCTAGGTACAATGAATGCATAAAGCTTTGTCCTCATCTTGCTGAAAACTATAGGAACATTGTTATGGACTCCAAGGCATCCAGCCACAGGGTGTTTCCAGGACTGTTCAACAGAGACACCTGGCTTGGCCATGTGTGAAGTTGGTCTACAAACAACATGAAGCTGAAATGAACCTGTGGTAACAACAGACACAGTGCTGGAAAAGTGTATTAATATCTAGCAGATACAAATTGGTAAAGATCTATGAGAAAATTTCCATGAGATTCCAGAGAAGCAATGCCCTTTTCTGATGAGTATCTATTCCAGGTGCCCATCCAAAGTCCACTGGTGTGCTCTTGGAAAGAAGGATAAGTCTGATGAAAAGGTGAGCCAGTGTCCAAGCAAAACTATGAATCTTTCTTTTTTTTCTGTAGAAAGAAGTGAATTGTAGTCAGAGGAACTGACACAATATCCAAGAGTGTCAGGTATAGCCAGGGAACAGTAAGAAGGACTTAGAGCAGGGGAGTGGGAGTCCTGTGAGTTGGGGGTCTATTTATAACTCTGTAGAGATCCCACTGTGTGGACTTGGACAAAGTGCTCCAGATTGATGTGAATATCAGTAGCAATACATAAGACCCCTGTTGGCTTCCACAAGCTTTGAAGTATGTTTGAACCAGACTTCAGTGGCTCAGTACGTACTGCACTACCCGCTCCTGTTCTCCCAGGCTGAAACACAGACCTCCCGTGTGGAGCTGTCAGGCCAAACCTTTTTCTCTCCTAGAACCAGAGGAGGCAGAACAAGGGTGCAAGATAGTGGACAGAAAGGCTTTTGTGCTGAGAGACTGCCTTCTGCCATTAGGTGAGACCTCCTGAACTTTCCTCTCTCTTCTGCAAGCAGCTCTCTGTCAGAAGAGCCTCAGCACCAGGTACTGTGGCGTCTGCACCCAGATAAATCTGTTGCTTCCTTCTTCTACAAGTGGATCGGCTGCACCTGCATGTACAGCCAAGGTTCAGAGGGCATCACTTTTGAGGGATGAGACACCACTTGGTTGGGCACTCTCTGGTGCCCAGGGCAATTCTCTGGGTGCAGCAGGGTCTGTTGGACACACCAAGACATGGAAATTAGTCCTCCTGTGCCAGCTAGCCAGTACTTGCACGGACGTTTGATGGGACAGTGCTACTATGCAGCTGAAAGCCAGAGGGAACAAAAGGCCAGTTGCTACCAGAAGCACATGGACCTCCAACGTAACCAGAACCTTCTGACCTGCTGTTTGCAGCTGTGAGGCTGAGACTGTTTTCCTGTCTGTGAGTGAGGTTTCACACTGAAGTTTCCTTTCACCTGATGGATGAGGCATGATTCCTCTAATAAGTTGAATAGACAGTATATCATCCCAGACACACATTTTTCAAGGATGTTTTTAAGTTTCTGCCCACAGATTTTCGATGTGGACCCACTTTTCACTCACATTCCCTATTTATTAGGTGATAGGAACCAAACTTCTAAGCATTGAGATAAAAACAATTTCCTGGGGAAAGGAGCTTACAGTCTAATTAGCTGATGGTGTTTCTCCTCAAACAGTTTGCACTTACAGATTGAAGGTTCAGGTGAGTTAAACACTGGCTTTCACCATAAGAAGCACCCAGAGCTCAGCTAAAATCAGTCAAAGCCCAGGCTGCCCAGACCCAGCTTGTTCACCCTGTTATACTGGCCACTATGAAGAAGGAGACTTTAAAACTGTTGCTGTTAGTCTGATCCCAGCTGGAGAAATTTCAGTGTAAGAAATAAGCTCATGTTTAAAGAGATTGTTCTCTAATCCGGGTATGTTTCAAAATCCTGAGTGAGATTTAGTTAAATCCATGAAGGGAAAAAGAGATGAAGTTCTAACCTTAGTATCCGCAAAACTCCTAAACCAAAATGGGCATTGCACAATCGTTAACGAGCTTATCTCCATCTCACAGACATGCCAACATGTGCGCACACCGTCTGTGTGCCGCAGCGGGGTGTTGCGGGCCGGGGAGCGGGGTGCCATGCTGATGGGCCTGGCTGGACACCAGGAAACCTCTGCTGGCGTGGTAAGGGCCATTGCTGCCCGACCTTCTTTTTAATAGCTCTTCTTTCTATTAGCCCGTGTTCAGCTATGGTGCCAGGACCACTGGGTTTTGGAGTGGTGGGGAGGCAGAGACTGACTCTCTGCTATCTGGGAGCTCGGGCTGTGGGAAAGGGCTGCGTGGGACAGCGATGGGTTCCCTGACTCCTTACTGGCAACCGCGCACAGGTGTGAATAATCACTTAAATTACTATTATTGACAGTCTTGACTGAATTTTTGAGTGATGATAAGGAGCTTGAGAAGGAAAGTTCCTGATTTTGTGGCACAAACTTCCTTCAGAAACTCCAGTTCAAAGCAACGTAGGTGTTGGGGGTGAGGAAGCTCAAAGCTGCAGTGTTCCTGGCCCTTTGCTGTGCTATTCTTTATCTTACCCAATTAATTTCTGGAGTGCTTTCACTACAGCAGTGCCATTTTGATAGCTTTGTGGGGCAAGTCATCAACCCTGATGCAACAGCACAGCAATATGCTTTCACTAGATTTTCTAAAAGAGACTCTCCTGGCTTCAGCCAGAACATATTCATGACTTCTTGTACGTGAACAGGTCTCTTTCAAGACTCTGAGTTTATTATTTCCAGATAGGAGAAGAGTTCAGAGAGAGGATCAGATGCTGCTCTGATGCAGTGTAAGAGGGTGAATTCTGAGTTGTGGTCCTCAAAAATTTCCTATTTAACCTCAAAACAATGAAGTTGAGGGCTATAGATTTGCTTTAACTAACTTGTGGATGAATTCCGACGCTTTGTTCCACACATTGTCAAAACAAGGAGCTCATGCTTCGGTGGGAGGCTGGATCATCCTAAGCAGAGTCTTCCAACCGTAATTTTAAAATTTATTGAGCATATCAGTAATTTTATCTCTTTTGAAAAGAACCAATTGCTCTTTTTTTTTTTTTCTTTTTCAGAATGCTGCTGATTAGCCTTCACTTTTTGAAGTAATTTCATTGCTACATGGATTTAGTGTGTGCACAGGGTGCTCAGTTTCCTTTTATAGGCACTTGCTATTTTGCAGGGCATGCACTACATAATTTTGCTTAATTTTGGACAAACAATCCTGGCTCACATGAGAAATACAGTTGTCTCAGGTGACGTCTATCTCTCAATAGTCAGTAGTATAGTCTGTAAAAATGTCAGAACTGTGTCATGTGTGAATTATGTTCACAGACTGGCCTGATTTGCAGGTGCAGTCAGAATCTGGGCTTGTGAGTGCCATGCAAAAGGAGAATCTCCTCTTTGTGTAGACAGCTCTCATAGCTGAAAGCTTTCCAGTTTCCCTTTCCTTTGCAGGGAATATTGCAGTAGTCTGTGACTGCCTGAGGAGCCACGGATGGGAAAATCTTGGTGCAGATTCTATTAGGCAGTTTTCCAGGGTGGTTTTTTTGGACAGCATTGTCCCTTGCACTCACTTATGCTCTTCCAAAGGCATGATGCTATGGAGAGCATTAGGAGGTGATATTTGTGTTAACAGGATTCAAATATCCTCTGGCTTTTAGTCTCAGTTTTGCACCCACATATAATTGTTCCCACACTTTTGTGCCTGACTATAATTTACTGCTGGTGTGAATGTCAAGATGTAGCCATTTAGCTTGCTGATTTGTGGGAGCAATGAGGTAATTTTATGCCTAGGTCCTCTCATTTGTACCTGCCAGCAATGCAGAGGCAGTCTTTCCTAATCAGGCATTAAAAGTTCTTCTTGATTAATCTCTGACTTTGTTGGAGCCATTCCAGATTTAAGCCAGTGTAGTTCATTTCAGGATCAGACCCATTAAGCGTTTTCCAATGAGTTATATACTGTGTCATTCTTCTGCTCTTAAGGATTTCTAAAATCACGGAAGTATTGATGCAGATCTGGGAGATACACAGTTCTTCTGACTCCACGGGCACCTTTTCTCTCCTTCCCTGACTTTCAGAGATTCATCTCTAGGTGAAATTTCTTTATTTCAATTTATTTTTGCATTGTTCTAGAATCATTAACAAATGGTGAAGTGTGATGCTGTCGATCCAGTGCTCTGTGTGGCCAAGCAATCAGGACAGAAATAATTAACAGAGAAAGTGGTCTGCCAGTATCCTGCTGAATGAAATTGGAAGCAGTTCAAACACAAAAAGATTTTTTAGCTTACTTCTGGGCTACACGTAGCAATAGCCATTTGGAAGGACAACTGCCAGCTTCCATTTCAGATTGCTTGACAGCACTAACTAGAGCACGGAGAGCATCACTCCCTTTCAACGGGAGCCGTTAGCCAGGTTTGGGGTGCAGAGCATTATTTCCAGACAGGAGAAGAGTTCAGAGAGAGGATCAGGTGCTGCCCTGATGCAGTGTAAGAGGGTGAATTCTTCTGAACATGGGAGGAAATATGACATAGGGAGTGACTCCGGTTTCCAGCTTGCCAGGCCAGCTGCTCGTGATGCTCTGGCTGTGTGGAGACCTCCTGCTCCCCTGGGTGCTTGCTCCTTCCTTCCTGCTGCCTCTTGCCACCTCCCTGACCCTGGGCCTGTCCATCCTGCATGCCACCATGCAGGGACAATGGCTGGGCACATGGGCACAGGCATGCACCTTTATCCCAGCTGAGCCACCCAGCTGCTCTCTGAAGTGAAGACCACTCTCCCCTTCCTCTGTCCTCCAGTTTTAAAGATGGCTGATGCAGCATAAAACAGAACCAGTGATGGCTGTACCGACTAAGAAATCTTCCTTGGGAGCAGACCTGCTGGAGAGGTGATGATCCATTCTACCATTTTATTTACAGAGCATCCCATGCAATGCTAAAGCTGTGTGTTTGTGTGACACTGCTGTCACTCATTTAACTTTAACATGCTTCCATCATGCTTGCAGAGCAATCCTGCCACAGACATCCCAAAATCCTGAGAACAGGTGTCTCACAGATAATAAATCATAAACACAGGGTAAATGCTAACACACAGGATGCTATGGTCTAACACACTTCCCATGCAGGAGTAAGGAAATAAGGCAGACTATGCTTTACTTGCTGTAAACTGGGTATCTACACTGATAAAATTGCAGCTGTACAGACTAAAATTAGTTCTGTCCTGGCAAGCACAGAAGCTGTTACATATCTTTCATGCCCTACAATTAGCAGTGCATCACTTTGTTTCACATCTGCCTACATCAGGAGCACACTTGGTGCTGTCAGTGTTTTCAGAAACAAAAAATGAGTAGATGAATAAGAGAAACAAAAGAAGAAAAAAAGTAAGAGCAGCAAGCCTCTGGAATGGTTTTCCTCTGGAAATTGTTCAGACTGGTGGGCTGAGACGCCTGTGGCGAGACTGCGTTACTCCACGGTGCCTGCCAGTTTGCATATACAATGAACTGCACAGCATTTCTTCCAGGATCCCTACTTCAGCCTTCTCATGCTTAGTGATCCTGAGATGGTCCATTTGTACTTCTGCTGCTGCCATACGTCATGAACAAGCCATTATCCCAAGGTCTTATAGGCCATGACTTACTCCGTAAAGCCACTGGACATCTAAAAAGTGCTACGCAGAAGCTATGCATTGTTCATGTTTACAGGTAAGTCTTTGCTTTTTCTCTATGGTTCATTTTTTTCAGCATGAAAATGATGATCGGCCTCTGCGCTCTGTTGTGAGGAGGAGTCATGATGGAGACCTGAGGGAAGAGGAAGGAGCATTGGGATCTAGTTGATTAACTTCTGAGTGTTTCTGAGCTCCTTCTGAGACCAGTGTTTCTTACTGACGTTACGTTCCTTGCTTCCTATCAGACAAGCCCTATTGTCTTGGCCTGGAGGTCTGGGGAGCCTTGACTCTTCTTAGAGCCAGGTATAGCTTGAGATGTTTTATTAAAATAGTGTCACAATTATTATGAAGAATTTGACTTGAGGTTTTTTTTATTACTCTTGCATGTCTCTTTTTTTCAAGTTTGTACTGAATACATGTATTTGATTTTCCTTGTGCATCCTGAATTCAAGTTTTAAAACTGACCTTGCTTAATTTGACCTTATTTAGCTAATTTATCACTGGTCTGTGTTTCTAAACAATGTTAAATGGAGTACATTTCCACGTATCTTCCCAAGTAACTAAGTCTCCTGCAAAATTCAAACCATTAAAAGTGAGGGTGGTAGAAGAAGCTCTAAGAAATGAGTGAACTTAATATAAATATTCATAATCATGTCAATTCCACTTTTTAAACAATTTCTGAAATGTTAGTTTGCTCTAACAGCTGGTCAGAAGCACAAAGGTTAGGTTAAGCTCCCTTTGTTAATGGTTTGGCTCAATGCACCCAGCAGTATAATGTATTTTATCAGTGAGGGAAATGATATTGGTTTAAGAGGTTTCATGTAACAGTCATATCCTGGCCAAATGTAATTTTGAAAACAATCAGGGCCATTACGGCTCACACAGAAAGAAAGATAAAGACAGATAGCTGTATATGGGTTTTTAATAAGTAATTCACCCTGGGTCTTGAAACATCAGATTGCCAAGTAATATTATTAATGTATAAGCATGTTGGTAAAATCATGTATTCTTTCCCATTGGTTGACTATAGATATGTTTCTGATGCAAATATCGTGTAAGTGTATTGAATCCAAGCTATGTAAATAGACTATATAGTACATCCATCAAGGAGTTGACTTGATTATTCCACACACTAAAGAGCATTTTCTAACATCAATCTACATTCTGCCTAAATAGAACATTTTTCACCAATGGTATTATGCATCATTTACTGTATATTTGATACTAATTGTTCAGCATATCGATCACCTGTCACTCTGAGAGTTTAGTGATCTTTGCAACTTTGTCCTGGCAACTTGGAAGTTACAGAGGGTTGGTTACCCATCGTCTGCAATAGCAGATTGAGATTTCCTGGACAGCACTGAAATCTTGCCCTGGGCAGGCAGCATGGAGAGAGTTAAGTGGTGCGTAAGGGCCTGCCAAATTGGTACTTGAAAGGGAAAAAAATGACACCATTTTGATTTTCATAGAGATTAGGCTATGACAGCACAAAAACACACTACAAAGATTAACAGATGTCAGTCACTTATTCTTCACCTTTCTGTTTGGAAGTAGGTTTTTATTAAAGGGACAGGATGAGGAATGACTAGCACAGCAGGAGGACAGGGAGGGACGCAAGGTACTGATTCACCCTTTATAAGGATGCACTATGCCATTTTATTTTGTGGGTGCAGGATGCAGAAAGAATCTTCTCTCAGAGAAGTACCTATATAGAATGGGGCTATCTGCAGAAGAAGGTCTTTATTTTTGCATGCAGAGTCTGCATACATGGCAATCAGTTACCTGTCAAAGGACAATTCTATTGCTAGCTAAGGGACAGGGCTCTAACTATCAGAACAGTTACAACCACCTGATAAAACAGGATCTGTTTTAATATAAATATGTTGAAAATCTACTTCATATATGAAAATGTGGAGATTTTAAAATAAATTTCACTGCAGCTGGAGGGGGCTGTTAATATTGACTATTCTGTATCTGTCACAGCACATACATTATTGAACTAGAAAACGACTGGAAGCAAAGGCTTTAGAAATAGAAGAAGAATATATTGATTTAATCATTGCATTCTTTCAGCAGTTCCTTTATGACATTTTTTACAGTACGGAGTGTGGGCTGTCTACTTGCCACACGCTTTATTCACTGAGTGGGTCATGCCTTTACTGTATTTTCCTTTATAACCCCTCTGTGTTCCAGGCTTTCCCCTCTCCAGATCACCAAAGATCTTATCGAGGCCCTCATCCTCCCTTGGCTCAACTACCACCATCTCTTTCCCTCTGTGGCTGTCACAGTCGTCCCCCTCAAGCAATCAGCCTCCAACTCCACCTTGCCTCCTTGTCCTCATGATCTGGCCACCAGCTTGACCCACAGAGGCTTCTGCCCACTAGCACCCAGAAATGGGTTCACCCTATCTATCACAGTTCATACTTAGCCACAATATTCCCACCCCAATTGACACAGTGCAAAAAAAGCTTTCTGGAAAGACACCTAAATCTGCCAGTTTTACTCCTCTCCAAATCATTGCTTGAGTTTCAGGAGGGCTGAAGTGCCTGTGCCCAGTGGGGAGGCTGAGCAGTGTGACTGGGGGCAGCCGAGCGCGGAGGCACTGCACCGAGCTGCCTGCAGGAACTGGGGAGGGGGGGGCAGATTGACATTGTTTTGTAATAAACAGTAAATTTTCTTGAAAACGGCACTTCAGGGGAATAAAAACTGTTAACAAATTAGGGTCAGACTCAATAAATTTTCAGCCAAGGAAAAATTATCTGGGAAGTGGCAGGTGGCAAGAGATTTTGAAAACCTTGAGACAATTCACTCTGACATTTCAAAAAAAGAAGTCTGTTGACTCTTTGCTTTAAAATGCACTTCTCAATTCCAAACTGAACTGAAAAAGGAGACAAATTATGGAAAAGGATTAAAATAACCCCAAACTTGAAGCAACATTTTGTCTTGGGTTGAATGGCAGGATCTGACTGATCTGAAATGTTTTTACCCCATGGGCTTTTTCAGTCACAGAACTTGAGGTTGTGTTCTTTTCCCAGCTCCACCCAGTGAGCTGCTGGTGACATGCACCAACTGTACTGGATGTACAGACTGGCTGCTTCTTTCGCAGCCTGACCCCTAAACTTTAGTCATCTGTCTCTGCTCCTTCCCCGCGTTTTGCCTTTTCTTTAGGACAAAACTGGGACAAAATTATTAATATAAAAAAATATTATCGTAGGAAGAAATATTAGCAGTCTCTTGACAGCTTTGTTTTTCTCAAGGCACAATCCTACACTACTTGTATAGGGACACGGTCTCCCTCCTGTTCCAGGATTTGGCAACCTCAGATGTGGTGGCTGTCCACATTTTTCACGAATTCCCGACTCTGGGGTCTCAGACTTCTCCAAAAGGCTTCTCTGAGTCATTCTGGGGACATCTATGACCCGTCACCAAGCAAGTCAAGGAAATCCTCATATTCTGGAACAGAACTGCCTTGCCCGTGTATGTTTTGCTTTGGATCTTTTCAGCTGTCATTGTGGAGACCTTCTTCCCAGGGGTTATTTATAAAAGATGCTTTGATTCAGGCAGCATGTGGGTTGTATGCGTGGCAGGTAGTGCACACAGTGCCCTCCCTGCAGCAGCTCCCTCCTCTCTGCTCTCCCCTCCCATCCCCTGCACAGCTCCTCGCCTGTCCCCTTCATCTCTGCCTTCCGGCTCCCTCCCTCCCTCCCTCCCACCCGCTGGCTCTGTCTTCCAACACCGAAGGAATTTGCTGGATCTGCAGCTGTTTTGGGAAGGAGATAACTGTGTAGCAGCAGCTGCGGCAGCAGTCGTAGCAGCGAATTACATGAGGACACAGCTTATCTGAGCACTTGTTTCAGAGAGGTACAGCTTATCTAAGATGTAGACTCTGCATAAGCAGTATGGAAATGACAGCAGCCCAGCAACACACTACTGGGTTGGTTTGTTTGGGCCCTGCCCTGCCAGGGCTGGCATGGGTTGTGGGGACAGGCAGGCACAGCAGGGCCAGGGACTGGGGACAGAGGGCAGCCCTGCCTGCACCTCTGCCTGCCCGGCTGGTCTCATGCGTGGCCATGGCACTGGGAGCAGCCAGTGTGAGCTCCTCAGGGCAGGAAACGTTTCCTTTACTTACCCGTGGAGCACCAAGCAGAGCTGCGGTGTTTTATAAATAATAGATGTTTAGAAACACTCAGGAAAAAAAAAATCCTCTGCCAAATATACACCGTGAAACGTTACCGAGGCATCCCTGAGACTGCTGGAGCCACAGGCACGGTGAGCGGAACCGTAATGTCCCCCCATTCATCTCTCTAACAGTCAGCACTCTCTGCTTTACATAGCTGTTTACTTTCTCAGGCATCTTATGCCATAGCATTAAGACACAACAGGGTGTGCTTTACTGGGACATCAATAATACATCCAGTGTGTTGTGAGCCATGACTGCAAAGGCTGAATGACTTCAATAGCCCAAGAAATGTATTAATGCTCCAGTAAACCACATCCAAGAGTAGTAGTTCAAGTTTTATTTTGTCGTTTTATTAATGATGCAAGTTACATGATATTACATGTGACACTGTCTAATGGCATGCATAGGCAATGAGGGGACAGTGAGCCCACTGGCAATGCTGGGCAGGTAGGACAGCTGTAGTTAGGGAATTTAACTGCATGTGCTTTGGAGGAATATCACGGCAACAGCAGAGATAGCCTGTGTAACATGCGTAACAGCCAGGGTGGTAGTGCTATGAAGGGCACATATGCATACTAGAACTGGGAAGATGGATGATTCGTACATGCCTAATGCTGTAGCTAATCACATCCTTCAGGAGGAAAAGCTGGGCTTCTTGTTAGCAAGAGAAATGATGAAAGATAGGAAGAAAAAGAAAGAAAATTATATCCCAAAGAGTGCGGGAAAGGAAGAAAGACAGGCACCAGTTTGTAGGAGGGATCTCACCTCATTAAGCATCTTATTTCCCTTTTATTGTCCATACTGCACTGAAGCCTACAAGATGTATGTGTGATTTATAAACAGTGCTGTGCGTCAGCTGAGCAGTTTTATACAAGGCTGAGGCACGCGTGGTGGTTGGGCTTGGGTGGGTTTTTCTGCAGCTTTTGAATCTTGCCTGATTTCATTCATGGTGTCGCTTGGCTCTGCTATGCTTGCATGCTTTTATTTTGATAAATGTTTAAACACCTCTAGACCAAATGAAGCTAGGTAAATATGAGACTGCTTTACTCTGACATAATTTTAAAATTAATTCATACCTGGATAGACCTGCATTTCATTAAAGTCCACTAAATAAGAGTCATTGATGGTTATTCAGAGCCAAGAAATCTTCATGGATAATTTTACAGTGGTTTAATAATTTTATTTGTTCAACTTAGCATATTTTAGCTTTTCTTATACTCTTAACTGTATTAGCTATACAATCATGAAGAAAATCTAAAACAACAATGAAAAATGTTGGTGTTCAGATTCCAAGATAAATCCAATAACAACTCTGACAGGATTGATTGCAACAGAATCAGCAAAACCTCTAGACTCTTTTTAATGTAGTTTGAGACATAAAGAAGATAATGAAAGATGTTACTTGACAGTAGTAGGATCTATGTTTAGAGCTAAAAGCAAACCACTCTGATTTTCTGGTTTTGTTATTGAAACATTTTTCCTCTGTGAAATATGATTTTTGTCAAAATTGACATATTCATGAAATTACATTAATTTTGATAACATTTTCTGAAAAAAAATAAGATTTTTCAAATGATCCTCTGGAAAATTCTATTTGGGAAAATGAGATAAAATTACAGACTAAAAGTACTTTCGAAATTAAATTCTCCATATGCATTTATTATTTTAGCCTCATTTTACGCTATGTCACCAGCAGTATTATTTTCTGCGGCGGTTTTACAGAATTGAATCCTCTTCCCCTCCTCTCTCCACACCTTGCTGCAGACACACCATCGGCTACCTCCGGCCCCTGCACGGAGGCGTCGCAGATTTACCTGTGTGCTCACGGCCTGTCTCCTCTGGCCAACTTCGGCTCTGGGCTGGCTTCCCTGTCATTTCATGTAGACCACCGTCTGTCAACTGCAACTCAGTGCGGATGAGACAGAACTTTTAATCTTTCCCAATTTGTGTCTTCCCTGCTAGTCCCCTTTTTGATCACTGCGGACAACTTCACCACCCTGCCTGTCACTCAGGCCCATAATTTGTGTGTCATCTTTGACGCAGACCCTTTCTCGGGTCCTTGCATCCAGGCTACAGCATAATCCCACTGACTGCTCCTGCTTAGTGTCTCTAAGATGTCACCTTTCCTGTCCATCCCCATGGCTAACACTCTCGGCTAGCCTCCTTTATGTCTCAATTAGTGCAATATGGTTTTTATCAGGCCTTGACAAATGCAACACTGGCCTTCAGTGCCCACTTAAAATGATTCTGCAATACTCTTTTCTTAGCCCATCAATCTCTCGTTTTCTGTCCATCCTTCCTCTACCTCCTCTTTCTGTATTGCAGCAAATGTTACCTGTTTGTCCTCATTTTAGTGCTCTGTCAAAGTCCACTTCCACTTTCAGTTATCAACTGCTACTTAGTACTGCCAGCTGGGGTCACCCTGATGAGAGCTCCCATCACTCAAGTGCTGGGTGCCCAAACTTGCACCTCCAGCTCTTCCCTGCTGCCTCCAGCTTTCTAGAGGACCATCCTGAAAGCAGCCACAAGCTGCTTCTCATCCTCCTCCCTGTCCCACAGGAAGACTCTTCACACCTTCTTTCCCTTAGGCTCTTTATTTGCTGCCTGTTGCTCAATTTCATACTGTATTTCCCTGTACACCATAATGCATTTTCCCATGTCCCACTTCTGTCTCTTGGTTCACTCTTATGTTGTACAGCTTCAGGAGCCAGTACCACCCTATTGTGCCTAGCTTAGCCTACAATCAGGTAGGGACAATGGGACAGAAGTCCATTACACACATATACATTATGATAATGTAAACAATTATTCTTTATTAATATTAGTAGTATAAGAATATGGCATAGTGTATATCAACTCGTGCCTTTTTATGATTTATTTAATGTTTTACTATTTTACTGTCCTAGACTTTTAGATTATTATTGTTATTTGAATAATTGACTTTGCCAGCTATTAAGTACAGATTTGAAGCCTCTTATTTTCTAGATCAAAGCATCTCCCACTTCTGTAACAACGAAACACTTGAATTTGTGGACAGTCTGAACATGAAACTTGGGTAAGAGGCAAAGTGTTTCATTACAAACAAGCAAGAGATGCTTTGATCTAGGGAATATAATTTTAAATACTAATTTTTCATCTTAAGATAAGGTCTAGCACAATAAAGTGCATTTTATATATAAAGTGAAATCACAGAAAAGTTCATCTATTTTATTGCATAATGTACAGAATATATGGGGGAGACTCATTCATTACAAGGTGTCAGAAGGCTCCCTGCTCCCCCCAGCCCCTAGCTGCTGGGAATTTCAGTATTCAGTAAGCAAATTGTTGTACTCTAACAAAAATTGAGTTTAAAGCTGAGAGGGCATTGCTGGGAGCTCACTATGAGGGAAAACTCCAGTCAGGCCACAGCTCAAGGTGGTGGTGGTGGTGGTGGTGGTGGTCTCGCTGTGCAAAGGGTGACCATAGAAAGTCTCTGCACATCCCAGTACTGCAACCCGTGACTGATGCTGGCATGACACTAGAGCAGACACTAGATCCCTCCATCCCGTGAGGGAAGTTTGGAAAAATCTCAGGTTTGCACTGTTAATAAAAAAGTCTGTTCAAAAGTAATTTTCAAAGTTTCCTTCTCTTCTGGCACATTTTGAAACGCACTTTGATGCTCTCATTTACAGGGGCTGTGAAATAGCTGACTTTCCCATGAATAGTTGTTCAGCTTCTAAGTTTTGACCAGGTCTTGCAAGTACATCATTTAGATTTCTACTTAGAATACACCACTTTTCTGTTTTACTTTGCTAAAAGAATGCACTTTAGTGTGGATATTTTGCAGTGTCACCAGAGAACAGCAGGAGAAATGTGCTAAAAATTGCCAAAGAGAAAAAGGAAAAATTACTGCAGATTTATTCATCATACGCACGTGTAAGAGCTATCTTCATCCGGGGGATTTCCCCTAAGCCAAGGCAAAGGTGACCATTTCTTAAAGACCCCTCCCTTTTCCTGCTGAGAAATCCGTAGCGGTCTCCTCTTTCAGGGCCTGTGAGCTGCACAGAGGGGCTGAACTCCCAAAGATCCTTTTGGGAACTAAGATGATGGATTAATGCATCTCATAACAATCTCCATGGAGACCAGAACCGGGGTGGCATCCTCCGTACTGGCAGTGCTAGAAAACCCCGTTGGCATTGTGGATGAGCAGGTGCTGCTCTCAGAGTCACAGGCTACCCCGGATGATGTAGTTTATCTTGGTGTAAATCAGATGTGACTCATCGGCAGACACTGCACAGCCAAACGTGCAGAAAACTCACGTCAGCGCTGAATCAAAGCCTGAAACACGGATCATTATTTAAAGAGAGTTATGAGAATGCCACGAGTTTCGAGAAGAAGATCAACACTGCTGAAGAAGTGAAAGCCAAGAATTATAGATATAATGATAGGAAGCCCTTAGGATTTATTAACTGTTTTGTTTGGACTTATTAAAAAGGAATGACACCCATTAAAGTATATCATGGGAATGAGCTATCTAGCAGCTCCAGGGCTGTGACTGAAGGGGGGCTCTGCGGTAAGGTGAGGGCTCTCTATTGCTTTCCAATGACAAGGCACTCAGTGAAACAAAGAGAAGGTCTTGCTTTAGAAATTGTTCATTCAATTCAAGAGTTTTACCAAACAGATATTGTTCTACAAATACCTCTAAGAGCAAACAGCCCTATTTGCATGAAATACCTGTTCTTAGGTATTAGTCTGAGATGTGTCTGATGTTTTTATGACAATTCAAAGCACTTTATAGCTTCCTTGTTTAAAGAAGGTGTGCACCAGCACCGCAGATGGCTGCTGGCTCAGGGTGACCACCGAGAAGGCCAGGGGCCAGCCCTGCTATGGCAGCACGGTTTGCATGAGTGGCATTTACTGTTGTAAACCTGGCATTTACTGTTGCTGTAAACACTCAAAATGTTGGCATCGATGTGGAGACCATGGACAAGTGATACTACTGTGGCAATTCCTTGCTGCTGTCTCTTCACCGTGGTGTTTCTTCAAGGTTGCCAAACCAGAGACTGGGCCCTGTTTCTGTACTATTGTAAGTACCTGCTGACTTCAAATGCTCTAGGAATCAGCCATGGTCCCCTCCATCTTCCCACCATCCTCTGCATGCTCGTCTTGCAAACTTTGCATAAGCAAGAACCACAGCTGGTGTGGCTGGGACTGCCCCCACCGGTGGGAGTGCCCCTTCCAGTCCCTCTCTGTCCCTTCCTGCTGTCTGTCATCTCTCTCAGTGTTAAGTCACTCTGGGGTCAGCAGCTTTATCACAGCGCAGGTGTGAGCTGGGTACTTGGAGGTCTGAGTTGAGACCTGCACGTGCATGTTCACTGGGTCCTTTCAAAGCGGTGTTTCTCATCCCCTGTTTGTCCCCCTGTCACTGCCTGTCCCCGGCCATGCATCCCCATGGGAGTTTCTGCTCCTCACTAAGCGAGTACAAGTCACAGGCTAAGATAAATCTCTTCAGCTTATTTTGTTACACCTGTACCAGCCTTTTCAGACATGTCAAAGCAACTCTGGAATTTTTTATTTGCATGCAGGAAATTATCCTTCGCCAATGTACATTTTAGGCCATTTAAAAACAGGCTGTTTCTTTTAAATGGTAACTAGGAGTGGGAAATTTGAAGCACAGAAGTCCCAATCTTGCTTCGTGGAAGCTCAGCAAGCATTGCTCAACAGGTTATAAAATACTTTTGCAGATGGAGTTCCAACATCTACCCAAGCTATTTGACCATAGTCACTTCAACTAATTATTTCTATAAATCAGATCATTTTTCTTTTCAGTTTAAAGACAGCAATATGTTGAACCAAAACAGGATAATTGAGATGCAACTGGGGTTATCTGCCTTTCTTTTTTGGAAAATAATTGTTGACTTCTCTATGATGTCTATGTTGTTTTCTATGATATGGCAGTAGGAGAGGGTCAGATTAGAAATCCCCTCTCACGCTGTTTTCTACCACTGCCCCATGAGGATGTTATTTTTTTCATTTGTGTGAGTTTCATTGCAGCTTATTATTATTGAAAGTTAGAGAACAGACTGAAACTGATTACAAGGATATGGTGTATCATGGGAAAAGCCTAGTTATATAAAAGCTTTGCCTGAGACTCAACTACACTGTGTTCTGCAAAAGCTACTGCAGATATCCCTGTTGTTTTATTGATTTTATAGATTTGGTACTGGGGCATTTAGAGTTTAGTTTTGCATTGGAGAGTTGCTTATTTTACTTGAATTTGCTTGAAATTCAACAGATTAAAGTGATTTGACAGATTTTTGAATGCTAGCCTAGAAAAAGAAATAAAAAGCTTTCTCATATGAGGTGAGCCAGCTGTCTCCAGAAGAAGAGTTATCACTCCACACTGTCACTAGATTTCCTGATGCCCAGAAACACCAATTGGGCAGAAAACCGCTGCCAGGACAGGCAGAAACATTCCCCCTCTGCCGTGGGCAGGAGGACCCACGAGTGCCATGTGCAGCTGAAGAGGTTTGGTGTGATGGGGCCGAGCCCTGCCCAGCCCAGAGCCTCCCAGCAGACGGTGGTGGAGCTGTCCCCGTGATCCCTGTGTCTCCCTGTTCCTCTCCACTCCTGGAGCTGAGCTGGGAATCCAACCCCAACCTCCTACGCTGTGTACCTTGCTTTCACAGCCTTTACTGCAGTAGCATTTCCTGCGTTTTTAACAGAAATCTTTTAAAACTGTGATATTCCCAAGGATATAGAAGAGTGCTGTAGTTGCTACTTTACTTAATATTAAAAGGTTAAAAAGCCTATGAAAACATATAGCTATGTGGAAATTAATGATGGTATCTCTTGTAAACTAGTGCTGTGTATGTACCTATCCGCTCACAATGTTTTAAAATATACATAGCAAAGTGCAGATAGTGATAACACATTTGATTTTATCTGCTACCAAAAAAAAATATATATATATGTGTCAGACAAATAACTTATCTCTCTTCCTACTCTCTGTATTGATAAAATCCATAGAGGATTTAATCCATCCAAGTGTGCTTCTCTATGTTATTCATCTCAACTGTGCACTCAGAAAGTTCAAATATTTAAATTGGTTTAAAGTAAGAATATTAATGCCTGTTCTTAGAAATTCAATAACAGTTACAGTTTCCCAGTTGATGGATACTGTCACAAATGGCTACTGCAGAAGTGTACATAGCTAATTACTTTGCAACAATTAGGATCTTAGTCCAAGCATATGAAGACTTTTACTATTATGTGTAGAGAAAAGCTCTGAAGCCCTTTCAGCTCCTGATTGCTGATAATCCTTAAAGTATCTCATGGCAAGCAATATTGCGGATCACCGAGGCACAAGGTCTGGGAGAGTTCAGGTTACCCCACCCGCTGCACAGGACACGGGATTTGGTGTAGATGAATTTGTTTACTCTTAAAATATCAGTCCTGGTGAAACAGAGGACTGCTAAGGAGAAATACATCTTCTCTCCAAAGGCGTAGGTCTTCAATTAAAAATACAGAAAGAAAAAACACATAAAACTTACAAAGAGAATTCAGCAGGCAAGGAAACAAGCCCTGTGCACCATTACACTGTGACTAGCCACCTCCTCTTACAGCAAAGCCAGAACATACGCTTTATTTCAAGCCCACTTTTAAATACACCCCTAATTATGAAATCATTACCAGAAACCTGCATGATAAGGAAAAAAGAATTATTATATTAACCTGGGGTCTTCAGTGCACTCGGAGACATCACGAAGCAGCTCTCCTGCAGTCAAAGCCTGCGCACTCCCTCTTTTCTCTCATCCAGTGAGTCACTTCTTCCCTTTAATCTCCCATTAAAATCCTTTCTATCCTCTTCAGTTTATGACTCTGTTGCTGCAAGGTGGTTTGTGGCACTCGGTATGGCTAATCCTTGGGATCTCATCGTATTGAGAAGAGAATAATTGAAAACAGCTTGAAGCAGTTGTAGTTAGGCACACAAATCAATGACAGATAATCATTTAAGCACAAACCAAAACAGACATTTACATGGAAAACAATCATGGCCTTGGAGTTACACCCCATTCTTGCCATGCAAAATCTTTCATGGATTTGGCAGAGTACCCCCAGAAGCTAAACCCCGTTGCCAATGTGACCATCCCCTCCAGACGGCACTGGCAAACCCCTGCTGGAAACCTGTGCTCAGTTCCAAACAGGCCATCCAGCTGCGGGGGGAATAAAGCCACACTGAAGGAGAGAGCCACGGTCCCTGCTGAGCAGCCCAGGGCTGTGCAAAGCCACGCAGCACAGCGGAGCATGGGGCTGTGTCCCCCCTTTCGGGATGCTGCTCTCATCCCAAACCTCGGCGGGGAAGGTGGGTTGTGCTCAGGTGCACTTCACTGTGTGTGGAAGTGCAACAAGCGTAATAAAAACTTCTGAAGTAGACTGTTCCCTGACTCAATAGTGCAGATGGGAGCACATATTTGCCTGTCATTTTCTGATGACAATCATATTTATACCAGCTGGTTAAAATGTTTTAATAAACAATTACCTGATGAAGACACTTTCTCGTGGCTACGGTGCTGGGGTTTGCTCATTTTTGCCACAATCTGAATAACCATTCAAATTAAAAAGCAGAACAAAACCAATAAAATTGCAATTTTAGGCCACTCTGAGCACATTTAGATAGGCGTCTGGAAACTTAAATCCCAGATCACCTCAATTAGTAAATTGAAGACAATGTGTTGGGGTTGTCACACGTTCTGTTTGTCCTGGTGGGGGGGGGGCTGGCAGAGCCAAACCTCCATCCCTGCCCAATTCCACAGCTCTTACATGTGTGGATCCTACAGCTCTGAATTTCTCTGGGTGAATTTCTCTACAACTGCCTGGTTTAGAGATGTAGGAAAATCCAGAGTGAATTCCCCTCTGCTTCTGTGTGAGGCTGGGGGTTACGGCCTCCCCAGCACCCTCTGACCCCCCTCTCTGCTGCCAGGAGCCGACCGCCCTGCTGCTGGTGTGGTGCACAGGCACACACAGGAACCAGCCACACAGGGCTGGTGATCTAGTATGCTTTTATTATTTATATCTACTAATAAGTAGGCGAGTAGGACTTTTTTCCTATTGTTTACCCCTTTGCTTTAAAAACGTCAACATCTTCACCGGAGAAGTTACGAAAGTTTAGTTGCCAATTTTCCACCTGCTTTCTGTGACTCTGGTGAAAGGGTATTATTTATCGAACTAAGTGTATATTATAATCTTTGCAAAATGGTAAAGATCAAAGACTACCTTGCATCAAGCAGAATTACGGTGCCATAACATTTTATCTTGTTACAGCTGATATCAATCATGGCATGACAGCGAGCTACAGAGAAGGTTTTTTCAGTCGGTATCACTCACACGCCGCAACATCTGAAATACAGCAGCCGGCTAGCGTGTGCTCCGGGTGTGAAAGGCAAAAACCAGCAGCATCAGTAAGTGCCTTCAGTATCCATGTCATTAAGTACAGCCATTTGGCAGCGAAACACTTGCAGACGACTTTAATTCTGCCTGCGGCCGTTGCATCCTCATAAGGGAAGAGATAAAAGCTCCTACAAGAAGAGAGGGCTTGATTTCAAGTGACAGTGGTGACATTTTCAGCAACAACCCCTGAGTGCGGTAGAGTCCGCCATACGATACGGCTGCCCCAGAGGCACGTGCATCATCCTCTTCCTCTTGCCTGGAAGAGGTGGGAATCAGGATCAGTAGCCAGGAGCCCGGGGCTGCCCAGCACGGGGCGGTGAGGTGCTGACCTGCCTGCACCCCAAACCGTGGCTGGCTCACGGTGCCACCAGCACCAGTGCTCTGCAACTCTCCTGCCCCAGCATGTGAGCTCTCTCCCCACAACTCGCAGTCGTGCCTTTGTTTCATGTAGGCTTGAGAGCCTTTTCGCAGTAGCCACAGAGAGGCTGAGGAAAAGAATGAGATTTCTTCTGCTCCTCCCCAGGACCCTGCCGAGTTTTACAGCTCCAGCACTTAAAAATACTGCACTGTGTCCCCCAGACTTCTCTTTGGGAACGTCTGGTGGAGATCAGAAAGGAAAGGGGAAATATAAGAAATATATAATCTGTTCTCATACATCTCATACGCATCCCTCCTCTGCGTGTCCAGAGCCAGTCCTATATATTTCTCCTTGCAACAGGCACAAGTCTTACAGCAGCATCTTTCCCTGCTGCGTGACACACTGCGCTTCTGCAAAGTGCTACCTGAACTCCCAGCCACAGGATGCCCCCAAGACCCTGCAGCAGGAGACAGTGCTTTTCCCAAAACACCAGCAGGGCACACTCAGGCCTCTGGCAACCCCCAGTCAGCCAGTGGGAGCAGGAGCATCCAGGACCAGCCTGTTGAGCCAGCACACCACCCCACCCCCCACCACAGCCCTGGGGGTCTGGGCAAAGGGGGGCTGCAGTTGTCTCAAGCAGCTTCGAGTCTGACCATGACTGGAGCACTTCAGTTTCTGTATTTGGTGTATATTAACATTACAGTTTCGTAACAGACCACTTCAAATGGTCCTGCAATTGTTTCTGAGAGACTTCAATTCCAAGAGGGAGCCCTTTCAACAAAGCAAGGAGGAGAAGAAGAAGAAACAAAGCAAATCTAGTTGGGAAAGTACAAGAGTTTGACAAATTTAAACATCTTGTGTTTTCAGGATTTTCTTGCTATTTGAATAGAAAACTGCATTGTTTTAGACAAAGTGCCCATCTTCAATCTTTCAGTCTCCTTCCTCTCTGTTATTGAGAGCCACACAATGTACTTCCCCGCCACTTGCTAAAATCCTTGTAAAAACTTGAAAAATTATTTGAAAAAGGGCATTCCTATTCCTTATGCATAAAACATACATGCATATTCATATAAAACATTTAGAAAAATTTGTACCAGTTATAATTAGCATGTTTTGTGCATCTATTTTCTTTGCTATTAAATAACAAATTTGTGGTAACCATAGCAACTGGAACATCACATGGTACTGGTGCTATTTTGGGGATAACATAAGTACCTTTCTTAAAGAAGCATTCACACCTCTAAGCTATGAATTTTAATAATTTTCACGATAAAATATCTGTTGGGTAGATTTTATTCATCTCTCACTATAATGTTGATTTGATGTGGAATGTACTACCTTCTTTTGCACTACCTATGACCACTTAAAGTCACTAATGAGTCCTCTTGTTTTGCGGAGAGGCAAGAGACTTTTAAGAAAGGCAAAAGAGAAGCTATCTGAGAAGTTATATTAGTGGAACTTGCATTGAGGGGTAAAGTACAACAAGATGAAGGATTTCTGTTATTGTTTCTGCAGAAGGAGCTAACATTGGTCATGTAGCTCTTCATGCTTGAATGGAGAAAAGCAGAAGGGAAGAGATGTTTTCATTTGGCCTGGTATAGTTCCTACTGGAACAAGCAAGAGGTGTTGTGTTAGCTCTACTGGAAGATGGGAGAGGTCCTTGTGGATCTCACATGGGAAGACAACAGCTGAGCCTTTGAAGCCACATCCTGCTGCTGTAGTCAAGAGTGTTTGTCTACTGAATATCTGCTCCACACAACACCACGTACCATAAGTCTTCCAACATAGCTCTTAGCCTGCTAGCTAATGAGATAAAGAACAAGAGACCAAATGCCACAACAGTAATGAGCCATTAAAAGAGATTAGGTGGCAACAAGGTCAGTACCCATGTGCTAGGCTCCCACTAGGGCAGGGATTCTCTTAAATAAAATTTGCTGGAGTGCCACGTAACAGATAAGAAAAAAAAAATGCCTCGAGAATCCCTGCCAATGTTGTGATGAATTGAGAAAAAAATGGAAAAAATGTGGAAGAAATACCCTCCACTCTCTGAAGCTGGTAATTCAGTTAATCACGAAAACGTAAGTAGGATGAACCAAACAGGCACCCATGAGAAATGAATGCTATTAAAAATATCCTGCCCACATGGACGTGCTAATGAAAAATGCTGTTTGACGTGATTAATTGTTTTATCATGAAAATGTCTGTATAGATGAAACGCACCCTGAGCTGTCAGAATGGTGTTATCTATCTCCTGCACCAGAGGTAATGAGGGATCATTCACCCTATGTGGCTCCTACACAGGTGATTTGGGTTAATACACGTACTAAAGAAGCCATTAGGCCAGGAAATGAGTCAGAGCACGCTTGCTTGCCAAGGTGGAGTTTGGAGCAGGGGATTTTTACCAGAAGGTGAAGAAAAGCAAGTTGTCAAGAGACACAGCAAGTATGTGCAAAAGCCAAGGGTTTGTGGGGGTCGCGGGGTCAGCCAGGGCTGTGCCAGCAAAAGGGTGTGATGCCCATGAAGTGCCTCAGACCTGAAGCTGAAGCCCCTGGTGTAGGCAAGGGCTTGCTAAACTGTGTGCTGGCTTGTGATAAACTGCAATGACTAAAGTTTAATGAGAGTTTTAATTTCATAAGCTTACCTGAGCCAAATCTTGTAAATCTGAGTCAGACTGGGGGTCTGAGTAAAGATTTGCAAAGTAATGCTTTGTCTCTGCTTCCATTCTGTTTTGCCTGCCTCCTGTTTTCCCTTATTCATGTGTATCATTGGGAAACTTTTTGTAAGAGTTCATCTCTGCTTACCACTTACTTTTTTTTAGCACAGCTTTTGTAGGAGAAAGCTTATTTCTGCTTTTTAGTATTGTGAATAACTATGAATAGTCAAAATACTCCTTTTCAGCCATTTTGAAATGAAGGATTTTGTTTCAACAGGTGTTATAGTAAACAAATAGATTTAAAAAAATTAAAGCAAGCATTCTGGTGTCTCAAAAATTGAAAGTTTTGATTACCCTCAACTAATCCTTAATTGTTTCCTATGTCTGCTCTGTCTGTGTCCTGGCCCCCTCACACACCCTTGCCAGTAAATAGCCCAAGACGGAGCAATCCTTTTTCACCCCTCTCTTGATGACTCTTTGGGGACTTGCAGAGCTTGTTTCTGGCAGGCCTTTCTCTGCTTGGTTCTCCCTTGCTGCAGCTCCTGCTGTGAAAAATATTTCTTTGCCCACTGCCTACCCCCCTCCACTGGTGGTTGGTGCATCATTCCTCGCCTTCCAGCCTTGCTCTCCTCCAAATACCCACTTCTTAAGAAAAGTCTTGGGAAAAGGTCTAACAAAGCAGCAGCACAGCATTTCAGCTGAACACATATGCTTCCAGGAGCCCTGAGGGGTGAAGCAAAAGTAAACCCATTAGAGGCAAAAAAAGAAAGTTGCACAATATGATTTTTTTTCCTTTTCTTGATCCATGCCATGAAACGGGAACTTCCCATTCTACTTTCTGTTTGGAGGGTAAGAAAAGTAAAGAAAAAGATTTGGAAGATGCTGGCAAGTGATAAAATACAAAGAAGTTCTTTTTCTTATAGTAAATGAATGGCTTTCTGCCTTTTGCCTTTTGTTAAAGCTCTTAATCCAGCCTGTAAATAGGGACTTTCCCTTTGGACTGACTGTTTAGATATAAGACTTAGAGCTGATCTGAAGTAATGGGATCAGAAAATAGGAGATTTATATCAAAGAGAATGATACATATGCTCGTACTTGTGAACTTCTCTCGCAGCACTCCTCATATACTGTATGTAAATGTGCACAAGTACAAAGCGTACTTCATTTCACTGCAGACCTAAGCCAAGACACCCGCTCTGAGAAGCCTATTTGATCCCCGGGGGGGCAGCCTGCCTGCCTTCAGGCAAATCATGGATCCTCTGCAATAAAGCAGAAGGTGAGAAGTAATTTTGTTGCGTGGCCTGACTGAGGTTTACTAAATGCTGGAAGGACTCAGCATTTAAGGATGCTGGAAGTGGAGATGCACACTCCCACATCTCAGAAACAGCAATAGTCCGTTTGACCAAATGAAAAAGGCAGCAAAACAAGGACTTGGGATACAGTGAACTCCCATGTTATCTCTAAAGAAAAACTGCATTTCACATTTAAGAACTTTTTACCCTACTTGTTATGCTATTCAGACTTTTACAACGAAGCTGTAGTCTCTCTGGCTGTTTCCTCAAGGCTGTGTCGTGGCTTTCTGTGAGTATGGCCCTGGCAATGCATTGTTCTTCCTGAGTTTGGAAACCCTCCAACTCATACTCAGCTGCCATGGAAAAAATCTTGAAAATTCACAGACTTGTCTTGTTTCCAAAGACACCTCTGACCCAGGCAATGTATTCTAAAATACTTAATCATTTTCTACTTGCTGAAAATCCTCACTAACTGAATAGGAATTTCTCCCAAGTTAGAAATTAAGAGAGAAGGGATTTCCACTGTGGTTCTTAAAGATGAAGAAAAAAGTATAATGAGAATATAAATATAAAATATGATGCATATATTTTTCTTTTTACTTTAAATGTATAAATTAGTCTTACCTTCCATTTTGTGTTTAGGAATGTTTAGATGCCATTTGATGCTGTTTATGTTTTCCAGGGAATCTTTTTGCCAGATTAATTTTTTTTCTATAGCACCTATTCAGGTAAATAGCTCTGGAGACCTTAGCATAAGAGGGACATGGACCTGTTGGAGTAAGCCCACAGAAGGGCCATGAAGATGATTAGAGGGCTGGAGCACCTCTCCTATGAAGACAGGCTGAGAGAGCTGGGGTTGTTCAGCCTGGAGAAGAGAAGGCTCTGGGGACATCTTATTGAGACCTTTTAGTGAGCCTATAGGAATGAGAAGGAGGGTCTCCTATCATGAGTGTAGCAATAGAATGAGGGCTAACAGTTTTAAACTGAAAGAGGGTAGATTTAAATTAGATACTAGGAAGAAATTATTTACTGTTATGGTGGTGAGATGCTGGAACAGGTTGCCGAGAGACTGTGGATGCCCCATCCCTGGAAGTATTCAAGGCCAGGCTGGATGGGGCTTTGAGCAACTTGGTCTACCGGGAGGTGTCCCTGCCCATGACAGGGGGGTTGGAACTAGGTAATCTCTAAGGTTGCTTCCAACATAAGCTATTCTATGATTCTACTATGGTTATATTTTAGAAGATATTTGAAACAATATAATAAAGAGGTAAACCTTCATCCAGCACCATCAACGTAATCTGAAAAAGTTTCTCAGACTAGAGAGCTCTGAAAAATAATCTTGGTTTCTTCATTTCTTGCATTAATCTTACGTAAATCAAGTGAAATTTTGCAGATCAATAATTAGACCCAAGGGAAAAAAAACCACAACAAACAAAAAGAAACAACAACAAAAAACTGAACAAACCCTAAACAAAACTTCTCTTCTATTGCCCAGGTCTGCTTTATACATCAGCAGAAGTAAAGATCAATATTTGTGAAAGTTGTTGGCCTGAGCAGATTTTCATCCCCATTGAAAGCACTCTGTGACTAAACCAAGAAATCTTTAGAGAAAGCAGTGCAGGGTCTGCCCCATGTTCCGAAGGCAGAGTGTCAGCACAGAACTAGTTGCTTGTAACAATCCCTGCTTTTCCACTGAACACTATGAACAACAGACCATGTGCGTCCTCTCTTTTTCTTTAGCCTATTCTTTATCACCACAGTACACTCTTATAAACTGTACGGGGTATGGGTGAGTTTTTCTGTACCGCTACTGGGTTTTGTTTTCTTCTCAAAGTGAACCTGGTATCTGTCAAAACTGCAAGTTGCATTATGAGTACATAAAATGGCTGTCAGTATTTGTATTAATGAATTTATCCCTGATCAGCTGAAAGTTGTGAAAAGTTTGCTTTGAATTCATCCCTAAGATATCTCTTTTTTTTTTTTTTTTTTTTAATACCAGTAGAAGGAATGTTTTAATTCTACTACACAAATAGCAACCATTTTATTCTTTTTTATTCAGTATTTTAAGCAGTACAAACTCTTTGATATCTCCTAGTTCAAATATGAACCCATAATATTTAGAATGTTTGGAATAAACATGTCCTTCCTTGCCTGTTTCAAGATTATACTGAAAGGCCTTCATTTCCATTGAATCAAATCTCAACTAAATTAACTAATAAACAGGAATATCAGGTGGTGGTAAGGCACCACCCTCGGTTGCTGATGCAAAATGATGAGCGAGCAGTGAAAGGTGCAAATGCACTTCACTTTTCATATTGATTGTGTTTTCCAGTGGGCTTCAGATCAGGTGCTGAGACCTCAGGGCTTGCTCTACAGCTGTCTTGCTGTTTGCTTAGTTTACCTTGAGCAAGTTCTGCAATATTTCTGTACTGTTCCTCCAATGATAAAATAGGTCTAATGTTTATCAGTGTTGCAAGGGCATCAATACCTCTGAAAAGGTCTTTGGTGTTCCCTATGAGAAAGATGCTATGCATAATATAAGATGCACAGTGAGTGTCTGTATATAAAAATATAATCTCAAGGGTTAATGTTTCTCTGCAGGACACTTTTTTTTTTTTTTTTTTTACCTATTATTAAATCCTTTGTGAATTAATGCTTGTGTTAAGGTTAAAATGGTTTCATGGAAAAAAAAAGAGAGAAGATACAGGCACCTGTTTTAGAGAGAGGAGCCACATAGAACTATGTATGTTTTAGGAAAAGCATTTGTTGATACAGAACAGATCAATGTGTAACTCCGTAATAAGGTGAAGAAAAGATGAGATTAAATGTTCAAATACATATACTAATTAGAAAGGACATGTACATCCACGTATAGAGACCATGACAGTGGGAAAATGACAGATTCAGCACTACAATGAATTATAAATGTCAAATTACAAGGATGCATGTGAAAAAAGCTTGTAACTGTTAGGAACTAGACTCTGTATTCATGTGAAAGCTGTTGCCTTTATAATCTTCTTAAATCCCTCTAAGGTGTTCTGTCATTCACTGTCAAATTTTCTACGTAAGATAATAAGATGTATGTCACACAAGTGTCCAAAACTGCTTCTTTGCCATTGCCAGGACACACCAATATATTTTGGGAGGGTTTTTTTGAAGCAACAAGAACATTAAGCAGGAGAGATCTGGTTAAGTATTAGCAGTCAATTACAGAATGCTTTTTTTTTTCCCCTCGGGTGTGATAAAATCTAACATGTGATGCCCAAAATGTAAGAGAAAAGGGAACCGGCAATGTGTGTGTTCAGATTTGGCTGTGTACTCAATAGCTTGTCAGAGAGCCATAGGATGCACAATAAAAATGGATGGTAACTAAATTTTGATGTGCAAGAGCATGTGTTTCATTTGCAAGATGTTTTGTTTAATTAAAAGGTAAATACCATTTATAATTCTTCTCACAGACTGTTTGAGAGCAGCAACAACACCTACAGAGCTCTCAAGCCGCCTGAAGAACTTCTTTGATGCATCTGATCCATGCGGTAGGTACGTTTAAATGAGAACAGTCCACTACTTTATTCAACAATGTTTTTAATTTTACACAATACTGGTTATTGCTTCTAAAAATTTCTGAACAACAGTTGCAAGATTTTAGCTGCATGACACAGGAAAAATATTGTGTCATGGAAGTGTGGTGAAAATCCCTCTTTAAATATAATTGACTCAGATACAACACTCACCCTGGTGCAGAAGACTCACATCAAACCAATATATCACATCAATATGAAGGTATAAAACCTGTCTGCACAAGTCCTGTTCAGACCCCTCTGCATATAAAGCAAACAACTGCTGCTAAAGCAATTGTGTCTTTGAGTTTTGCTTTTCCTAGCTATAGCCTCTCCTTCCACACACACACACAACATTCCAGAGGCTACAGTTCCTTTTTGTTTCATTTAAGGTCCTGAGACTAAACACCCCACTATAGCTTATGGTCTCATGCTGCTGTGGTTCCTTCAGCAGAACCCATCACACATTTGACAAATAAAGCATCTGAAGCCAAGAAGAACAACAGTATCAAATGGGAAGGCAGCAGCAATGCAGTGATGGGTGTTGACCATGGTCACGTCACCCTACTGCATCCACACAGTCATGCTCTGAAACCAGAGTATCTTTTGCCAGCTGCTTCATGGCACTTCTTGGCTACAACTGCTGATAGAAAAACGTAGGGGAATTGCCTGTCTCTGAGAGATGGCTACCTCTCCCACCAGTGGTCTTCAGGGGCAAGACCTCCTGGTCATCTTTTCCAGCAGGGACCCCAGCAGCTCTCATTTTATTAGGTTGTTTCCACATGAGAATAATGGCCAGGAAGAAGCAGAGGCTGCTGACACCCAGCTCTCTAATATGCTGAAGTTGGATCCTGTTCTGCTCAGAGGGTCTGATGGTATCAGCCTCCAGAGAACTGGTGTCTGACACTCCCAGTCTGTTGTTCTTATTGGTTTGGTCTCAGATGAGCTATTTCTAACAACGAAGAACATATCTGAGAGAGTTACAATTTGCTGTAATCATATTTTTCCAGTTTTTCTCTGTGATAATTACTCCCATAAATATCGTTGCTTCACCTCAGCTCAACAGAGTGCTCTCTATTTCTGTGCTCACTCCCAACCCCCCGCACTCAGATTGCTGAGGATTGGCAATGATAGTATTTGTTATTACCAGGACCAGTCTAGCTATGGGGCTGCCGGGACTTGCAGTTTTAGTCCAGTTTCTGTGCTGTATTAGCTGTTCAAAAATTGCCATCTGAAGTGAAAACTGGTGAAGAAAAGTTGCTAAATTGTGCACGTGTTTAAACAATAAAGCTTTGACTTGGTCTTCAACCAGGCAAAGACGTGAAAACCTGAAGTCAGGATGCAGCATTGCTGTTAAATGTCTCTGACTTTACTGTTGGCCCTACTAAACTGGGTTTAGTTTAGTAATGGAGAACGTTTTTAATGTAATCAATGGGCTGCAGATCTCAGGAATTCCTGTTCCCACTGTATTTACTGACTAACAGCTTTTAGGTTAGATCCTTAAAGCAGATTTTGTAAAAGAAGAGGCTATTTTTAACTGTCAGCTGAAGATACCCAGATGCATTTGAACTTCAGAGTGCCAGGCACCAGAAGTACCAGAAAGGAGGCACTTGGTCTGAGAACATACAATTCAAGCGGGTGTATGGGAAGAAAAAGGAGGTGAGGAGTATTCCTGCCTGTTTTAAAATTGGTGAAATGTGTCAAAAGACAAAAGGACTCACCAAAGTTACTTCTGTTGCCTATGGCAGAGTTGGTGTTCAAAGCAAAATCTCCAGATTTCTAATGTACCCTCTTAACTACAAGGCCATTCTTCCCCTCGAGAAGATGATATATAGGTATATAAATGTGCATTGATGTAATGCCAAGTTATAAACCACAAGCCTTTCAGAACTCATGTCCCTGATAGATTGCGAAGGAACTTGAAGTCAGGAGAATTGTGGTTTGTCTGACCTTATGCTAATCATTCTCCCTACTTGTGTCTTGGTCAAACTGAAAATAGATAGAATAATGAACCTTTTTGAAAACCATAATTTCTGGGTGTTGGTCACAACCCAGTTTTCATAAGTTGCTAGGATATGGGGATAATCAGGGAAATGAAGATTCTATCTTATGAGACAAGACTGAAAAGCTTGATTTAAACAAAAGAAATTATGAGACAGAATATTAGTACACTGTGAGGGGAGTAAATATCAGAACTAATTAAGTTCAAGGAGAAAATTGGCATCTGAGCAAATGGATATAAACGGGCCCCTAATAAATGTAGGCTGGAAATCTTAAGAAGCCGAGTTATGAGATTCTGGAAGAGCTTTCCAAGGGGAATAGTAAGGCTAGACAAAGTAAGTGCTGTTTAAATGGATCTTGATCAGTTTGTGAGATGGGTATCATGCTGGAGACAACCAGAGAACTAGACTCTTGGGCCACACAAGTCTAATGTTCCCATGTAACACCCAGAACATCACCAAGCTAGAACATCTTGGTGTTATTCTGGAGAAAGTAGTAATCAGCCACAATGTATCTCACGTTGCACCACGTATATTTTGGTTTTAGGCTCCTCCATTTAGAGAGTCTCTTTGATTCCCTGATAATCCCCCCAGCCTAGCACTTGAGATGTTCTTCGGCGTTTCCAGGTAATCCGTCCCTGCTCCTAAATGACCGTGTAGGAACAGAGCTGAAAACAGCTCAAGGCAGCATTGAACGTGGAACACTTTTGGGCTCGCTGTCAAGGGTGGGAGTGAAGGGATGGACTTGAGGGGGAGCAGGTAGCCAGGCACCATGTGTTGCCTTCTGCTCATGTGGCTGAAGACCCTGCATGCAGAGGCTAGACCCTGTGCCCCACCTGTGAAGACCCTGCTAGGAGCCTGCTGGTGGTGTCTCCCAGTGCAGCTATTTGTGAGGGATGGCAACCCATCCTGCTGTCACAACATGGCAGCCCCGCATCCCCTCCCACCCTGCCCTGGGTAAGGAAGGTGTCGGTGATCCCGCACACCTCCCTTCCCCGGCCTGCCTGGGCCCAGAGCTCCAGGCGCTCCAGGGAGCCCTCCGGACAGCAGGCCCTGTCTCACGTCTACCGCAGCCCCACCGACCCCCCCGCCCGGGCGCTCTGCTCTGTGCTTTGCTCCCGGGGCGGGGGGCGCGGAGCCGGGAGCGCCCCCGACGGACCCGGTCCCCGCCTGCCTGCGCGGGCTGCGGTGCCAGGCGCGGCCAGCAGGGGGCGCCGCCGCTGCGCGCCGCGCGGGCGGGATGGGGCCGCGAGGGGCGGCCAGGTACGGGCCGGCCCGGGGAGCCCCGGCAGCCCCCCCACCCCCCGCTCCAGCCCCCTACCCCGCAGGGACCGCTGCCCGGCGCCTTCCCGCAATTCCCTGATGCAGCTCCGCGGGTGCGGGACGGGCCGCGTGGGCCCCGGAGCCTTCCCTGGGGACGCGAGTGCGGGTCGTGCGGCGCGGCTGCCGGGAGACAAAAGGCCGCCGTGTGTCCGCCCCTGCGGCAGCGCGGGGTGCGCGGCCGCTCCCCCTGCGCGGGCAGCCTGCGGCAGGGCCGGGGTCCGCCGCCCCGGCTACAGCCCAGCCCCCCCGCCCCGCCCCGCCCCGCTCCGCCTCGCTGCGGCGCGGAGCTCCCGAGAAAAGACCGTGGTGTTATTAAGGGGAATAGGCGGCGTGCGGGGCGCGGGCAGCCCGTGGGAGCAGGCGGCTCCGGTACCGGAGCGGGTGCCGAAGCCCGTGTGAACGGTGTTAACCCCAGGTGGAAAGCGGAGGAAGGGAATAACGCGTGTCCTGACAAACCGGTGTTCACGTGTGGTGGGAAAAAGAAAGGGAGCGGCCACCTTTTAGTAGGCACCGAAGCGCCCGAATTATAACTAACAATAACTAGATCGTTTTCACGTTGGTTTGGGGGTTTTTTTCCTTGGTTTTTTTTTTTTCTTTTTTTTTGCTCTGCTACAGCATTTGAGTGTTACCATGGAAGTGGTGCCGAGGCATGCGGGGACACGGCACAGCGCGGCTGCGGGAGGGGCACCGGGCGGTGCCCAAAGTTCCCTCTGTCCCCGCAGGAGCAGAAAGCACCCCTTTGGGGTAGGGGGCGCGGGGCTGGGGGCGGTGGGGAAGGAGAGAGGGAGGGGCTGACTGGTTTCCTGAGAGATTTCCCTGGTACCGGGAGCCAGAGAGGCAAACTCAAGTTGTGCCCGGGGAAAAGTTGCCCGGCTGAGGGGAGTCGGGCGGGGTCCTGAGCGCCGGGACTCTCCCGGCCCTATTTAGTGTTGGGTTCTTGCCTTGTTCCTCGGCAAACTCGGGAAAAGGGCAGGCTTTGCCTAGGAAGCTTCCCGTAGTCGAATGGAGAGAAGGGGAGAAGGAAAACAACGTGTCTTCCTGGTGGCACCTTGCCTTCTGGTGTCGTCTGCCCTCCTGGCCCCGGTGGGAAGAGGGTCTGGGGACAACCGGAGCGCTGCCCCCGTGCCCGGCGCCGGTTCTCCCCGCTCGTAGCCCCTCCTAAAGAAACACCCAGAAGAATCATAACCCAACCGAAAAGTTGTATGGTTTTTCCGCCAAGGGGGGCTCGGGGTCGCCGAGCCCGGCTCCTGCCCGCCGCCGAGCGCTCGCCGCGGCGGGGACTTGACCTGCAGAGGGCAATAGTTGGACGCAAATGCTCAGAAAGGCGGCGCGTTGGCTCGGCACCGTGGCCGGGACCCAAGAACGCCGTGTAGGTAGGCAGCGGGGCTTAATTAATGTACATTGAAACAAAAGATGGGGTAAATTGTTTGATTTGTCTTTAGGCTATGTTTTCAGGGCTAATCTAATTCATAACCGTTAGACTTATTCTAAAGAGATTAACACAAACTTCCAGGAGAGGCACGCAGTTAACTCCAGAATTACCCTAAATGCTAATTGTTTACCGGAACATTTGCATCTACCCGCTTGGGTTCGTATTATTAGCGTTATTATTCTCTGCTAATCGGATAGGCGAGGTGGAAACGAAACGGGAGCTTTTCCTAATTGTTGCAGAGGATTGACAGGGCGACCGTGCAGACTTTGGAGGAGGAGGAGGAGGAGGCGGCCGCCCCGGCGCCCTGCGCGGCGGTGAGGGGCGCGTCGCGCACGGCCATTGTCTGCGGGGCCCGGACGCTGCCGTTCAGCACCGGGCGGGTGGACAGCGCCCGGCCCCGCTCCCCCGCCGCCCCCGGCCCCGCGCCTTCGGGGTGGGTTGCGGGGGACGGGGGGAAATTCGCCTCCCTTTCGTTCCAGCGGCCCTTTCCCCCGCCCGGTGAGGGGTTTATTAGGGGGTGAAAAAGAGCACCCCGACGGGAGCGTGTAGACGCGGCTCCGCTTGTGCACATATACTGCCTTATTAATTACCCGTACGTCTCTATAACCTCATTAGTCGGGGAAGGCTAGAAAACGCGAGCAAATTGGAGTGTTGGCAGCAGGGGTGACTGCAGGTCTGGATGCACACTCCGTCTCTTCCCAACTCGCCGCCCCCTTCCTCTCCCCCTCCCCAAATCATATTTATCTGAGATTATGTCAAATTTCAGTGATCGGAAACGTCTTGCCCAAGAGCCATTCCCGCTGGAAAAAGTCAAAAGGGTTCCTGGCATTAAAACGACCTTGCGTCATTCCTGATGAAATTAGCAGCGCTGCATGTTTAGAGCTTTGCTACGGATGCACTTTGGTCGCAGTAAGAAGTAAGAGATTTGGGGTTTAACCCCCCCATCTGAGCCGGGGCCGCCTGCTTTTCCTAGCTGCGAATCCCGAGACCGGCTCTCGAAAGCGCCTTCTTAGACCCGCAGTCCATTTTTTACTTGTCTCTAAGTGCAAGCAATGGGAATTGCTAACCTCTGCTAAGAAAATTTCATTTTCCCCATCCTGCTAAACGGTTCTGGTCGACATATGTTTGTTATCAGAGAGAGGTGCTATGAACACAGAGCCATTTTCTTAGCAGCTCTTTGACTCTGTGTTACCATAGTCCCACACGGCATTGGTCCTTTCCCGTTGGGAAGTCATGAATAAGAGACTATGAAGCTTGCACGTCAGATCTTCCTCAATTAATCCACCATTAGCATGTTTGGGATCCTCCACTGGATGGTTAACAGCAGCTTTGGTAACTATATGCTGTCCATACCCAATTATGCTCTGCTAAAAATGAACTCTGCAGAACAACCTTCCTGAGCTGTCAGTGTCTCCCGTTTTCCTATTTTAACGCTTGTGTGTAGTGGCAGGCGACAGATGGTGTAGATCAGATCGATTTGATTGCATTAGGCGATTTTTTTTTTTTTTCCTCCTCTCCCCCCCGACTCCTTTTCTGGAAGCCCACATTCATCTGAGAGGCGATCGCCGGGGACACGGGAAGCAAGAGCAGCCGCCGATGTGTGAAAGCAACGAGACATGGCCAGCCAGAGGCGCCGGGGTCCCTTCCCGGGGTTTGTTAACATGGTAATCCGGCACCAGGAGAGAAAGCTGCTTTCTGCTGCCCAGAGCCCATTCCCCATCACACATCAGATGAGTCCCTGGTTTTACACACAGTTGGAGTTCTGCTCGAAACCTGGATTTAAAGGGTAAGCGCTTCAATAGAGGTGGATTTCTGGTGGTTACTCGGGTAGGTGGCGAAATGAGCGAGCTCCCAGCGATTTTAAAAAGAGGTTGCCTTTGAGCGGGAATGAATATTTTCTTCCTTCCTCCTGTCTTTCTCTCTCTCTCTCTTTTTTTTTTTTTTTTTTTCCTCCGCGCCCCTTTCACCAGCGATCCCCCTAATTCACTACAATTTCTCGCACGGGAAGGCATCGCGCCTCTCTATTGACGGGTGGGATCGATATTCCCCCTCTGAAATTTGCTTTTCGTGGCATTTGCCGAGCTCTGCTCAGAGCTCCGCTCCTGATAGCTTAATTGTTTAATTCCCTCCAGCCGTTCCCCTCCCTTCTCTTCCTCCCCCCCCCCCCCCCCCCCCCCCCCCCCCCCCCGGGCGCGGCCGGGGGGGGGGGGGGCGCCGCCCCCCCCCCCCCCCCCCCCCCCCCCCCCCCACGGCAGAGAGAGGGGGTGCTCCCGGAAGGGTGGGGGGCACAGAGGGCTGGGGACGTGTGTGCACACACGCGTGGACACGTGCCGAGTTGACGTGTGTGCACGAGTGTGCAGTGAAGATCTCACTGAGCCCACGCAGGGTCTGCACATGAGGCCACCAGGAGGCCACCTTGCACACGTGTGTGCAATGAACACCTCACTGAGGCCACACATAGTGTGGCACACGCGTGTGCACACACACAAAGCAGTGAGAAGCATCCTGGCACTTGGCATGAGTGTATGCACACGTGTGTGTGCAATGAACACCTCACCGATATGATACATGGTGTGACACACACGTGTGAACACACAGACGTGGCAGTTAGGAGCCCCCTGGCACCTTGCACAGAGGGATGCACACGCGTGTGCACATGTGTGTTAGTGAACACCTCACCGGACCCACACGTGTGTGCAGGTGTGCGTGCCGTGATGCTGCCAGGGAAGGGCTGACGTGTCCCGTGCGGGGTGAGGGGGTCGGGGGGGGGGGGGGGGGGGGGGGGGGGGGGGGGGGGGGTGGGGGGTGGGGGGCTGGGGGTGCCCGCGAAGCCCGGGCAGGGCTGCAGGTGTCTGCAGGCAGCTTCGGGGCTGCTCGTACAAGTTCGGCTGGACTTTTGTTCGTCAGATGTGGCTCAGAAGAGTCGGGAAACCCTCAGCATCCCCATCCTAAACCCTGTCCCAGTCCTGCTCCTCACCCTCCCAGCTCCTTCCCAGCAGCGGGAAGGGGGAGCAAACCCGCCCGCAGCCGCCAGCCTGCGGGCCCCGCAGAAACTCTGTCTCCCGGGCTCTCTGCATCGAGCTGCAAACTTTCCGAGGGCTTTCCTCGTTTAACCTCCCCACCGCCACACAACTGTAACTTTGCGTCTCCTGCCCCTCTTTCCTCCCCCCCTTCCCCAGTCTCTGCTTCCCCCCTCCCCTCGCTCTTCTCCGTCCCACCAGAACGGCTGTGATCACCGGGTCTCCCGGCGCTGCTCCTTGGGTGCCACGGGAAAAAGTGTTTGGACGAGAGGAAAATTCTTAGATCTTGATTTTTATTAGAAGAATTCAAGGCGGAGGTGGGGTTTACTTCAGGCCCGAGCTCCCCGAGCCCAGCGCTCAGCCGTCCCCTTAGACCCCGGGGAGAAGCTCGTTTGCCTCCTCCCTTGTGCTGCTCCGGCACCGTCCCCGCTTCCACGCTGTTTCCAGCGTGGTTTTCTTTTTTTCTACAAACTTCAGACGTGCCCCGTAGCGTGTAGATTTGCCTTCAACGTTTGGTTGGTTTTGTTTTGTTTTGTTTTGTTGGTTGTTTTTTTTTTTTTCTTCCCCGGTGAGGTAAAGGCCAAGTTCGCTGCGGTTTGTTTGGAGCCGCACCTCTGCGCGGCCGGAGTCGACCGGGGGGAAGCGCGGTGCTGGGGGGGATCGGGCCGCCCGGGGGATGCCCCAGCACCCAGGGCTTCGGGTGCGGGAGAGGCCCCCGCGCCGGGCGGGCGAGGCTGCGGGTGTTTTGCAGAGTAACAATAGCGACGAAATGGAGAGGTTTGCACTGAAAATGGCAGGGAGAAAAGGCGCATCTCTAACCGGGAAACGCACCTCGGGAAGAAAATCGCCAGCTATTGTTGGTTTAACTAATTGCTGAATAATTTGGAAATAGTGCAAAAATCGGCAGTAGTCCCAGTGGTGAAGGTTGATGAAAGGTGTATGTAGCGTTCTCCCGAGTAACAGCTGAGCTTTAAAACATACATAAAATATGCAGCTTGCCCGTTTGAAAACGTCTCCTTTTCGGAGGGATTAGATTTTAATTGTCCTTCCGCTGTCTCCCTGCGCAGGGCAGATGTTCAGATTCAAAGGACCTGTAAACCGAACCAGCGGCATCTGTCCTGGACGGGAGCACAGCCTGAGACGCTCTCGCTGCTCCCCGACTCCCTAAATAAACCGTCTTTGATTGTATTTTTTTAGAATTCGTTTTAAAAACAATTGCCCTCCGATTTCTTTCTCTTTTCATTTCTGTTTAGAGCCTGCAACCGAAGCTTAAGAGATCTTCCTTGAGGAACCTTTGGCTTCTTTGCTTAAACTATTTATCCACTTAACTATTTACTAAACTAATAATCGATTAATTTATACGATAATAAGTGCCATTGATCTTAGAAATCAGAGCAGGCTGCCCGCTGATGTAAAATTCCACAAACTAACAAATTATTGCAAAGCCTTCAATTTTATGCTTTTAAAAGGGAAACGGTTTAAAAATGTGACAGTTTCTTTTTTTATTTTTAATGGAACTTCTCGTTTCCTTTTCATAAATGCTCTAGAAATGCACAAAATTGTCCTCTGAGGGGATCTGTTGCTGGTAATTTGTGTAAAATACTTTGTGTAAATAAATATACACCCAGAGGTAGTGGGAAAGGGGGGACCCGTAAATTTAGGCAGAGTTGAGACTGGAATTATTTCGTAAATTGCAGCAAATATTCATCCGCAACAGGAATTGGACCGACTTTTTTTTTTTTTTTTTTTTTTCCCCTAGTTAAACGAGACTCCGTTTGCTCGGGGATGATGGGTTTTAGATGTGGATAGAGCCTGACAAGTGGAAAATAGCTTAGAAAGATGCTGAAACTTCAAAAAGATTTCTTTCTCTTTCTTTTTTTTTTTTCTTTAGTGTGTTCCTGTGATCATAATTTCTTCTTTCACTTGTTGGAATGGAGTTTGATGGGGTTTTTTAGGTCAGTAAATCAATGGCTGAAAGCCTGCTGAACACAGAAGCACCTGTAAAGAATTCTGAATACTCCCTTTGTGAATTAGACCCCAAACCTCCCACAGCCTGCTATATTTTATTCACTTGTATCTAGTCCGTCTTTAATAGGGAGACACTAAACTAACCCTCCAAAACGCCAGACGCGCTGCGCAGCCGCGGGGATCGACGACCTGGGAAAATCCCCAGGATCTGTGAAAAGAGCGAAGATAGCAGGAAATATTTCCTTCCGTTAGTAGAAGGAAGACACACAATGTTTCAGTAAGAGGGTGACTAAACTCTAGGCTGGATGCAGACCCTCGGCGGGCGGGGACTGGGGGTGGGGGGCGGATTTGGGGGCTGCGGAGGCGGCGGCCCCGCTCCCCGGCCGCTCCGTCCCTCCAGCCCCGGCCCTGCGGAGGGACCCTCCCTGCCAACGGGCTTTGGCACAAGGTTGGGTGTTGGGGTTTTGTTGTTGTGGTGGGTGGTTTTTTTTGTTTGTTTGTTTGTTTGCTTGCTTGCTTGCTTTATTTCCCCTGACAAAAAATGTGCAAAGCCTGGAAAGTTTTGGAGAGCGAATTTCTCCCCTCCTTTCCCCTGGGAGTGAAATCTCAGAACAAGCTTCCCCGTGGCTCCAGAGCGAGCGATCAGGAGTCGCAGCTTAAACCCGGGTGTCTCTCAGCAATTTCCACAGAAAAAGCAGAGTTCCCTCCTTCCCACCCCTCTCCGCCCCCCCCCCCCCCCCCCCCCCGTGGTCACCTTTCGGGCCCCCCCCCGGGCGCGGTGCATCTGGCCCCTCCCCGGGGAGCGGGGCCGGGGTCGGAGCTGGGGCAGGCGGAGGGGCTGGGGTCGGGGCAGGGGCAAGGAGCCGGCACTGCTCGCTCGCCAAAGGGCGAGCGGGGCCCCGAAGGCGCTCCCTCGGGCAGAGCGCTGCGGGGCCAGCCCCGCGGGGAGGGGAGCGGAGCCCGCTCCGGCCCCGCCGCCAGCCCCTCCCGGCGGGCAGCGAGGAGCCCGGCTCGGCCGGGGCTGCCCGGGTTAATCGCGGCGCTCAGGGAATTACCGCGCACTCGCACCGGCTATTCAGCGCCATTCAGTCGGCTTAATTGAGGGGAAAACCCCTCCGCGACCGGCTCCTCCCGCACCGCCCGGTGCCCGCCGAGGCCCCGCTCCGGACCCTTTGTTCTCCCGCCCGCCGCAGCCCCGGCCCGGCCGCTCTCCCTCCCCGGAGGCGCCGCGGTCGCGGGGGGAGCCCGTCCCTCCGGGAGGCAGCGGGACGCGCAGCCCGTTTGTCCCGGCGGCCGAGGAAGGCCGGAGGAAAGCGGGTCTCTAATCCCAGCTCTCCTCTCTCGGGGCCTTGCGGGGCTCAGCCTGGAACACGGCCGCGCCGTAACGCAGGCTTCATCTTCCTGCGAACAGCCCTGGAAAGCTCCAGGCTGAGGCGGTGCTTTCGGTGGCTGTTGTCCGGAGGGTGGCAGAGGTCCCGTCTCTCAGCGCTGCCGGGCTCCCCGGGGGCAGTGAGGGGTACCTTGCCTGCTCCACTCACCACAGCTGCACCCCTTTTAATCCCGGTTGTGGTAAGGAGTTCAGGCATCTGCCTTCCCCAGTGTCTCCTCCTTCCGCTGGGGAGACAAACTCTCTGTCTGTTCCTGTCCCAAGTACCATTCAGAGGGCTCTGTGTCACTTTTGTCCTCTTCAAGGATGTGGGTACCATGGAGTCCTTTACACGCTCCTGCCAAACAACACCTAAGGCTGCACCCCTGGCTAGTCTAGTTAATCACAAGTTCCCTCTCCAGGCAGCAGAAGGTTAAAACACCCCCTTGACTCTTATTACAGAAGGAAAAGGGTGTATATTCCTGAGCCACTGAATGTGGAGAGCTGATGCGTGCACCAAATGTGTCTCTTGTTTCATTATTCTTTCAGAATCAGGATTAGTTTGCTTTCTTTTTGGGCAATTTACATGTCAAACACAAGCTACTAAACCCAAAAGTTCCCCCAAAGGAAATTCCCCTTTCCCATTTTCTTCATGTGCCATACACTTAGTGACCTACTGACTACTAAGCACATGCTTTGCCCCAAATCCTGACATGGGGGGGCATCAGGCGACCCGAGTGTGAAACAGTGCTCCCAAGTTTTCTTCTTCAAACAGTGTTTGTTACAAAGATAACGGCACATCCTGCTTGACACGCTTCTTGCTGGTTTTAGAGACGGTATTGTGCATTCCTCTGCAGAGGATATTTTTCTCACCAATATAAAAACATGTTTTAATCTTACTTTCTAGTGATCCTCTCTGTGGACATCACCATCTTGTGGCCAACTGGACATTGTGTGGTGGTGCTAATGGAGGAGGCTGTAAGAGCTGGTCATGGTGGGACCGGCCCAAGGACAGGAGGGCAATGGCCCGGATGTAGGGACTTGGAGAAAGGCACAAGGGCCTCAGAAATGTTCTAGGGTCAAAAAAAGAGGCTTGGCACCACTTCAGACTTTGTTTTATCACAAAATAGGAATGAAACATTAGTTAATTTAAGATTCCTTTTTTTGACTGGAATTTTACCAATCGTGTTTCTGCACTCCCAGCAGGAGCCCTAGCTACTGCCTTTGAACGGAAATCTTACGTACGGAGAGTTCAACAATTCCTTTGGGAGATACACAGGGACACCACGAAAGAACAGGGAAGAAGTGCCCGAAAAACAGAGGGCTGCATGAGGAGCATGTTCAAACTTAGTCTTATGCCATGATGCCTTTTGCAGAAACTCCTCAGCTCTTAAAACCCACCCATGCTTCCACCCTTGGCCTGTCCTGTATCTCTCTGCCTGCAACGCCCATAGACATTTCAGATTCTGTGAGAGAAGAGTATAAAATTAGACCTAATATACTAGACTTTTGAAGCACCACAACCAAATGCGAGAGGGCAGTTGGCACTAACCGGGGATATTTCTGTTGTATCGGGTGATACCTGGGGGTACCCAAACCACTTGCACCAGGCAATGAGCAGCAGACACCCTCGTACACTTTCAAAATCTGTTCTGTAACTTTCTTCATAAAAAAAGATAATGGTTTGCTAGTCTCAAACATTACATATTTACCGTCATTTTAAGAATATATTTATTTAGTAGATGAGGAAGTAAAATTGGGAGAAATCCAAAGAGTAAATTGTTCATTGTCCTATCAAGGCTTGCTGAAAAGCTGATATCCTCATTCCATTCTGGGAGGACTTAGAATCTCTTTTATTTCCATGGATCCTGAAGGTGTCTCATTGTCTATGGAACAGGTTAAAATCCAGCTGCTTGCACCCCCAGGGTTTGTTTTGCTGCATATTAACATGAACAGACCTCAGTCTTTCAGAGAGTTTGATGCATTTCCTCCTAAAGTCTCTGTCTTCTTGTTTCTGGAAGGGTTTGAAGGCATTTAAGATAATACACAGAGATCTTTTCCATTACTAGTATCTAAAATTCTGTGAGTAAATTTTAAAACCAAGCGGTGCTTGGTTTTACATTTCCATAGTAGAGTTTGCTGTGAGCAATACAGCTTCGGTTATTCACCCCAGTATTCTTAGGTCTGGAAGTGCAGCTGAGAAGGGGACTGGAGCACATGGGATGACCCCACTTTGGCAAATAGATCTCAATTCTTGAACCAGAAAAAAGATGTTACTACCTCCCCTCCAGCTCCGTTAATACTGCATTTTACTACCTCCTTTTAAGCGTCTTAAACCATTTAAATTCAGGTGCTTCCAGTCTTTCCACACCACAAGAAAACAAGCAGAAATGCTCCTTATTGCTAGAATTTGGCACAAGACACTTAAGTCTGGAGAGGATTTATACAAATGTAGGCACATGCACGCACACACACACACACAAATGCACATTTATATATACAGTACAACTTTGCTGAACTGTTTTTTATATTATAGGAGCACAGAAACACACAGAAAAGTTTGAGGCTTCAGACACTTGCTACATATCTATTACACAAACTCGCTTTTGGCCTTCAAGCTGAATTTTTGCAGGCTTGCTTTATATTATTCCGTATCTTTTTGGAAGTTTTTGGAAAGCTAAAGTTTGCAAAGCAGCTACTGTACATGCTGCAAAACTGCTCTTCACAGAACCCGTGTGCATTTTCACTTATGAGTACGTGCATTCTATGTATATTCCTTTAAACTGTTTTTAATGCATGCCTTTCAGAATTGGTGTGTTTTCAATGGGGCTGAAAGCCTGTGATGGATGGCATGAATTTAAAGAAAGACTATAAAAATATATATGTGTCTATGAGATGTACTCAATTGTAATGAACCAGCAATAATGGACAGTTGAATGTTTAAGAAATTCACCAATAATTCTCAATTTAAAATACATTTTGTTCTCATTTTTTTGCATGCAACATAGAACAGAGAGTAGTGATTTTTCATTGTTTTTAACATAAAACTTATAGGAAACTAAAAAGAAATTGTAGATATTGGAACTAAAAAAGTAAATTAAAAACAGTTTGTCAGAGCTGATTTTCAGTTATACCCTGGATTTTTTTTGTGGCTTTAAGCTCAGTCCTTAACGTTATTTTAAGAGTTGTTCCATGGTTTACTGTATGCACAAATAAATGAAAAACTACTTTTGGTCTATGAGATTATTTTGCTTGGCGTTCAGCATTTAGTACTACTTGATAGTTATTACAACCTTGCTCATAGTCCTCCTTTACAGGCTCTACTTTTGATTTATGCAAATGTATCAATCAGTGTCATTCAGTGATTTCAAAAGGATATAACGGTCATTCAAACTAGTATTTGTGAATAGTTTTTTAAAAAAGAGAATATAAACATACAAATAATTAAAAAGATATTTTGCATTTGGCATGCCAGTGATACATCACATTAACAGCTTTATTTCTTTAGCTACTCAAATTATAGTCATAATTTGCTGTCTGGTACCCACAAACTTTATTTCTTTTATGGTGTTTCATTTAATGGTCTCTCTTGTACTCTGCAGGGTTTAGTTTGATGGAGGAAATAATTATAATTTTAACTGGTCTGTTCCATCGAGATTTAAGTGAGCTGTATTGTACAGCTTTCTTTGTACGTTACAATGCAATTTATAGTGATACAAAGTACATTAAAACACTTTACAGAGTTGAGGACAGCTACTGTCCTACAAGCAGAGAGTAGGGGAGAGGCTGTGGAGATGGAGGAAAGAAAAAAGGAAACAGGCCTGACATTTTAAAAGCCATAAAGAGGCAGGTGAGGGTCCTTGCAGGCTGGTTATTGTGAGGGAAAAATAGAAGATGCAGAAATGGAGGGGAAGGCAAGTAGGATTTGTACTCGTACAATACGTGCCATGGCATGTTATTTTAATTGCTGCACTCAGATGAACTGCAAACAATGTTGGTCACAGAGCAATAGATTCACACGCCTTTTCCTCTTGTTGCCTTAAGCTTTAAGTTGCAATGAAAATGATGGCGACCACCTGGATAGAGACCAGCAATACCCCAGCAATCAAAAAACAAAGCGTATGAGGACATCATTCAAACACCACCAGTTGCGGACAATGAAGTCATACTTTGCTATTAACCACAATCCTGATGCCAAGGACTTGAAACAGCTAGCTCAGAAAACCGGCCTCACCAAAAGGGTTCTTCAGGTAAGAAGAGCAGTCTTTTGTCTCAAAAAGTAAATACAAGATCAGTTTTATATTTGGAATGCCACGCATTTTGCTGATCTTCTCTTCTTAATGTTTCGTACCTTCTGTGAGACTCCAGTTAAGTCCTAGAAAGTATGAGAAAAGTTATTTCTTTTCAGTTTCCCAAGAGCAGATCACCTGGGTTCTAATTTTTAATGAGAATTGTGAAGGGCCCTGTTTGTTTTCCTGTAGTTAGTTAATTCTGCTGCATGTTTTAGCTTCCAAACTGCTGTAGAAAACATGGATTATTTTAGTTTGTGTGTTCAGTGTATATAGAGAGCTCTTAATTTAGAAATGGCTATGAATGTTTACATTTCTAGGAAATTAATCAGTGATCTGGATTTATCTTATCAGAATAAGGAGGGTATTTTTGCTTTCATAAATGAAGTGGACATAAATTTGATTTTTCAAAGATTATTTTTTTATTATAGTTTAGTAACTTAGAATGAAAGGAAACTGCCTTTTAAAAGTACTTTTTCTCTGAAAGCTGGATTTTTCTTGCTTCAAGGATATACACTCCGTTTGAACTATTATGGGAAGCAAAGGTGAGAATATTAGTTGATTCAGCTCCGTTTTAATTCATAGTTCTAATTCAAGAAATCCATTTTAGTGAGCACTTACACAAATAACTGTACCTGGAGATATATTTCGGCTTCTAGAAGACCTGGTGTTCCAGGATCTATTTCTGAAAGGTTTAAATGGGTCTTAATTGTAGAAAAATGGTTTGTGGGCTTCACATAGACAGACTCCTGGGAACGTGTTGTGGGCAGCTCTCACCAATTCATAAGCAAGTGGAGGGAGTTAGAAAAAATATTGAGAAAAACTGAATTCACCAGAGAGATTTTGGACCTTACAGTGTTAATACCTAACAGAAGAGGGAATAAAGGTTTTGTAGGCTTCCTAGTAAAAACTACTAACGAAAAACCGTATGTAATTACTTCCCTTGGCCGTGTCCTCCATAGCTGGATTTTTCATTTTTATGAGGCTGATTTGTGGTGGTGGAACAAATCCCTCCAGTATAACTACTGCACATCCTAACACTTGATGTGATGTCTCTCATAGCAGCTCTCCTTCACCCATGCCATGGGCAAAATAATTTACTGCATTTGTCTATCCTTATTTTGACACTTCTCCTTTATTTTACCCTCTGAGTTTACACTTCAGTAATACCTATTCTGTCCATTACAGTGCACTCACACCTGCATCATCAGAGAAATTTCACAGTGTATTAAGAAATGAGATCAGTGTCTAGAAAGTGTCTTTCTCTTGATCATCTTTTTGTTCTGTCTCCTGACTCCACACCAACTTTGACTTCCCTCTCTCTCTTCTCTTTTCATCTAATGGGTCTTTCCTTCCACCTTTATTCCAGGTTATTGTCTGTTTCTTCTTTCTTTCCTTTTCAGAATGTATTTTGTTGTCTCCAAAATCAGGCCCCATGTCTCCATTACACTTCAGTTCCTCCTCTAGTTTCTTCATTGCTTCTGTTTCCATCTTAAACATATCACATCTTGCAGTTTTAAGGTGCATAGCGACTCCTTTTTTTTTTTTTTCTTTGTAGCAGTCCTTTACAATTCCATTAAACTTTTTCCTTCATTTTGGTAATTGATATTTAACTTCTTTCACTTTCACAGTTAAATACTCCTTTATGTCTGAGTTCCTTTAGCTGAAGAGTGGTGGCAGGTAATAGTTGGTGGTGAGGATTGCACCCAGAGGATGGTGCAGTTGGAGGCAATTCAAGAAAATGGCTCGGAGTGATACTTTGTCTAGTATCCCTTGAGTTTTCCTCTCTGTCATGAGCACTCTCTACTCCATACTCTTGGACTTTTTGTTTGAAAATAGTTTTAGGCCATGAAGAATCAAACTTGTGGTGTTTGGGTTTTTTTTAATTTTATTTTAGAACCTTTATGCCCAATTGGCTTATCTCTAACCTGTGAGAGGCAATTTTTCAAACACTGAAGTTCACCTCTATGAGTTTTAGGGCTGCTCTTTGCTGGGGAAAACTCTTGATTACTGAGACAGTGTCACTTGTTAATTCTTTTGAGCTAGAAAGGTTGGCATTACGTCTGTGTCATTTATTGAACATGAAGTAATCCAGTGACACTATTGATCTAAACAAGCATCATTAGTATTACTGTCTTACACACCGAAGGCGGGTGGACTCCCAGACGTACGTGCACACTTGCCAGGAGTAAGAAATCTTCTGCAATCCCCATGTGGATATTAGGCGTGTTTGTAAGCTCTTGTATTCTCTGTATGTTCAGATCTCAGTTCAGCTGATGCAGGATTGTAGCTCTTTGTTTATCGCCAACAGAATATATTTTAATGGAAAACACAAGGCAGCAGATCAGGAGAATGAGATTCTCTTGCTCTGAAACCAGCGTATTTCCTAAACATACATGGAGTTCCTAGTGATTAGGAAACAGCAATAGTGCCCTTACTATATAGACAGTCCCACATAATGTGGAGAGGGCTTTGTTTGCAGATAAGCAGAGAATTTGACCATATTCCTAATGATCTGTGATATCGGATTTGGAAGACTTGACTTCTGTCTTTGCTTTATATACAATTAGTCATCAGCTACACATGTCCGGGAGTGGAATGGCTCGGAAATGTAACATACTGCTTCCTAAATTACATTTCCTTCAGTAGCTTTGTAATGCAGGCTATTTTCTGTAAGCAGCCACATCAGAATCACAGTAAACCTATTTATATTTTTAAGCCCTGTTTTTATTTATTTTCATTCCAATTTAGCTTTGTATTTGCAGTTTAATTCATATACTTCTTGTACTGCAGCAGAGGAACACAAGCCCGTTATTTTAAGTTATCATTCATAATTAAAGTGACCAGCTAATTGTGAGCTAACTAACTGGCATAAATATTCCTCTTTTGGGAACTGATCTTTCTTTTTGTGAGTTTGGAAAGGGAAGGTGGAAGGAGACAGCCCTAAGAAGACACGGTTTGCTAGCTCTAGGTATGTAGCTCTTCTCTCCCCAGGAGTCTGGAATATGATTTTCCATGGCAAAAGCAGTTCAGGAACATAAAACATGTTTTTCAGTGTGTGTCTTGTACACTGCTTATTATTTCTGGAATCTCTCCCCAGTAAAGTTGCTATGAAAACCCTGCAAAGGTTACTGCACGCATTTGGACTTTGCTAGTTCAGTCTCCAGTAGCCAACAAGCACAAATATTTTCACAACCACACGTGGGTCCCGTGCACTACCCTTCAGTGAAGATTTGCAGACTCTTTACCGAGCCTCTGTTTGTAAAATATTCCATAGTTCCCCTTTAGCTTGTGTTTACTTGATACAACAGAGTAATCAGAACGTGTGCGCGATGAGTGAACGTAGTTTGTGTTGTGGTGTGACATCCTCTGTATTTTTGTTTCTCCACTTACTAGTTAAATTTACTAGTAAAAGTCAGTAAATGTAAACGTCTCCAGGTACCTGTGTGAATGAGCAAAATTGGGTTTAAAAATTGTTTTCTGGCACAAACTCTTCATATAACTAATATAGAACAGTTGCAAATGGAGGCATTACAAACAAGAAAATAAAGTTACCCGAGGTGATTAGGTATCTCATTCACTGCGGTGAATCCTTGACAATACTTAGTGCATTTATTTCCAGTACTTCCCAAGCATATGGAGCCGTTATTTTCTTCCTGTCACTGAAGAGATAGTATAATATTTTAACCACAGTAAATATTGTTCTGCCTAACGGCTGAGTTGTCCAGCTACATCCAACCCCACTAACCAGAGTGTGGGAGCATCAGCGGTGGGTCTTGCAGCTGCTTTTATTGTTCAGTGAGAGTTTTGGTCCATATCTTCCCCTTTGATTTGAAATAGCTCAGCCTTACAATGATACAGTTGGACAGAAAAGCACTAAATACTTCCCAATGATTTTGTTTATTCCTCAGTACTGAAGACCAGACTCCTAATTGTGTAATTGATGTGAGACAAGTCCTTCTGGAACAATTCCTTCAGTTATGTATGTTTGGGTTGTTATTTCTTTACTTTACTGACCTAACTGCTACAGGTGCAGGGCCAGAATGGCCAAATGAGCCCACAGGGCTACCTCCCTTACGCCCGGGCAGCCCTCGGTCGCCAGCTCTTACACGCTACTTTGCACAGTGATAAGTAACAACACGGGGCAGTAGAGAAGGGCTCCTGCAACCCCAAAACCAGCAGTTTTAATTATTTCACTCTTCAGCATGAAGTCTTTGCTGAATACTTTCATATCTTAAGTGCATAGTAGAATTATCATTATTGTGATAGTTATTTTCTATTATCCTTTTCTATCATAAGAAAAGGTATTTTCAGAATTTCAGTTAACCCATGTTTAGACTCCTTTTCAGTAATAACATGAATATTTGTACTGAACAATTTTAAAGAGCTTTATAACCCTTAGCTGGGTAACCTCGACAATACCTCAGTGAGGAAGAAAGTGGAAGTAGTTATATTATCTCTATTTTTGAATAATACATAGGAGATTATTGAATATTTTCTATGTTTAACATGAATTACCACTATTAAAGAGAGAATGAACCATCTTACATGTGTGGCTCCTGAAAGCAGCATGAGTGGTAATTGGTAAGGGCATCCGAGCACAGGTTTTCGTATTTAATGGCAGATAAAGGGGAATACATAAACACCAATAATCTTGCTCACTTTTCTTTATGTACTCCATGTTTCCAATCACAAGCAGAAGGAATACCATAGAGTCTCTCACCCTACTGAGGTTAAAGAGCAGTTGGACTTTTAGGAACAATGTAAATGAACAAAATAGTTATGGTGCCTCCTAAAGTTTTACACACTTGAAGCAAGAAAACAGATTTGGGAATAGGAGTGGAAATGTTACTCATATTTGGGGCTACAGCATGTATAAATATGTATATTTCAATGAATCTAAGTGTGAAATTATGCAGAAGTATGTGTACATGCAACTGGACTAGTCGTTTTGTCTGTCTTGTTTCAATTCTTACACAGCCACAGCACACATACATATCAACAGTGGCAGTCTCTAAATGTTCCTTTCACCTTCATCTGTATTATCCTTTTTACAATTGCTAGAAGGTATATTAAAAAAATAAAACTCAAATTACTTTGTGAGACAAATATAAATTGTCTCTTAACAAAAGGCAAAAAATCCCAACAAAAAATTGTTCAAACTGCTGCTCTTTACCATTCCTAACTAGTTGCTGCTGGAGACTTTGTGGTTTTAATGACCAGAACAGACTGATCTGCTCCACTTGCATCCCCCGCACACGGGAATGTGTAGAACCACAGCACCCACTGTGCTCCCCCTTCTCCCGTGGCTCCGAACAGACAGTCATAGCAGAGGACACTGGTTGTGAGTGTGTCAGGCAAAAATACCACATTTCGGTTCTGTCTGCTTTTGACCACATCCCTGTCCTTTAACAGGTTTGCCACTATAATGGACAATGTTATAAAATCATGTGTGCATTTTCACCTCTGCTAGTTTAGGAGAAGCTTTTTGTTTTCTTGTCATAAATAAAACCAATAAATAGCCTTTAAACTAAGTGTTTTAACAAAGGTAATGCCAACACATTTTGTTGGTTTGCCAACACAAACTGTTTCCAAATACTGAGCTTTCAGAAACAAGGGCCTGTAGGGATGTGATTTATGCATGGCCCATGAACGCAGCTCCTATGGTCCCTGCTAGAATTTGTGCCTGAAGATTATTTCATCGTGGCATTCCCTAGAGAGAGTGTGAGAGAGAGGATGTGCACCTTAAGGACCTTTGGCTGGGGGAGAAAGCTTTCCAGAGAAGGAGTAAGAGTGCTCAATGGGGGGCATTTGAGGCCAGAGCATCCATAGATGAGAAGAAAACCAGTCAGAGGAAAACCAGCTGAGACCTGTTCATCAGCTCTAACTGCGGGCTGGGAGTGCAAAGAGAACATGGATCCTATGGCAGGGGCCATGCTGTTCCAGAGGCAGAGGTCAGAATCTCTGTACAGGTTGGTGTGGCCTCCTGAGCTCCACACGCTCAGTTTCACAGAGGAGAAACCCAATGGAGATACTGTTTGGCTTCGCAGAGCCTTTCACTCGCTCGGTTCCTTCCTCTGACAGATAGAGGGATGTTGAGGCTCATGGCGTCTGGAATGCAAAGACTATTCCTTACAGCAGGCCAAGATGAGGACAGCAGGATCAGCACTGAGGCCCTTGAAAAGAATGTGAGAATGACAGAAGGCTGCCTGACAGATAAGCACAGTGAAATTTCTGCTAGTTTGTAGCAGTAAAATTAGCTGCTATTGACACATAATCAGGCTGAATGTGGATATTTAACAGCATTTTCAAATTTAGTCAAAGTAATATGCTGTACCTAGTTTTCATGCAAGTTTCACCAATATATTTTATTTTATATAATTTCAAATAGGTCAGAAAAATATTTTAGATTTAAACAAATCTTGCAGACAGTGGAGATTATTAACGTGGACCTAAACATGGAAATTTAACTGAGAAAGATGAAGTTGTAGCTTTTGTCCTTCACTCATAGATAATAATCAAGCAATGCAAGAAGTAGCAATCTCAGAAAAAAATCTGGATATAATTTCTACTGAAATGACAGCTTTTAATGCAATGGGGGTCTTTAATACCATTCAAGCCTCTTTTCCTGACATCATTCCAGTACTGAAAACAGTAGAGAAAGGAGACTGGCACAGGCGAAGGGAGCTGCAGCATTTGAGAAAGAAGAGTAAGGAAGAGGGAGATTCCTTTTAGCAAAGCGAGAGCACTGCCCACCCCGGGACACGGGGAGGTTCCTGGGAGAGCTCTTGGGGCCCACAGAAAGGCAAGGGGCTGTGACTGTGTCACCTGCTGCTCATGGTGGGAGATGGACTTGGGATACGAGGGTGCCGAAACTCATTTTATGTTCATCAGATACTTGATGTCTGCCTCGTCCAGACAAATACTTCTGGGATTGAGGGCAATCGAGGATTCGTGTGGGCTGCAAATATTGAAGCATCTTCATGCATAGCCTGCAGAGACTCCCCTCTGTCCCAGGCAGACTCTTCATACAGGATTGCAGGAGGGGGAAGGAGGAACGCTCTGCAGGTGTGCAGAGGACACTTCTTATGACTGGGGCTACTTTTCTAACATGTTACCAGTAAAACCATCTTCCACAATTCAAGTGTTGATGAATTTGTGAGTATGCTTTTGCTTTTTTTTAAACACTGCAGCTCTTTAAATGCTACCCTGTTATATTAAATTATTTCAGGTTTGGTTTCAAAATGCTCGAGCCAAATTCAGACGGAACCTCTTACGTCAAGAAAACACAGGGGTGGATAAGACTTCAGACTCAACACTCCAAGCAGGGACCCCATCAGGTCCTGCCTCAGAAATATCCAATGCCTCCATGAGTCCATCCAGCACTCCCACTACTTTAACGGACTTGACTAATCCTACTATGCCTACTGTGACATCTGTCTTGACGTCAGTGCCCGGAAGTCTTGAGGTTCATGAATCTCGAAGTCCTTCACAGACAACTCTTACGAATCTTTTCTGATGACTCTTTCTTAATAATTTCTTTAAAAAAGAAATTATTCTTAGTTGAAATTCCAAGTGTATTTTAATAGAGGCTTTGAGCAACTGACTAACCACAATTAGGATCTCTCCTAAAAAACAGAAGGAAATGTAGTGTTCTGGTATGACGGAGTATGGACTGAAGAATAACTTGGAAGATCTATTGCAACACAACATTTGTGTAACTGTACAGTTTTGTGGACTGAGTAAGGGAAACAGCAATTAATTTAAGTTGGCTAAAGCTTCTGTATTTTCAAAGACTGCCATGTGCCTTATATACTGTTTTATCTACATACTTTGGATTCCATGTCCACTTTTTCTCTTTTTCTCTCTGTATATTTATGACCAGGGCAAAAATGTTAAGAGTTTGTTACTTTGAATAGTCCTAAGCCTTTCATTGGTTGCTTTGTTGTTTTAGAATTTTAAGGTCGAAGTCTGTTCGAATACCAGAATTTGTAAAATCTAACCAGTAATAAAACCACTTATGGAAACGACTCGGTAATGGCTGCAGTTACATTAACATTAGTGTCACAATAGGCTGATCACATTTAAAAGGATTAGAAAACTGCACTTCAACCACAGTATCTGCCTATGGTAAACTCTAAATAGGATGTATACATTCCTCCTGCTTCTGAAGTGAGTATGGGTGAGCAATCCAGCTTGTACAACAGTCTAGGTATCTTCCTTAGAAAGAAATAAACAACTGTTAGTTGCAGGTAGAAGTTATCAGATATTGTTAAAATTCAAACAGAAAAACTATACTTAATTTTGCTGCATGGGAGAAACTTGACTTCAGCCAGCATCTGTGGAAACAATCTTGCTTTTGTGCAAGAGGTGGCTGGTCCCATTCCATGGAGCAGGCGAGCGGGATATCTGGCAGCTGGGTGGCTACAACCAGGCCCTGACAGAGGTGGGCACCAGCTGATATTTTCCCTAGGAAAAAGACAGAAGCATTTCAGGTTATTTTACAACACTGGTGGACAAAGTTAAGGCAAGATTATGTTTTATAAAATCACAGCCTTACATTTTTTTGTAATGCTTTGAAGGAATAAAAAGCCAAGGAAGACTATGATATTATTGATACTAATAAAAGTGGTTATTCCTTTAATGATCCTGGACCTTTCAAACAACTCCTTCTCCCCCCAAAATCTGTGCAAAATGTAGTTCATGTTTTGAATTTTTTTCCTATTGTTTTTGAAGACACTTTTCTGTAATTAAAGAAATACCTCAGCAAAGTTTAAATATGTATAAGAACGAGTATACACTATGCTGTTTGCCCAGTAGATTTATAGATTTTGAGTGGTACGTAAGATGCATATGGTTGTTCCTTTTCAAACCTGTTACAATCAGTTTATTTCAGTCAAAGGTTAGGTTGTATGTGGCTAGTTCTATAAAACTAATCCCTCATTCCCATTGGATCAAAATTGCTAAAAGATTATTCCAAATAAACGGCAAGATAGGTGCCAAGATTCATGTTCTTTGCCCTTTCCCCTGCACTGAAGATGCTTTAGTAGGACAGACCCTTTGGTAACAAGGGCTTGGTTTTAGAAGCGCTACATTTATTCAGCTTTCTCAGCTGAAAATTTGCCATTCTTGTTCAGGCCAAATTCCTGTCGAGATCAGTGAGAGATCTCAGAGCATGAGGACTGTGGGATAGAGATGCTGACATAATTAGGTCATTTATTAACCTTTTTTACACTTCAGCTTAAAAAGCCCCACAGGTGAGTTATCTGAAAGGTAGTCCTAAAAAACCCATAATTTAGCTGAGACCTGTGGAAGGGATTACGTTCTGGTCACCAACACCAATAGGCTAGCGTGGCTCATTGAGTTTATGCACAATGATGAAACATTAAAAAGGATAATTTGGGTTGAATTCATAACTGTTACAGGTTTGTCCAAGATATTTTTCCTCATAATATAAATGTCTAATAAGGAAATTGTGCTGGTTAGTGGACTGTAGAAGAGAACATATCCGCCTTTCAAAGATATTCAGACACAGAGATTCTGTTGTATGTAATGTTTTGTTCGTTGTCAATTACCTTGGAGATTTTATTTTTTTTACATGCCTAAGCTGGCTCTTTTCTTAATTTAAAAGGCAATGTTGGTCCACTGTTAAATGGATACAGTCCGTAATTAAAACCCCTGTGTATTGACCTGTAAACAGTTTTAAAAAACTGAATCCTGAATTCTTAAGTGTTACAGCAAATGTAGCAGATAACAATTCAAATGGTTCTTTAAAATTGCAGTGCTATTATTTGTGATCCTGTATTTTAACTACCTGAATCCACACGGGTGGAAATACCTTTCAAATCAATTCTCAATATTGCCTTTTCAAATAACTGACATTTATGAAGGGGAATACTCTCATGTTAATCTTATCTAAAACCTATAAGAGACAATTAGAAAAATTGTCTGGTTTAATCAAATCAGGGATTTTGCATATAAATAAGAGACAATATTCTATGTAGGGTCTTTATGTAGGTGCATTAGGATTCACTCTCTGGCTCCGATGACCTATGTTGTCCCCATGACTGTTTCAATCCTGTGGTATTGTTTGGTTGTTTAGAGCTTGTTGGTTTTGAATGCTGTACATTTTTTTACTACTGCAATCCTAATGTTTCTTCACATACTTGTACAGTTCCACATTTGATGTATTAGTCTGAAATTCTGTTAAAAACATGAACAAAAATGGAAATGATATTTCTTTGGAAGTGTATTTTTACTGTATATCTAATTGGAATTAGTTGAACATACTTCTTTACATTTTGCATGATAGGTGTGTAGTTCATTTTTTAAATATGAAAGAGACTTAAGAGTAACTTAGAATGAGAATATAATGAAACCTATACAAATATGGAAAATACATACAATGATTTGCTACTTTTTGACTCAAGAAACTTTTTGAAATACTTTTTACCTAGTTTGTTTAAGATAATGCAGGTATTTTGTCTTTGAATTCATACATACCACAGAATATAAAAGGGGATTACACATTAGAACAACTTTCAAGCCACCTTGGGACTCAACAACATGCTGAATTGTTCTTGTCAAGCAAAGAAAAAAGATCCTAAGAATTCTGAATAAATATGTTTTGATCTACAGTAGAGAGGGATAGCATTGCTGTAAGTGATATGAAATCACAACTTAAAATTCATTGACATTATTAATTACTACATTTTATAAAGCTTATTTTTCATTTAAATTATCTAAGTTTGGGAAGAGAAAACTAAGGATCATTATACTAATGAAGAAGCTGAATGCTTGCCCTGGAAACAAAAGTCAATTTATCATTACATTATGGATGGAGAAAGTGCCTCCAGGATATTTTGGTTTCCAAACTATCTTTTCTTCCAAACTATCAAGCCATTAAAAACCTCAAACATATTTAGAGCACTCTCCTATAACTGTTATTTTTTGTCAGCTGGAAGGTAAAGACTAAAGCGTAGGCACCCCTAATAATAATCTTCACCTTAAGGAAAAAACCAAACAAAAAAACCCCAACAAATCAAAACAACAATCAGGCTTCAGACTTGGGCACGATGATACCAAAGACATCCAGGTGCCTAAAAGCAGTTCCATGTGTACATGCTTCTGGTCTTCACAGTGACTTAATACTTCTTGGAAGGAAAGATTTTAATTGAAAGTAGGCTAATTATGACTTTTTTTTTTCTACTTCAGAAAGCCAGGATTAATTACATAACTATTTTTTTAAATTAAATTTGTTATAAGTTGCCATTAGAAAGGGTCATAACATGAAATACAGCATGAACAGATAAGCTTAGATGTTTTAAGAAGATGACTTTTTTTTCCCTTTTCTTTCCATCTTTTTAACCCTGGTTCACAGCTTCTACAGAGTGCATCCTCCAACCAGCTCAGCGCTTCCGTGGAGGTTTTTCCTACCTCTGGAGGAATTTATTCCTCTGAATAAGGAGGATTTAAACTGTTCCTGGTAGCAATTCATGTATCTGTAGCCAAAATAAGGATCTGTAAAGTGAACTTCCTATGCATTTCTGAGGTCACTTTGGCCCACATTGGAAAAGGCTACAGGTGGTGGGGGGGTGTGTGTGTAACTCCTCAGTTCACGCTGGCAGCCGGGGTTTGAACGGGTGTGAAATCCTTGTGCATCCACGTCTCGGTGCACACAATCGTGCAGTTACCAGTTACCTGTGTTTCTGCTTTCCTGGGTTATAATCTTGCACCTCCCCAAGTCCTTTTTGTCTTGTCCTGTGAGTTGATGAGAACTCTGCTTAACCCCATACTTCAAACGATTCTGTCTGAGTTTGCTTAAAACCCTAAAATTCTGTCTTTGCTTAAAAACCTAAGTATTGCAAAGCACACGCATCGCTCCCAGCCTCCCGTACGCTGCCCTGCGGCTGGTCAGTGACGGTGTGTCACTGGGGCTCCATGGATCCTGGTCCATTCGCAGTCTAATTATAGAGAAGCAAAGGAATAAATATTAGATTCTTGAGCTATAGTGAATAGACACATGTTTTAAGAGTACGTTAGGACTGGCAAATCACTATAAAGAGGGAATAAAGAGGGTATATTTCTGACAGGCAGGCAGCTGCTGTGGCTCTGAAGACAAGTGCTCAAATTTTCACTCCCAGGGGTGGAGAGATGGTCTGTAGCTCGTTGCAGGCTTTTGCTGGGATGCTTAAAGTGATGTGGGAAGGGAAGAATCAAGTTTGACTCTGTCATAAGATTAGGTGAGTGCTCAGTAATATGTCTGAAAAGTCCCCGAGGGAAAGATGGCTGCACTGAACAGCGGAGTGATGCTTTTACAAGAAAATATGCTGCTAATAAGTGTTTATCACCCCCCCGTTCTGTGGTGCAGCTGCTGGGAGGGCATCTTCATGGTCTGCATGTGCTTGGTGTGCTATAAACTTCCCTGAAAATGTTCAGTGAGCAACCTGAACTCCTGGGGAACAGCAGAGAAATTAACAACCTATATTTGCAATTAACTAATAATATATAATTGTAATCAATATCCATGCCCTTTTTGCTAACATTTCTTATTTTGTAAGCTGTGTAGGAAGTTAGTCTTTCAGCATTTGGGGTGTTACAGAGTCATTTTTAGTCTTTCTTACGGGAGCAGCGTTGGCTTTGTGCCGGGCAGGGGAGCGAGGATTGGGCTGCACCCGGCGTTGTCTGTTACTAGCCTGAGGTAAAAAAGCATCAGAGGTGAAGCAGTAGCTACAGAAAAGCCTGGATCTTCAGCTGGGTTTAGCTGGACATTTGATTGCTTTATAGGGAGCTTTCACTCTGGCTCTGGATGGTGAGAAGGTCAGAGCCGCGCTGTCACGGAGCTGTGCCCCGGCTTTGTCACGGGAGCGGGCGCTGGCCACAGGCGGCAGCGAGCAGAGCCACCAGCGACTTCCCCACGCATGGCAGAGACAACCCAGCTCCAAAATTATTGCCACTGAAGCAGCAAATAGTGACAGGCCTAACAGACAGAAATTCATATAACTACCAGTTCTGCTACAACTGTACTCTCCCTCCTAAGCCTTTATACTAATTAAACCTGTGTTTCTTCTCACCATTCAGCCCGGTAAAGATGGAGTTGGGCTGGATCAAGGCCATGAACGGCATTTATCAACTTCACAATTATTTTTTTTTTTTTCCAAGGACTATATAAAAAGCCAGACCAGGCATTTAATGGATTTCGGATCAGATTAATATAATGTCGGCAGATTTTTCTGGCCTAACGACTGGATCTTTGTAGCAACAAAGGTCAGTAAATATTTCAGGGTTTTTGTTTAATGCAAAGCACAGTAGTTAAAATATGCAGCCTGCCGGCAGTAAATTCAGACCTAGCAATATCATTTAGCATGCTAATGCATAACACCATGCAAATTATAATTATTTCCTGAGAATACCACTTCTGTGGAATTTTTTCTTTTGTTAAAAAAAAAATCCCTGTAACAGGCCTGGATCTGCACATATATTTACACAGCTTGTTTACATGGCATTGTATCAATTTATTAGATTGTAAAATCCAGCACTTAACAGAAAGTTAAATTTTTGCAGTAACCTATAGAAAAAAAGAAATAACTAAGGAGAACTAAAGAAACCTATTCTCTCCACTGTGTTGTTTAGCCCAGTATCTATGAAATAAAATAATGGAACAGCTAAAACAAGAGGGACACAAATATTTGGAAAGCCTTATGCAATTCTATGACCTGGTTTAATTGACAAATATCAGCAGTGACTTTTTCTAGGTGCATACAGATTACTGGGTAATTAGTGTTAGGAAGCCACAAGGAATTTGCAGCACGGCAAGCACAGAAATAGCCACACATTTTTCTTCCAGAAAATGTGCACAGAACTACCCAGGCCGTTATCCATCCACTGCACAGTAATTACCGTGTAATTTAATGTTCCTTGGTTACTGCTCGAAAGCAGTGAGAAGATACTCATGCTTTGGTAATTTAAAGTGTTCCTAGGAGTGGGTTTTGCATTTCCATGAACATATTGGTCCCATAAAGAGTAACTATGCTAAGGAGCTCTAATCCATGTATTATTTGTGTTGGCTCAAACCTTTACTAGACAGCAACAGACAATTTCTTCCCTACACAGAGCTAAACCCCCAAATTCTCCCAGTGGCTCCCCATGTATAGATCTGACAGATCTTACTGGCTCTCCAACGACTAAAGGAAGAAACGAGTCCAAGAGGCACATGTTCTTATCGGCTCCGCTCTGGGTGAGTTTACAAGATCAATCTGGCAGAGTGGTAAACTCTGTTTGGCCGAATGCCTCTGGCCCAGGCAGCCCTTGTGCCTCTGGAGCTACCCAACAGCTCTGGTAGCTCCACCGTAGCATGTCACACCTTCAAAAAATTGTTCAAACCAGGTTTTTGCCTAACTAACATCACACAGAGCGATGTGGTCCATCTGCTTAGGCTTGGCACATGGGACGTGCAGATGTGAGATCAGTGGGGACAGGTTTGTTCTGATTACAGCCTCCAGCCTCCAGAAATTGCTTTTCCACCAACTATTTCGTTTGCCTTCTCACATCATTTCCACATGTTTGATCACTCATTTTTTGCTCTCCTTGTTCTGGAAATCAAGACTAACACACGAGATGCTCTGTAAAATGGCTTTGCAGGCTGTGACTGAGCAAGAATCACAGAATCTTAGTAGTTGGAAGGGACGTTTGAGATCTGATGGCGAGGGAGTCTGGGTGAGGGTTCTGGGAACGCAGGGGGGACCAGCTTCTGAAAGGCCAGGTCTGTCACCTGTGGACAGAGAAGATGGTAAACATGACACTGCTCAGAACAAGTCCCCAAAGACATCTCATCTCTTGCACCCAAAGGTTCCGAGAACTTGTTAACAGTTGTATGAAACTTTTTGAGGCAGAAAAACACCTTTTTATCATTGCTTTTGTGATTATTCTACCTGGTCAGTTTCAGCTTTTTCAAACTGTAGATCCCCAGAAAGTTTTCTACTGGAGCTGCAGTCTGTTGTCTGGTGGATTTAACCCTGCTGACCACAGACTCGCCTTTATTAGTTCACATGCACAGATCCCTTAGAAGTAGCTCAAAAGCTTTTATATCCATTTTTGTTACTGTATGATCTGACCATTTCTGGAGAAGCCGGCAGACGAGCGTGAGCTACCCATGGACTCAGGAGATCAGATGTTTGGTACCCGTGAGTTTGTGTGGCTCTTTGAAAGGAGGCTCTTCCCCTCCAGCGCTGTCTGAGCGCTCGCTTTCATCTGGGCAGGGTTTGGAAGAGAATTCTTGGAGCGGGCGGCTGCCCTGGCCAGCTGCTGGGCCTTTTGGAGCTGATATTATGCTTAAAGAAATCAATCACGGGTATTCCTACCGTCTCTTTCACTCAAGCCTAATTAATAGAGACCCAGACTTTCTCCATTTCATACACACTTGACACTGACTCCTAACACTTCCCCCAACACACTGAATGCCAGCAGAAGTTGCACTGCAGCCAGTGTCATTCCTGTTACAGAAATAAGCCGTACCACACACACTCTGAAAGCCTTTTTTAACGTAATGAAGACCATTTCTGGCCTTCATTTATCTTTGTGCCTTTTCTAGTTCTACCCCTATTGTGGCTACAGAATTCAGGAATCCATTTTAGATCAATATAAGAGCTGTACAATGTGCTTTTTGGCGATTCTTTACTCTTTGCTTCCCCAAGTGCAGGCAGTTCCTACTCATGTTTTGTGTTTGTGCTCTTTTTCTGCTGTTTCTGTTTTGTCCCAGAGGTTATAGCTTCTGCACACCAACACCCACTGCCACTGGATTCTCCAGTCCCTTCTGGCTATTCCAGCACAAAAGAGGGATCTCAGAAAAGGCATTGGCAGCTCTTTGTAGAACCACTTTCTCCCCACAAACCAGCTCCAGCTCCTGGGGATTGGGGTTTGGAGCGAAAGGTGTGGTGCTGCCACTCACACGCAGACACTGTCGTTATCAGCAGGCTTAGAAAGGAGGGAAAGCCAGCCTGCTTTTACATTTTACAAGATCTGCATAAAAATAGAATCCATTTTAATTCCACAATTATATTGGAGGTGATGCCAAGTGTTAAAAGGAAGAATGTGTTTCTGGCAGGACTCCAGGTATTTCTGTTCTCTCTTTTTCTGCCTGTTGGTTGGAGCAGAGACCAAGGCAGGGCTCCTGCCTCCTGTTTCCATCACGGACACCACTTCCCCCCACAGCTGCCACATGGAGCCTGTCCAGAGGTTACTCAACTTTATTTTGAGAAAGTGCTTTGAAGTTCTTGAGTGATCAGTGCTAAGCTAGGGTAAAATGCCTGTAATTGCAGAGTGGAAGTCACTACATTTCACATGGGAAGCCATGAGAAAATGAAAGTGCGGCAGATGAACGTGCCCACGTGTGTGTACCTCTGGTGTCACCTTCTGAGTCCCAACTGTTGCTTGGCCAAGCTGTGCTGGCAACGGGAGACCCCAGAAAATGGAAACCAGAAACTATTGCACATTGATTTAGGAATTTGCAAGATATATGAGAACACAAAATCAACCACATGCAACAAACGCAGAGGGATTTATACTGGATGGTACTGAAGGAAATCTTCCTTTTCCAGGAAGGAGCCACTAGATCACATTATTTGGTAATTGCAGATGAGAAACACTGCTCTGTGAAGTGGGGATATGGAAAAGTAAACACGGTCAAAAGAAGGTAAGGCTGAGAGCATGAGAAGTCTATCCCTTCTTCTTCCCTGAGAGATGGTAAAAGTCCTGGGAGCTTTACAACTGAAAGAAGATAAAGATACATTTCTATACAAAAATTCCTGAAAGAGTGTTTGGGAAGAACACCAGGCCCAGAGGTCAGGAGCGCGGGATTGCCGGGATAAGGAGAAGTTATGGCCTTAGAGGTGACCCCAGCCCCGGTCACTGGTAAGGCTTTTGGTTTGAGGAATGATTTCAGGTTCATGCTGTACAGGACAGGCAGAAAACAATCTACGGTGTAAAATACTCAAAGATTCAACACTTTCCAACTGCTCAGCTTCCCAGCCCTCGTTAATCGAAGGTAAGAGACGGCAAGAGCACATTGGAGGGCTGAGCGTTTTCTTTCACGCTTCCAAGCTTTCTGTCAGAAATTTGAAGGAGACAAACCCAGGCTATTACACATGCTGCCTTTGTACCCAAAACTGCTCTTTGCTATGGTAAGCTGGCTCTCTTCATTAAACGTATTTACTTAGCAGTAGATCTGTTGTTACGTATGAATAATTAACACATAAATATGTCACTTACTGCACTAGTGCCGCATGTCTCTGGCTGCCCGAGTTCCAGTCCCACAAAGCCTGTAACGGGAAACTGTAAGCTCAATATCTCATTTTACAGAGTTTAATTTTGGGCATGTTTCTTATCTTGGTGTGTTACCTAACTGTTGAAAGTGACAAAAACAGATGCCATAAAATGCAGGAAAAATGCAGCTGGACTGAACCTCAAGTATTAACAAAGCGTATTCCCTTGATATACACTAATCTTATACCTTCAAAACCAGGAAAGATTCAGTTAAACTCACAATCGTTTTATAGTCTCTGTAGAACCATAGAAGCTTAGGGATCCTTTGTTATTCCTCCATAAAGAGGAAAGTTATAGTGAATGTGCCCTTCTAAAGTTGGGTGTTTTTAAATACTAACGTTTATTGCTCTGCAGTTTCTCTTTAATGTGTGCATAGAGAACAAGAAAACACCTACCTGCACCGGCGTATTTTTAGAAACAATAAAAGAGTCCTCTGTTAATAACTGGTTACCTCTTTTGCTGTTTGCATAGCTGATCATTGTTAATGATCCAGTTAACAGCATTCATTAGGGAGGCTGAAAGGCTGCAGTGTTACCACACAAGTTCTGTGGTGCTCGGGGGTGCAGCCTCTGCCCCTGGGCTGGGAAAGCCCCCGTGGTTGGACACACACAAAACTGCCCTGTTTGGGTCCCACGTGCCAAACCTGTCTGTCCCCACCTTTCTATTCATTGTCAAAAATGGACTAATGTGGCCCAGTTGCAGCAGTTTCCTCCAATTAACGCTAAATCACCAGATTCTCTCCCTTCTGAAGCACAGCCTTCCCCAGAGCTCCAGTTTTGGGCGAACTCTCCTCCTTTCGACAGAGGCGCAGTACCTGGGAGCGAGCCGATGCTCGGATTTCACAACATTTGGATATAGTAAGAACAAGAAGTAAATAGCTAAATAACATCAGAGCCCCTCTGCTTTATTCTCTCACTGCTTTTGGACACAGATCAAGACTAAAGGCACTGGTCTCCAGCACATAATTCTGGGGTTTTTATTAGGTGACTCCCTGATCAGCTCTGTCGAGTGGCCAAAGGCCGTTACCAGGTGGTCGCTGGCCCGTTGTGGGTCAGCATCGTGCAGGGGCGGGAGGAGCTGGCCAAGTGATCCCCGTGTCATCCCACCCTGTGTACTGCAGGAATGCCCAAAAAGCCTCAAGCATCAAACTAAAGCAGACGGGACCGTCAGTCCCAGGTTCCAACCTGCAGTAAATTTGGCTGCACACGACATTTAACATTGTGTTTCCCACAAGGCCATGGCTGCTCTTTGGGAGGGGGCGCTAATGAAAAATGAGTTACTTTTACATGTCTTTGGCGTGGCATCTGGATTGTCAAAGCATTACATGAAGTTGGCCTCAAGTAAAGGTTTTCTGAACATAATAATAATAAAAAAAGATAAAAGCGTCACCAATATATTAGTCATGTTTTTGCAGAGCTCAACTATACATCCGTGTGTAGGAAACACACCACTTTGCTTGCAAGCTGAGCCCTGTGTATCTCACAGGACATTAATGCAAAACTGGGAGAAATCTAATCTTAATCTTCTAGAGACTGAAACACTGATATAACATGTCATGCCCTGTCATCACCTGTTGCTAAGGGTTGAGATATTCCCAGTGTTGGAAGGAGACTGTGAATGAGGAATGCATTTTGATGACTGCAGAGGAGGGGAGAGTCTCAGGAGCTGCTGAAGATGCTATTTTATAGTGTGTAAAATACACCTGACCCGAGGCAGTGGATCAGCAGAGGCAGCCCGAGGTGCACGTGCTGAAAACATCTCCTTTTGACATTTAGCAGGTGTCAGTCAATAAGAGCTGATCCTCTCGGAACAGACCTCCTCCCAAGCTATTGTTGCAAAGGCCTAAAACGTGGCTCCTTCTTCGGCGTTCCCTCGTCCCAGATCGAGCACCTCTCTCAGCTCCATCTTCTCCTTGCCTTCCTCTTTTCATCTTTTGAAGGCTGCTGTCTTCCTCCCACCTGTGGCCTCCCCAGTGCCACCGGCCTGTCTCCCTTCTCTTCCTCTCCTTTGTGTCTTTCCCTTTGCTCCCCGGGGGACGGCAGCACCACCGCCATGTCGTCCCAGCTGCTCCCCCGAGGCCTTACCCCCTGGGCTGATGGTTGCAACCGCAGCCTTCCCTTGCATCACCAGCACCACCGGCTCCCTTCCGTGTGCTTCACCCACAAAAAGAAAGCCAGGAGCCAAGGGGAGGCCTGAGAAACGTGGAGCCCCAGCAGGCAGGGTGCCAGGACACCCACGGCAGAAAAGAACCAGAGTCACAAACCAAGGAGACAGTGGGCTTTGAGGACAGCCAGGGCCAGAAAGCTGGAGCAGCACAAGCCTGGAAGCAACAGCAGGTCTCTGTGCCTTCAGAAGGAAAGGGATGGCAAAGCAGAAGTTATGCGAGGAGCCCAAACAATATTGTTTTTCCCACACCTTGCCATCTTGACATTAAACTCCATCAGCAGCTCAGTCTCCTGCTGTAAAAGTGGGGCTGAAGTGCTCCTTTCACCTAAACTTTGTTGAGTGTCTTTGGATTGTGAAGTCTTCTGGGTCCTCTATGTGCTTTGGCAGCTGGCACAACCGCCCCCCCTGAGAGACAGAGGCTCTTGGCACTGCTACCGTACAAATTATTAGTACTTACATTATTAGTACTTCTATTACTGTTGTTAATAATAGTAGCAACCTAATAAACAGTCTTCTATGCTGTCTGGGAAACAGGGACTCTATTCCTATGGATTTTATGCCAGGGATCAGGAATTACAGTTCCCACGTGCACAAAATTGCTGTTCAAGCTGTAACAAACCGCTTCAAATCAGGCATTTCAGACAAGCCCCAACAGAGCGTTAAAAGGGTGCCTTTGGGCCCGGCCTGGGGACTGGGACGGCTCAGGGTATCTTCAGCCCAAAACAAGATCTGACAACAAACTCACACAAGTTTCTCCTGAGCCCTCCTGTGCTTGAGGCACAGTTTCCAAAGGGCCTGTGAGCAGGGGAGTAGCACAGCATCACTATGTGGCCTCTTCTCTCCTTCCCTTCTTCCCCAGGAAGGGGTTTTGAGTAGGGCTGAGTCTCCTGGACATCTCCAGGTACTGACTGTCCTTCTCCTCTACTGCATCTGCAGGTTTCAGCCCTCATTACAGACTGGGAGAAATTAGTAAATTCTGAAGCACACACCGTTAGCAAAGGAGGAGCCAGGCACGGTTCAGGGGAGAGCCCGATCCTTGGCAAAATTTTGTAGGAGCAGATTGTAAACTCCCCACAATACTAAGCTGTGAAAAGGCTCAAAAGACTTTCAATCCTCCTGATCAATGAAATGTAGTTAGCAAACACCATGTGCTGTAAAGCAGCATCACCCCTACTGTCCCACTGCCAGTGACCAGGGAATGTCACCTGGTCAGGGCACCAGGAGGTGTGGGATCACAGTCAGAGGGGACAGGACAGAAGGGGCTCCCAGAACGTCTGGTGAAGAAGTTGGTACCACTGTCTGGTAGCAGAAACTGTGATCACAATTAGAAAAATTAAATTGCAGTGCACTATCCAGTTGTCTCTAGTGAACAGGACAGAAGCCCTTCTGTTTGGGATTATGAAAAGTGGACTCAACAAATTAGTAGAAGATATGTTTCTAGGAGGTAACTCTGCTCTGGGGCTGCAGCATGGAGTTCAGGTCTCAGGATTTCCTGACCTGGAGAAAGGCAAGAGTCACCCCCCTTTCCTGCAGCCCGCTTTCTCTTGCACAGGGCGTGTAAAATTTGTGTACAAGCAGTACATGCTCGTGCTGCTGGGGAGGGAGCAGAGCCCAGCAGAAACACTGAAAGGCTCTGAGAAGTGGGGGCTCCACGAGTCTCATTTAATTACAAGTGTAGTGCTTGCTCTGCTCAGCCCCACCCACATGCCATTTCACGCCTGATTTCTTCTCTGATTTCTTTGGGGAAAGAGAGGGAATTCGAGTGCATGTAATTTGGGTTAACAAGACGCATTATATGCAGCCTCATTCTTGTAAAAACTTTCACAGGGAAATCACCCAGCCCACGGAGAGAAAAAGTTCTCTCCTTATTGTAATTTTTCCAAGGCTAATCAAACTCTCACCGTCATCCTATTGATCACAGGGAAGGTTTGATTTTCTACCGGCTGCCTAGTTAAGGTACAGTAGCTGTTGCTTGGCTTGCTCCATGCTGTGCGTACAACAGAGATCAGCCCTCCATTTCTATGCTCCTTTTTGTCCCTTTCCTAGACCCCTTTTCCTTCAAAGCTCACCTGCCTTCTGCTTTTGTGGTGCTCTACCTGCATTTCGCCTTCTCCTATATCCATTGAGCAACAAAAGGTGAAAAGCTGGGTTTATACAATTAAAATTGTCAGACTAAGAATGGGAAAAAACAAAAATCCAGAACAGGTTTGAAAGCAGGAGGCAAAGAGAAAGTTAGATGTGAATGTGGCATCCCCCAACAATATGGTCACAAAGGCTCAGTGTCCAGCACCTGTGGGTGTTATTGGCATAAACTCCCTCCAGCTCGGACCAGTAATTATGAGGTATGAGCCTTCGTGGTGGTGTGTGTCCAGAGCTGTCAGTGAATGCACACGATCTAATCCTGCCATTATTGCCACATGCTTTATAGTCTCCAAAGCTTGTCTTCCTGCGTGAGGCAAAGCATCAGGCTCCGTTTCAAGGTGCAGTTCCCGTCCCTCTGGGGGACAGCTCTGTGTGTCAGCGCTCAGCAAGGAGGCAGGGGACGGCGACACCGAGCAGCCTGGGGAGAAAGGTGCGGGCTTTGCTTTGCCTCCCTGCGCAAGGGTTTCTTTGGATGTGTTTTGTGTCCCTTCAAGTCACTTGGGAGTTTAGGAGAGCCGGAGAGAATAGCTTTTTCTGTCATTATTTGATAACCAATACAGTTCCCTTTGACCCTGTCCCCTCTTCCCAAAAAAGAAAGACCAGCTCAGCATTGTGTTATTTTTCAAAGCCTTTACAAATTAAGACAGTAACATGGAAATCCTCGTTGGGTTTCAGTTCATACTTCCTCCCATGCTGGGCTGAAACGGGGATTCTTTTGTGATGGCTGTGCTGCTTATTTTTTTTAAACCTCCTGAATTTGGCACACTGCCCTACTTTATTTTCTTTCCATTCTCTAGTGCTGCTCCCATTGGGAGGCTCATTCGCTTCTAATGCATGGTGTTATCTTTTGCAAGTTGAACTCTAAATCCCTGTGTTGTTCTTCCTTGCTTGTTATTCAGGTGCAGGGAATGTTAATGATGTCTCTTTGGCTGGTGGATGCTCTGGCTATGTGGCTTTAATTATTTTTATTAATGTGCTTTATAACGTAAATTACAGATAAATGTAGATTTTAACTACAGCTTAGAGATCGCACAACTGTGAGACTTCACAATCTTCCCTTTCTGGGTAAAATGCACAATAACACCTTCCATAGCAAGAGGATGTTCACAGGTGTGATTGGGAGAAGCTTCACTGAACCAAAAGCTCCAAAACTATAAACTGACACCTGACAGGCAGAGGGACAGGGAAGGGGAGAGGGAAAGGAGCAGGAGATCTCCAAAATGCCTTGTATTCAGGGTCAGTGAGCACTGCTTCTGCTCAGGGACATCTGCCCACGTGGAGGAGGAAACTTCCATGTGCAGCACCCAATAGACCCCATCTGCAGTCCTTGGACAATCCTCAAATTAGAGGTCCAGAGACCTTATAAAGAAAAGATCCAGGTTCTCTACTTGTCTCTTGTTCATAATTCCCTGAAAACCTCCTAAAATATTCTCAGTAACTCAGGAAAATCAGTGTATGGTTTTCTTTCACAGTAGGGTTTGCTCACAGAGATCTCTGACCGTCCTTCTTGCCACGGTTGCCCTTCATGAGCCTGTGGCTTAAGTCTACAGGCGCCAGAGGACCTTGTTATGGCTGCGGCAGTGGCTGTTTGTGTTCCTCAGCCAATTCGGTCTCTTGTTCCAACTCTCAGGCCTCCTGAGGGACCTGGTACATTGAGCTGTGTTGGGAAAGTGGTGCAGCCTACACTAGATGAGGAAACATTGGACTAACGCTAAGGCAAATGTAGGGTCAGCAGAGGGCAGGGCCATCAACGGTCCTCTGTGGATGCACAGTCCCTCCCTGGCCCGGGATTCAGGAAGGATCAGAATGTGGCCATATGGAAGAGAGTGCCTGGCCCTGGCTGGAGGAACCACTAGTTTCCCACAGCCCCCGGGCTCTCTGTGCTCCCACCAGCTGGTGGTACTGGGTAATCCCAGCTGGGCAGCAGTGGCAGCTGCCTCTCCATGGGGACATGGCAGAGCTGGAGCAAGTGGCTCTGTGGAGGGCTTTGCATCTGCAGCAGGTCTTTCCAAAGACCCCGTGGACTCTGGCCGTCACTCAGCTTCAGTGCCAAGGCAGATGGGAGGAGGAGAAAGGGACCTGGTGCGGCTGGTGTCAGCGCAGCCCTGTGGTTTTATGGTCCCCAGTGGCAAATCCCTGCCCGGGGTGGTGTGTGTGGGGGTTCGAGCAGTGCTGGGCCCCCTGTGAGGACAGATCTCCCTCCTCCAGAGAGATGCCTGGGCTGAGGAGGGAGAAGGAGAAACATGTAATGACGTGGAGAGAGGCTGAATTTCTCTGAGTACTCTGGACTGAACTAGAATGAGAGGATTTAGTAGAGGAAAATACATACTGGTCTCTATAGTTTGTCTGTTTTTATTGAACTAAGAGTCCCATGTGAGCTGTGCAGTAAGCAAGCAGTAAAATCATCCAACAATGCCTTGAAAACAGTTCTGTCTCTAAGCACTGCACCTCTTGGGGACTGGTTGTGTTCACAATGACTTTCTTCATCCCAGGAGACCATGTTACCTTGGACAACACACAGCCATTGCCAAAAGTAAATAATTAAAGCTGGGTGTGCTTGAGTCATTGATGCAACGAGAGGATGCGATGCTGGAAAACAAGTGGATGGTGTTAACACTGGCAAAATCTCCAGGCCATTCTCCCCTTCCCGAGAACTTGCCCTTCATTTCTATGCAAGAGACATTGTCAGTTTGGGGGATTCTTACCAGGAGCTTGTGAGAGAAATGTTGAAAAGGGATTTTTCCAGGTTGCCTTTTCCGTCTTCCTGCTGCATTAGCTGCAGGTGGTGAAGCTGCTGTTTCGGCATTTCTTCTTCAAAAGCTACATCACGTAATATCACTGAGATCACAAGGAGATGAGGAGAAAAATGGCCCTATAGGATTTTTGTTAAAAAAGGATCCATCCATAAAAGATGAAAGGTTAAATTGCTTTTAGAAACACAGCAGCGTTTAAACAGGTGAAGATCCTCGGAAACGGAGTTTGGATTCAATAAAGTAGCCATGCAGAAGGGCAGAAGAAGGCCTTTCTTTGGAGGGAAATGTCACACTTTAGTGTTAATAAAATGTCTAGTGGTATAATAATAATGATAGCAATCAGGAGCCTTTATTTTTCACCTGGCAGGGCTGGCTCATGTGTGTTTTTTCAAAGCTACCTGCAATTCAGGAAAGAACAAAAAAAGAATCAGGCGTGCATTGACTGAAAAATATCACAGTGGAAGAGAAGAGAGCCAGACCGGCCCAAGACACCTGAGCGTTACTGGGGAGATAAAGAGTGCTGCTCCCAGGTGGCAGGACATTTTCTTCCTCAGCCTTTTAGATATTGCCTCTTCGCAGCTGTGTTGTAAAGACATCGCAGGAGATTTACAATCCTAAAAGAACATACAATGAAAATGTCAAAGGAAAAGGCAATTGCAAACAATAGTTTTGCTCTGGACTGGCCCTCTCTACACTCTCCTTAGTAGTGCTGGATCACAAAGGCGATGAGCACACAGCATTAACTGCTCTTGCATCTCTTGTATATTTGTTAGGTCTAATGTGCCAGAAGTTGGTGGAACAAAATTTGTTCTCTACCTGTGTAGATGTCACTTAAAACTTTCTGTGGAGATAGAGGAAGAGCGTGAAACATTGGTCTTTTAGGGGCAGACAGTGATGCCAGAGAGACTAATATATAACACAGCAAGAGGTCTAATTATGTATTATCTGTACACACATAGATGTGAAAAAAAGTCACTTCTTGATGAACCTTTTTTCCCTACTAGTACTTGCAGTGCATCACTCACTGCGCTTCTGTCTCATCCTCGCTAATTTCTCTGTCTGCATCATTAGTCGTATGTATCTTTCATGGAAATACAATTCACCCCAAAATAAAAACTCACAAACCTCTCTATACAGCTTTGTTTTGGGTTGTGACTTGTCTATGCCAGTGCCAGTGGTTGCTAATATTTCAGCTCTCTAATTCCCCAAAGGAGTTTATTTTTCAGGTAACCATGGAGGGAAGGCAGCAGCCACAACCTCAACAATCGCCACTTTCTCAATGGCCTTTTCTCCTTCCAGGAGAAGGAGTACTGCTATTCAGGATATGAAAATGTGCACCTTTGGCAAGCCCATTACTTCTGTGTGGATGAGAATTAAATGGAGCATCCACCAAAGTTGTAAATTCTTGTTAAATATACCATGAAAAAGGTTTCGTTTTTTATGGTTGTACCCTTCAACTAAGTGACGTTTTCTTTACTGAAACTTAAGAACTTGTATAAAGGTACCGGTGCCTGCCCCACTGTCCTGTGTACGACAGATAGAACCCAGAGAACCCCACCTGCAGCTGGGGGTATAGGCACAGGCTGATCCACACCAAGTGAGCCAGGGAGACCAGAGAATGAGGGAAACCGGGGAAAGCAGCGCAGAGGGGAGCCAGGTCCCCCTCCACCCCGTCACTGCGGGTGCTCTGGGGGGTGCTCAGCTTCCAGCATCCTGTGCTCAGCCTCCGCACAGCCTTCATCACCATCATCACCACCGCCGCCTCTGCAAAGGCTCGGTGGCAGCGCTGGGACTGAGCGCTGGGAGCGTGGCTTCAAAATGTCATTCCTGACAGCGAGAACCCTGGTGTGTGACACTGCTGTTTGCGGTCGTGTCAGGAACAGCACAGGACAGCATGGGGTGAGTAGTGAGAGCAGACACTCCTCAGAAGTGTTTCTGACACGTTTGGCATGTGCAGAGCTTGCCATCTCTCCAGCGCTCAGATGCTCGGGACTGAATGCCAGAGCACACATCTGGAAGGAGGAGACTGCTGTCTTGCAGAGATCTAATAGGCTGCAGGGACTTTTCTGCTATAAACTCCCCTCTTTGCCTGGTGTGGCAGCTGGCTGGGTTAGCTGTAGCATTAATATTTGTAGCATTAATATTAACTTCAGCGAGACTCACACGGGAGATGATACACTCCAACCCCAGGAGCCAAGTCTTTTGAACAGTGCTCGCAAGACGCAGCCGCAAGCACTCACTCCAGTGTTTACTTTCAGAGATTCCTCGACTGTAAATTTGCTGCTCATGCTGGCCCAGAGTGTGTGTTGATGGGGAAGGTGCCAGCTCTTGTCACTCACTAGTGTTGTCATGAATTAGCAGGGGCCACGCAGGGTACAGCCATACGTGTCAGCCTTGTGAATGAGCACTGGAGCAAGATGCGAAAATGTGAGGTCCTGCTAAGACAAAGTTCCGGAGAGAAGGAGCTCCCTTGGCACGGGTGCTTGTGGGTCCTGTTCATCCAGCAGGTCCAAAGCCTGAGCAGCCTTCCCCCACGTCCCCGCTGCCGTCGCTGTGCTGAGCCCTGATGACAGCATTGCTCCTGCAGGAGCTGTGAACAGGGAAATGTCAATAACTGATGCAGAAGGGACTGACTTAATCCAGGGCCCTGTAGTATTTCAAGCTGGTGGTCTTTGCAGCGACAGGCAGCCAGCCCAGGTCACAGAGGGGATGGGAACTGCTGGGATTTTGTACAGGTCTCCCCGGGATCCAAAACTCATGCTGCCATCCCGTCCTGGCACGGGAGCCAAATGGGTTTGGTGCCAGTGAAAAGCACCAGCTCAAATACTTCGGAAAGCTGCAGCTGCACAGCTCTGGTACGACTGGGAACCTGCCAGTGTCTGGGTGAGAGGCAGAATCCTGGCCATTAATGTTATGTTTGCTCTTTGGTAGAACATCTGGTGGAACATGCAGAGGGCACAGGAGGTGCAGGGGGACAGGGCTGGACCGGCAGTGAGTGCAAGTGGCCACTCGGTGGGCAGCCACTCAACCCCCGAGTGCACGGAGCTTTGGGAACCTCTCCCAGGTTTTTTAGGGAAGGGAAAACAGCAGGAAGGAAAACTGTCACTGTCTGAAGGACCCAGATCTTGGCAGTGCAAAGCCATTTGTGGTGAAAGGCTCACAAAGACCTGTTTGCTCTCGACTAAAATCCTTTGCTCAGAAAAGTGTTTGTTTGCATGATAGAGCTACTTCTGTCATACGGAGCTGGAGGCTTTGGGGCATATTTTGGCCCGATGCCCCAGAACACATAGCCCCTATTGAGTTTTACAGCCAGTTAAGCTCTAAATATGTTTCTGTGACAAGCTGACTCACCAGTTTCTTCCACCCCTCCGGCTCTGCTTTTACCAACTTGCATGATTTTATTACATGCTTTTGGACAATTACTGTTTCTTCTTAAAGGCCAGCTGCTAGAGTAGAGGCACTACATGAGGAATCATAGTTTGAACTTGAGATACGAAGGGGAAAAAAGATCCCAGCACTTACTCTCACTTTTAAATTGTTGATGTTTAGTGCCCCGAGTTACAGTTTTGGATGCCAGTGACTGAAAAGACTGCAAATGTATCAGTTTTAAAAGCATGGATTTATGATAGTAAAAAACTCTTGGGGAAGGTTTGAAGAAGAGCAGAGGTAGCACCACACCTACGGTAAGTTCACCAACTTTTAGAAAGAATGTGCAGCTGCAGAACACAGTTCACTTACAGTTTGTGACCAGTGCGGCTGCTGGCTTGGAAGAAGAAAGGGCAAACTGTCATCTTCCCTTTGGACACTGAAACCTTCTGTTTGAGCGGGGTTTGTTAGAAGTTGGAAACATGGGAGAAAGTCTAATGAGAGAAACACTCCATAGCAGTCCCGTGACGTGGTGTGCTCATCACCCTTCAGCAGTTACGTGTAGCAAAAGTACATCATTTATTGCTGTGTCTGTAGCACAGCACTGAGCTGGCTGAGTGCTCGAGCTGTTGATTCATCAGCAGTACACTTGGGAGAGCTCTGGACTTATCTTTTGCCAGGGTAACATCTCTTTTTGACTAATTCTGATCCAGGATTTTCTTGGAAAAGAAAAATAACCCTGTGTCTGGACAGATCTGTATCATCCTGCACATATAGCTATTTGTGTATGTGGGTCTCCAATTCCTTTGCTTTCCGGTGTCCTATGTTAGGCACATAGATACGCTTACGGAATAAATTTACATCCCAAAATCAAAGACTAGATTATTTTTCAGAAGAACATCAGACAATTTTCACTATAAAACTTACATGATGCTGAAATTAAAAAGAGCAGCAAAAGTGTTTATGGTTTCTTAGCAAAACATGGTATTGGCTTGGTAACGTCAGTGTTGCAATGAGGCATTTGCAACCAAATATTGCGACTCTGTTCCACCAGCTCCCGGGACAGCAGACTCCACCTGATGCTGCAGGGCTCTCCTAGGCTTTTGGCTGCTTCCCCTTCATCCTTTCTGGAGCGGTGTGGCACCTGTGCCATAGTTGGGGTGTCACGGGCTGCCCGCTCCAACATTTCTCACTGTTGAGTTGTAGCAGTGTTTAGGTGTGGCTGTGAAAATACAGGTGCACTGAAGATAATGAAAAAACACGTGAGAAGAGAAAGTGCCTGGGTACAGCACTGCAGCAATAGTGAAACACGGCTCACCTGCTGACTGAAGAGACAGAGAGAAACAGGGGAAATTCTGCAGTTTCAGAGATGCTATTTCAGAGATACTTCCAGATTGAAGAATGTCAGACTTCATATATAAAAGAAGCCAATATTTAGTACTTTTTAAACAATGCACTTTTGGGGGTTTAGAATAATTGGTTTTGAAAACTAAACATTTACAATGCTGACAGAAATATTTTGTCTGTTTCCCTATCTTCCTATCCATTCTCTGTTTGTTGGCTATTTATGGCATCTCCCACCCAAACGCCTGACTGGGGTGGGCCCAGGGGCTGGGAGCAGGCCCTGGCAGAAGAAGGACCTATTCTGCACTGAGGACCAGCCTCAGGTGCTGTGCTGTTCCGTGACCTGCAGCTGGGCAGGGAGGAGAGATGTGGACCTCCCAGCTCCTGGAGCCATCCTCCAGAAAGCCCGCTCCTTGCTTCTGAACACAGCCAGCACACGGTGGAGATGGGCTTTCACAGACAGTGAGGGCATCTTCTCACACCGGTGACATTTCTGACTACCTTCCAACATCCTGTTAGCCTTCATAGCCACTGGCAAACTTCCATTCTGATTTTGGTCTGAAGCTGGGCCGCCTCTTCCCTTCTTCCCTCTCACCAGCAGTTTCTCTGGGAACTGGAGAGTCTGAGGCAAATAACAGATACAAATCATGACCAAAGAAGAAATGACTGTCATTGCAAAAATGTATTTATTAATGATCTTCACATAATTCTCTGGGAGTGATATTCTGCGAGACAGAATTGTGATAGATTTTCACCAAATGGGAATATTTCCCTCCAGAAGTATGTAGCATTAAAGGGAGTGAAGAAGCTGAATGTGTTTCCTCCAGTCAGGAAAATGACGGATCAGGGATGAGAGACAATACATTAGTAAACAATATAAAAAATGTACATTTTGTCATTTTGTATTCCTGAGTTATTCTAAATCTGTGAATAAATCGAGAGCTTAAAGTCTCTGGAGCTGTTTTGAAGTCTCTTGCTTTCTATAAATATTGCATTTGCCTCAAGTAAGAATTTCTGACATGTATTAAAAAAATATACATTAGTAAAGCTTATAAAATAGATATTTGGAATGCTGTTATTGTTATTTTTTATTAAAAATACAGTTTAATGGAACAATTGAGTTCTACTTCAAAGTGTCAAAATTATTTTTCATGCTTTTTCCCCATGTTCTTTGAACTTTATGGTTGAAGCTCTAATTTTCTGCTTTCTGATTTTTGTCCTTGTTTGAAGCAGTCGTTCCCTTGCACAGATAACACTCTCTGCTTCCTATTAATGCTCCAGTGAGATGCTCATATTAGGGTCTCCTGGCAGCTGGCCATGATGAGCTGAGCTTAGAAGGCCAAGTCCAGCATCATCTATTGGACTGGACAGACAGACAGTGTCACCCCTGTGGAGTAGACCTAAGGGAATATCTTACATCTGCTTTTAGTGTTCTCAAGGGGGATTTTAGGGAGAATCAATGCTGAACATCCATATACACTGATATCCACATTTAACCTAACCAAATGGTGTGAGCAGATCTCTTGTAACAAACTGGCAAGTAGCCTGTTTGCAGAGAGAGTCCTGGAGTTTGATGGTAGGTGAGAAACAGCTCCAGGTTTCTACATTTGTGACATGCTTTGTTTTGTTGCATGTTCTTCCATGCAGTCTGTGGAGAAGACCATGGTTACCATGTGGTTGCAACATTTAGTCCAACTAAAGTCCAGAATTGGGCTTTTTTGTGATGCTAACCATGTTCTGAGCTGCAACTCCAGCAGAAAGCTGTGCTGCCAACTCAGGCCACTGACACCATGCCCTAATTCTGCATCCCACATGGACCTGGCATTATCAAACAATGCCGGGTGACCTGGCACTGAGTGGTGAGAGGAAGCATTTGAGAGTGAACTGCTGTCACCTTCCCACCATTTCTGCAATAGCTGAGCAAGCAGGTGACCACATATTTCAGCACTTGTCACGTGGCTCGGAAGCTCTCGAGCAGAGGCTGTCCCTGGAAGTACAGCCTGTGTCTCTGAGCTCTGCCACCACTTTCCTTGTGGCACACACCACCACGGATCTACTTGTGAAACTCAACTCTATGCTGAAACAGCCAGGAGCTGTGAGAGCCTCCAACCAACCTTGGCAAAAGAGGGAACACGGGCTGCAACCATGGCTTTACGTGCATTTGCATGCTCTGTATCTCCTCCTGTGGACTCACTTGTTCAGGAGAAAAATACAGGAACCTTTTATAGACAAAAAAAATCTTTGAAATCTTTGCAGTCCTGAGTAATGTGCTATAGGCAATCTTGCTTTGGCAGGGGAGTTGGACTAGATGATCTCTAGAAGGTTCCTTCCAACAGTTCCGTGATTCTGTGAAATTTCCCTATCACCATTACAGGGCTAGGTTCACAGATTTTAAGAATTTCCTGGAGAAGGCAGTCACAGCATTAGTTCCAGAGACGCACAGGCTGCGCTGAAGCTTGCAAGCAGCATGAATGAGCAAGAGAAAGGAGGGGAGAGGGTGCAGCCAACACACCGGCAGTTTCATGTGGGTGTTGCCTGCAGTATGTGGCAACAGCATTCACCACAGCAGTATTATGAAAGAGCTCCTCAACTTATTCATAATTAACAGTGGGAATGCTCAGGCTTAGTTTTGTGCTCACAAAGGACTAGGGTCTGCGTCAGAGAGAACTGGAACTCTTTAATTAACTCCTTTCTAGAGCTGTTCTTTGTTGAGGTTTGCAGGCTCTGTCTTGCATGGTTGATGGAGGAAACCCTGCACTTTCCTTGGGACATAGTGCCAGCCTGCTGGCTGTTTTGGGAGTCCCTGGGGGTGTTTCAGACCCCCTGTCCCCTCCTCCCACACCAACCCTGCAGACTGTCATCCTCCATTACAAGGAGTTGGCCGTGCCCCTGACTGGCGAGGACCTCTTCTTCAGAGACCCCCACCAGGCCCGGTGAGGTTGGGGGTCCCTCCATGGCCACTGCTGCCCTTTCCCGGCACAGCTCAGTAGGGCCCCCACAGCGGCCCCTCTCCCTGAGGCAAAGTGCCGGAGCCTGGGAGGGTTTCAGCTCTGAGAAGTGTTGGCCTCAGTCGGCAGCCACCCTCCCACAGCCCTCCTGTGGTGTACCAGAGCAGGAAGGTGTCAGGGGGACCCATTCCTGAGGCAAACGCTGGGTTTTTCTGGCCGTGTTCTGAGAAACAGCATTTCAGAGAACTGTGGTGCTTCAGTACCTCGGTGGCTGCTGGGAGGAAGCTGGGGCACTCCTCAGGTGCAAGGTGTTCTCAATCAGATGACGGCCTCTCTGAGGGGAGAGTTTTATCCTCAGAAGTGGAGGAAACACCAGAATTTTCTTGAGCACAGTGACTCCTTGCCAGCAGGAGACCCACTCCTGGGAATGGTGGGACCTTCTCTGAAGAGCCAGCCTGTTGCTGATGGTGTCCTGTGAGGTGAATGCCCGTTCCCCATGAAGGGAAGGGCAGATGGAGCCGGTGGAGGACTCTGTGGAGCACACAGTCTCCTGTGGGTGCCATGTGAGGAAGCATAGCCCAGAAGACAGCACCAGGTAAGGCTGGAGAGGGGAAAGGCTGTGGGTCTGGGGTGTTTGGGGCTTGGAGCATGTGGAGCCGCCATTTTCCCCCCTCAGGAGATGTTTGCGGCAGGATCACAGGAGGTGAATGATGCCAGGCACTACACTAAGCGTGGGGCCTGGGTCCCTCTGTTGTGTCCCCTCTATTATAAATGATGTGTGGTGCCTGCATTTGCTGGCGGCCAGCCTGAGGACTGTGTCCCTGTGAGGAGCAGGCTGAGGCCATGGAGTCCAGGGTGCTACTGAGGGCTCTCAGTGGGGAGTGCATGGTCTCCTGAAAAATGGACTGGTCTGGACACGATCCTTCATTAACAGTGAGGCTGGGGCTTTGGTGTGTGTTACATCTGAGTACCAGGGAGATCTGTGGCTGCCAGTGAAACAAACAGCAGTGGGGATCAGGGCTGTGAGACTGGGGAGGGCTTTCACGTGGATAAAAGCTTAGCTTTACTTCTGTTAGTGCTGATTTAAAACAAAGTTTTGTGAAACGTATAGGTAACTGAGAAAGCTTTGGCTTTCTGCTTTAATACTGAGGCTCTGGAGCTCCCTTATTCTCCTCCTCCTCCTCACAGCATGAGGGACTGGTATTGTCACAGGGTGCCTAGTGTTTCAGCTTCTTGTGTGGGTGCTTGAAAAGCAGAGGATCTCTCTGTCAAAATGGCCAGGCAAAGACAACACAAAAAAACCCAACCTGCACAGAGGTTTTCTTTCTCATACAAATGCTAGAGCAATCAGGTGTGGGACACACCTGGAAGGCAGTCCAGGCAGAGTCAGGGGGTGCTTAGGTGTTGGAGGAGAGCAGGTTAAAGAAAGAACTGGTAACTTGCCTCTCCCCTGAAATCAGGAGAACTGGGCAGTCTGTGAGGAGACTTGATAAATGTCATTTTGATCAGGGGACTCTAGCATACTGGATATTCACTTATTTTCTGATGCCTTGACACAGCAAATCTGCACCAGAACATTGGCAAGCATGAAATTAGGTGCAGAGATACTCTCTTCATGCGTTTGTGTAAATTGCATCATTATATTTCACCTAATTTTTATCCACTGCCCACTTGAGTTAGTGACAAAGGATTTCAATACTGGGTATGCAAATTAAAGCAAGAGCTGCTATTGTTTTTCCAGATACCTGTCAGCTTCTCTTTCTCAATCTAACATGGACTGAATTTGAAAGCAGAGGAGCCAGGGCTGGGGTATTCCTGGCAGAATGATAGCTGACAGGCTCCTCGCAGGCTCCAGAATCAGAGTAATGTCTGACACGGAGGAACATGTGTTGGCAACCTTGCTTGAGCCACGTTTCCAGAGCTGTAAAGAAGCTGGAGCACTTCCAGGGGATGACAGAAAAGCTGCTGTTTCAGGGGAGAGCCAGAGGCCATGTCATTGTCATTCTTCTTCTCTGTTAGGCAATCTGCACAGGCTCCTTGGAAGAGTACCTGAGAGCATTTATGGGACAGGAGAAGTAATAAAAGTTAAAGTGATGGCCCAGTATTAGCAAGAAAGCTATTAATGCAACATTTGTGGCTACAAAGGAGCTCATGCCTAGCATGGGCTTGTCGCCATTCTACTGGGGACAAAGCAGTGCTGCTGGGGTACAATCTGTGTGCTGAAACACCACAGTGTGCAAAGGAAGATAACTTATTTATTTGTTCTTTGAGGATCTGGCTCTGGTTGATACTGGTGTCTCCTCCATGAGGTGCTTGCCATCCTGAGTGTACTATGAGTACATATTGAGTGCTGCCAGTGGTACTGTGACAGATTGAAAGATCCTGCTTAGTACCAATGATTCACAATGCTTTGCTCTGCTCAAGATGCATCTGGAAAGCTTCCCAGATTATACATCTGCCCCTTTGACACTGAAACAGCAGTGCAAGTTGGAGGCCAGAAGGAACAGAAAACAGATTTAGTCTGGGCTGTTCTTTGGGGCGAGGATTGTCTGTCTCCATGCTTGGAAAGCAATTGGAGAGCTACACCAGCTCAGAACAATTCCTAGAATGATTTTAGAAGATCCAGGTGCCAACAAATTGCAAATGTAATTGGGGTAGTGGAAAAAGCAACAATTTCTTACAAATCTCTGTGTTGTACTATCCCCGAGTGGCAGGGATAAATTGAAAGTTGCCTCTGTTCCCAGTGATAGCTTTCTATTTGCCTTCTTATCACGTCCTCTCCAAGCTGGAAAATACCACATATTTTCTAAATAAAATTGATCAGTTGGCTCCACATGCTATCAGAAATTGTAGACAGCTCTCTTCCATGAGGTGTGCCTTCTCTTTCATTGCGTGAGGAGGTGCATATGAGGATGCTTTGCATGTTCTTTGGGACACAGATCACTTCTCAGCTGTGTGTTTTCTACAGCATCTGCTGCAATGAGCAGTGGTCTGGGCACCCTGATACAAAAAGTGGTTGCCACGGGAAAGTCAGGGTCTCACCTGAAGCACCTGCAGAATTCACAGCAGGGGAGGCAGTCATGTAAGGGCTGAGGTGAGTTGCTTTTGACATAGGAATGAGAAATATCTGCATTTCCGTCACAGTTAATATGTGAGGCCCCTAAATAAGGGGACATAGTTGTTCATTGTTTCATGAGTTTTGTTGTGGTATGATTTATATGAAAAGAGGCAAATTTATATTCCTGGGCAGGATTCTGCCCATGTGCATGTCATGCCTTCACAGAACAAGGCAAAATGACTCAGTGCAAAGGTTGCAATTAGAACTGCCTCAGAGCAATTTCCATCAGTGAATATTGGGGATTTAGGATATTTAAATTAATTTTCCTCCCCACTGGGAGTTGGGTTTTGAGTTTCCTTGTGGCCTAGGAACTTAATAAAAACAGACATCAGAAGTCATGATTGTGTGTCCTGAACTCTCCTGGAGTTTGAAGTGTGGCTGCAAAGTATCACATTACAAAGTGCCTGGCTTTTGTAAATGGGACCTCAACTTTGCTGGTGCTTTCCCTTTGGAATCTGACTGAAGCCCTTGACATGGGCAGTCTCTAAACATAATGTGGCCGGGTGCAGAGGGCCAGATCTGCTCCCCGATGGTTACAAGTTCTTATCGGGATGCACTCTCAGCGAGTTTTAAAGCAAATACAGAGCAGGAGTGAGGGCCTTGTCTCAGCCTGGCTTCTTAGGAAGGTGAGACCAGGAAAGTTCCTTAGTCTTCATTGTCCAGGCTTGACACGAGCAACCTGCCCCACATTAACTTTTGCATTTCTCATCAAGATACAACATACTTTAAATAGCATCTGCATGACTGGCTCTTTTTTTTTTTTTTTTTCTTTCTCCTATGGAGGCTGATATACAAAGTACCTCAAGTGGCAGCTGTCACCAGTGAGGTGGCATTTTTCTTCACTGAGGCTGACAGCAGCTGTCCAGGAGAAGTATGAATGGAATGAGAATGACATCATGTTTATTCAGGAATGACATTCCCAGCCATGGATCAGTGTCAGCAATATTTTGATAAGTTTTAGAATGAGAAAACATTTCTTGAAATGTTCCCTGATTTATCCTTTGTAAAATACACAACACAAAAAATAATTGAAGAGATTGCAGCAGGACAAAGCAGGGCTTGCCTACCGTATGTTTCAACACACGCTGTTTTATCGGTGCTGGAGACAGTCTGTAGGCATTGTGGGACACAGCATCTTTAACTCTTGCAAGCCCAACAAGTTCCTCAGTACGCTTTTCTCTCTCTTCCTCTGCTTCTCCTTTCTCTGGCCCACTTTTGTAACTAAACATAGTAGATTTCATAGCTGTCAAAGCCAACAGGTAGCCATAAAGGATGTCTGACAGCCAAAGCAAAGTAAATCTGGACTAGCTTTTAGGATTAGATTTTAGGATAGAAATAGGAACACCTGGCTTGTTTCCTTACAATAGATAAATGTGGATGGTTCAACCCAGGTTATCATTTGATGACTGATGGGCTTTTTGTGACTGACTGACCTGGGTGAAATCTTTTCTGCTGCTAGAAGCTGTTCATCCTGAAGTCTAATGAAAAGTTTTAGGGTGCTGAGCACAGAACTCAGTGGATGTGGACACTTGAGTTCCACAGGCATAAAGATCTGTTTTTTTAACTTTATTCTATTAGTTCTTGTGAACTCTCTTACCACTCTCTTACTGGAGTGGTGCAACTTTCCTCCCTTGCTGCAATGGTCACACTTTCCGATCTGGCCTTTTTTATGCCTGGGCTACTTATTTACATCTTTGCTAATATGCACATGTTCAGCTCTGGTCCTTTCTCAGATCCAGCCACCCAGGCCACTCTCTCCAACCAGATTTCAAGCACTGCAGGAAAAAATGGCTGGCAGGGCAACCCACATCCAGAGAGAGCCCAGAATGAGTCCTTGGCGTGAATTGAAGCACGAGCTGCCGCAGGCTTTGTTGTTGCCCTGTGACATTAGCTGAGAGCTGATTGTTATTGTTGTCAATAGACTCCAAAATTAGTCTGGAGATACCTGCCTTTCCAGAGGTTCTGACTTCCCCGCTCGTGCCTCTGTCAGTCAGGCGCTGCTGTAAGTGCTGACAGGTCAGGGAGACAAATGTTTGTCTGAATTTTCATTCTGTCTGTAAAATTTGAAGATTTGTGTGTGTCTGTCTAGTAAGAGACATAAAGCAGAAGGACATGTGAGGATGACCTCACTGCAACTAATACTATACCTGAGCTGAAAAGAAACAAACCCAGTGTGTACCAGAGTCAGATGTGCAGCCTGGTGTTAACTTCACAGCTTTAAATGTATTTGTTCAGTTGTGATCTCCTCCTCGTTCTCTCTCTTGCCTCCAGCCTTGGCTCTCTCATGGTATCAGATTCAACTGAGCTATATTTAATTTGAGTTCAACAGAAGGGCTTATTTAAATATAAACTTTGTAAGTGACAGCACATTGCCTCAGTGTGCAGGAAGATGAGTGTGTGGTAGCGGCTGGTGTCTGGAGAAGGGTGGGAGGAGGTCACAGCATGCCCCGTGAGCAACTGGTGCAAACAGCAGATGGGCACCTTACCCTCACCACGGCCTGCTCGCTGAGCCAGTGGGTAGCTGCAAACTCGTGAGCAGAGGGAGAGGAGAGTCTCTCTGGCCAAGAGATGTCACTGCCCTGCTCCACCCCATGCCCAGAGCCTTGTCCTCATGAGGAACTGGCTTTAGTAGCCTGCTTGCAGTTTTGTGCTGGTTTGGAGCATAAGGGAATTTTTCCCTTTGCAGAGCACCGCAGGACACCAGTGCTGACTGCAGGGAGAGTATTTTCATATCACATCCGTTCATGTTTCCCTTCCACCTCTGGTCTCTGCAGAAGGGCTTCACTGAGAGGTGCTACAACTGAGTAGTTTTGCCCAGCTGAGGTGAGAATACGCATCCCTGTGAGCGCTGCTCTGGCTCCCTCCTCGTGTCCGATGCTCCTTTAGACTCTGCTCTCTTGTGCAGTTGCAGCAGAGAATTTCCAGAGGTCACAATGAGAGGGCGACCATGTTACAGAGACAGTCAGACCCATTTGTCTCCACTCCATGGGGCAGAATAAAACTGCTGCAATCTCTTGCTTGTCTTTGTAGCAGCAAAACAGAGCCAGTTTCATTCACTGAATGGCATGTGCCTGTTGTGGATCCCAGGCTCAGGGATGGCAGGAAAAGCTGAAGAAGAAGGAGGGCTTGGCAGCTACTGTGCTTTAGTGGGAGTGGGCAGTTACTAGGGCAGCAGGTTCTACTTGTCCCTTGCCCTATATGATGGAAAATGTTACAGTTCAGCAGAGTTTTCGCTCAGGTGAGAACTCGTGGAGTGCTGCAAACCTCAGGAGCTCTCTGGAGAGGATCACTTAAATGTTGCTGTTGAGCCGAACTAGTCCACGCTGCCAGCTCCTCCTCGTGGTCCGAGTGCCTGGGTGCTGTGTGTTGGGATGCAGTGTGACTGTGGGTCACCAGTGCTACAGTGGCACGTTGCTCCTCTAGTGAGTTGTGGTGATGGCTTGATAAGAGATGCACCTGCTTTGGAGCCAGAAGGTTAGAGTATCTCAGAGGGAGCTGGTGTAGCTGCTTTCTCTTCTTATTCTGATTCTTTGCAGGGTGTCAGTTGCTGCAGTCAGGCTAGAAAGCAAGCCATAAATAACCCAGCAAAGGAGGAAATGTTTCAGGGAAATGTTCCACTGAAGCCTGAATGGGATTATCAGCCAACTGAACTGATTTGTGTCAGTATTTTGTAGGTTGCTTCACGTTATTTTTTAAATCTCAGATATATTTTTTTTTTCTAAAAGGAAAAACATTTTAATGCATCTTCATTTGCATTCCCATATGAAATGCCTTTTTCTGACCTGAACTACGCCATTACCGTGAACTCTCTTTTAGGTTTGACTAAAGGAGGAACTGAAATGCAGAATACTTTTGTATCCAGGAATTGATGCATAGTAGGTCGAAATACCTGTGTTGCACACAACCCTGTTCTTTTTCACATAGCAGAAAATGGAACTATAAAGAAATATGCAGTGTTTACCTAATTTACATTTCTAGATTAAAATTTTTAATTCTTATCTGAGTTTATCTAGGATTTATGGGGTTGATAAGGTATGCTGAGGGATGTGCCAGCACCAGAGGGATGTTCAGTCTGGTTCCTTGGTATCTCCAAAGCTGTCCTCCCCAAGAAAGAATAAAAATGCTTTTATTTCCCTACACAGCTATAACCTCAGAAATTCATAGCAAAAGTGACCATTTCCCAGAAAACACCACCAAAATGTAGGTCTATACTGACCTATATGCCCCAGGAGTAGTCTGGTCATCAGTGAGCCTTTTCCAGCCAGAATCCATCATGCGTGCAGGCCTGATACTGCAGCAGCAGCCTGGGGAGGTGTTGGAAAAGAACAAAAGTAGTGGCTAAAAGCTGTGGCTTTATGATCATGAAGTTTGTGCAGAGTAAGATGTTTCTCTGCATGTTGAACGAGTCTTACATTAAATACAGAGGAAGCTGCTGTTTCATCTGTGTGAGCTGTCCTACTCTGGAAAACAGATTACTTGGTTGATTGCTTTACAACCACATGCTAAACATTCTAAACAATTTATGCATTTAAACTGTATGTTTTTCTCTCTCAAAACTTGCTACTCTGCAATGTTCCACAGATCTTGTTGATAACACGTTCATCTAAAATTATCTCAGTGCACACAGCACCCTCCTATAGAACAGATGCTATGTAACCTGCAGTTCTGTTTTGATCTCAAATCGACGTGTTTAAGCTACTCGTGTGAATTATAAATTGAAACTAAAGTAGGAAAATGAAATTGTGGTTTTTGCCGTGAGCTTCCACAGTTCAATAGTTCTATTCAATTTAGAGTGCCTTTCTGGTGTGACACTTGTGGTTGCTGTTTAAGGTTTAACTGGTTCTTTATTTAAGGATCTTCTGGGTTATCTTAAAAAAATCTCTAAAAATTAACCTTTCCCAGTAACATTATTGAACTTTTTCTGTGTATCTTCTCAATTTTTTTTTTTTGCATCACTTCTGAATTTAGATTGAGACTTATGTATGAGAGACATTTTTCTTTGTAATTAGCCTACTTATATATCTTCATGCATCTTGAAAAGATGGCTAAGTATCTTGGGAGATCAGCGCTTGCATCCTGGGGCCATTTCATATCTAAATCACTGGTTATCAACCTCAGATAATTATTCGTATTTATTTTCTATTTATATTACAGTAATTCCTATAGGAATCTCCCAGGTTGGGGCCCACTGTGCTCTGTGCTGTAGGTGCATGAATAAGATACGTAGTTGCAAAGACCTCCCTACTGCTCTATGAATCTGCAATCCCTCGAAGCGGGGAGGGCAGACTATAGATGAAGTCTGGAACCCCACATCTTTTGGCTTCTAGAAAGCAATTTAAGATTTCATATTCTGGGGAGGACAGGCAGGGACCAGGGATTTCACTATTGCTGTCTGTGCTCTGCATTCACTGCTAATGAAAAAATGGACTTCAGGATCCAGAGCTGCCCAGGCAATTTGCTCCCAAGCAAATTCCTGGCTTCACAGGCCCACCAAGATGGTCCTTTCCCTTTGTAGGCACTCTGGAAAAGCTGCCTTTTGCATTGTTTTGGCACTGTAACTTGATTTTTGAAGCCTCAAAATACTTTCTTAGGCTCTTGTTTTTCAGTAAGATGGAGAGAAACTAATATCCCTTCCTAGAACCTTCTGAATTCCAACGGAGCAGCATCTTTTCACTGCACCTTTTAAAAAATCTTTTGTACAAAAATGTTTCTTTACAAAAACATTTCACATTTCTTTATGAGAATAAAATGCCGAAGCCGGGATTGCTTCAAAGCAGAAGCTTCAGTTCCACTTTGGCTTCAGTATCTCACCATAGGAAAGTCAGAAGCTACAAACACATAATCAAACCGAGGGCAGTAACAAAGAAGCCTTGGGCTGGGTTTCCCCCAAGGTTGAGATATTGCAAATTCTTTGTCTCTTCAGGGCCCTGTAGCGTTCCAAAAACATCCCCCCTTCTCCAGCCTGATGCTTCCTTCTCTGGGTTTTTGAGAATCACGTTTTCTGTCTCCTTATCCCTCCTGCAGCGAGTAGATGTGGCAGCTCCTAGCCGTGATCCTGACATTGCTAGGGGCTCATGTGTGCAGGTCTGTCAGAACGAGGGGGATGAAGGTGAATTAGAAGGAGTGGGAACACCTGCAATCAATGGGAAAACTACAAAAGAAAGCAATGATGTTGTGTCCAGAAGTGCTAGTAAGGTGTAACACAACCCAAGAATAAGGAGGCACCTAGCAAAAGCCTGCTGCCGGCACATAGCAAACAGATGGTGCAGACTACCTGAACAGCAAGGGGGTCAGCTTCACCAGGGCTTCCTGGATCAAGGAACATGTGCTGCAAGGCCACAGAAAATAGTGGGGTCATTAGTCACTTCCAGAGGGGTACAGCTCTGCCTCCCCATCATGCCGTGGAGTCCAGCCCCGTCTCGACCTCTTGGTAGGGAAGGAGTTGAAGAGTTGGAGAGAAATGATGGATGCAGGCCTTTGCTTTGCTGGCATGAGTTCATTCACAGCTTTCTTCTGAGGAGGCAGAGGGACTTTGTGAATGAATGTGTGGCTGGTGCAACGATGCTGAAAAGGCTGTGCAGAAAGACTGCTTTTGCATCCAGCACATAGAATTCAAGAAGGGCCATGGCTGGGTGAGCAAAATGTGCATTTTTCCTGTTGGCTATTTTTTAATTAGGTTGTTGTTGATGCTGACACTGTGGATATTTTCTTTGCTCTATCTCCTTTTCTTCTTTATTATTTCCTACTTTGGTTTGATGTTGTTGGTATATAAAATTTAAAGAGCTCTAAATTTTTTTAAAGGCCCCTAAAGGGAGCGGTGCTTTTTTGTGTTAAAGTCATTACATGAACACCTGTGAACTGTTGAGTTTAATTGGGCTACAGCTGTTGGGGAGCGAGTGGGGATTTATTGGTTTGATTGGCTGTCTTCAGATTGTGGTGTATTGTCATGCAATGCCCTTCTAACTTGTCTCTTTAAACAGAAGCACATGTGCATATCAGGTAGTTATAGGGGCTGGGATCTGAGGAATGAAGCTGTCAAAGCAGAGCAGATCGTGTGGCCATGTGAGGATGCAAAGGCAGCCAGCAGAGAGCATGGGAAAGCTGTGTCAGCTGGGGGAGCACCAGCTGGCCATGGCCAGCCAGCCTGCTCCACAGCTCTGGTGGAGCGTGCCAAGCTTGCAGAGGCATTTCTGAGCAGTGACTGATTGTGCTGCAGGGCTCCTGGGCAGCGTTGGGGGGAAAGGATGCTTCCTACTGTGAAAGCAAGGTCCTGTCTGGAACAACATCACATGTCTGCATGGACAGCAGCAGAAGTTACATAAAAAACATCTCTTAAGGAAGCAGCTGGGGGAAAGACAATAGTAAACCAGGACATCTCCGGGAGAACAAGTCTTCCTGCTAAGAAGCTGGATCTCCTGTACAGCCAGCTAGTCATCCAGCTCTGCAGAGTATAAGGGCTCTATATGTATAGCTGAGAGAGGGAGGAACTGTGAGGAAACCTGCTCTGTACTACTGACAGAGCTCAGTTGTGATAGAGAGTCTTCAGTTCATTCTTCCCTACAGAGCTGGGCGTAGTGAAGAGCACCTCTCTCCTCGCTCCAAGGATGTGTGGGGTGGGAAGGTTGAGGCAGGACAGCCAGAGGCCAACTCTGCTCTGCTCAGGACCACTGAGGAGATAGCTGCTGGCACCTTGATGCTGGAGAAGCTGGGTGTAGTGCCCATTCCTTGCCCATGGGAGTGCTTCCCTTTGCAGTTTAATGAGCTGAGAGGATGCTCCTGTTCTCTCTTCAAATTTGCCCAGGCCCTCATGGGGCTCAGTGAGACCCCAGTTACCAGCACGTGCCTCTGCTCTATTGTTCTGAGCCATTTTACTCTGTGTCTGTAAAGGATATGGACGGAGATGCCTCTTTACTGTGCCTCAGGGTAGGGGGGAGGGTAAGAAAATTCCTTTTGATTCCTTTTTTTTTTTTTCCTGTTGTTTTCACACCATTAGGAAATAATTAACCTCCTTAGTGAAAGCATGTCTCCTTTTCACCTGAGTAGGAAAACCTTAAAATATACACACAATATTTTTAACACTAAGCTTAAATTATGCAGTTGCTGCATTTTGATGATAAATATGCAGATGAGAAGATTTCTGCCTCTTTTATCTTGTGGTTCTAACTCTGTCTAAAAACAGATTGTCGCAGTCACCCTAATTCTGAGAAAAACAGCCTTTTGTGCATTGAAAAGCCAAAACAAGCAAGTCTGATGATCAGATCTTCTCTTCCTAGCTGGCATATGTCTGCCATGCTAGTGAAGGAATCACTTATTTCTTGCGGTGACGGCAGTTGGTGCCATCAATTCCTGTCAGCTGGGGAAAGGGATGAGAAGCCAAATTTATACACTGGTGATTAATGCTGGAAGCTCACACGAAGACAGACACTGTGAATACCACTGGAAAGCTCAGAGATGGCCCATTCGGCTGCACATACATTCTGTCCAGATGTTATTAGGTAATTCTTGTCTTTCTGCATCCTGGGAACAGCCCTGAGTGGGAGTCTCCTCAGGTGGGCTCTGGACTGTAGGTGTCCAGGCCGGGCCAACATAAGGTCGGTGGATTGTAGGTGTTGAGGAAGGCTGTAGAACTCCAGCAGCAGCAGATCTTGTTCTTCATCTATGCTTACCTTTTTCTTTCAGTTTTTAAGCTGACATTTTTATTGGAGACCAGGACTGGTTTGGGCAGTTTGAGGAGGGGGGTGACCCACTGCCCTGTCTGTGGAAGGCAGGGCACTTGAGAAATTGCCTGGTGGTCCCACCAGTTTTTTTCCCACTTCTTACTCTTATTTATATATGCATGCAATCATTTTGTCTCCAGAGCATAATTGCCTATTGCCCTGGCTGTTGCAAATAGGCTGCCACACTGACCATTGTGCCCTTTACAGTGTTTGCTGAATACAGGAGCTCAGGAAACAAAGATCCTGTGGGGGTCACCCAGAGACAATAAAACCTTGGTCTTGCCTAGCAATCCAGAGCTTGTCTCTGCCAAGCAGCTCTTGAGCTTTGGTTAAAAATAATGAAAGATGATCCCAGAGTTCATCTCATCAGGCAGAGGTTGGGAACAAGATGCTACTGCTTCTGAACATAAAATTGTGCCTGCATTGTCCAGGGTTTGTGTACCAGGGTCTTTTCGCTCACCTGCTTCCTGAAATAGCCATCATGCTTTTTCTAAGTTTTGTCCTTCTTTTGATCACAGCACTTGGAAAGTCACTGCCTTTGAAATGCATGTTCTGAAACTCTGGAGTTCTGGATCACTACAGAGTGTAGCAGTGAGTACACAGAAGCATTTTCTGGCCAGAGAGATTCTGTGATTTCATGCTTCTTGGTTTTTCTGGATTTAATAGCTTTTAATTTAATCCGTTCTGGTGCTAGTACTCGCAAGCAAGAGCAAGTTGCTATGTTCGTCATCATCCATTTACCTTTTCATGAGCAAACTCCATCGTTACTGGCTGTTCTTGGACGGCCACTCAGACCAGTGCAGAACTGGGGGCTGGAGGCAGCCACGAAGGGTGGTGGTGGCAGGGCTGAAGTCTTAGCTTCGCTGTGTGGCGCCGAGCACAGGCCATAGCAGATAATGCCTGCAAGAGCAAATCAGTCATGTACGTCTTCCTCCTTCCCCATCCAGTAAATTCACTGCATGTTTCTGACAGATTGTAAATGAGGGTAGGAAATTTGGCAAAGCATAATTAACAATACTGAGCTGATCTGGAGTTTAAGGGTCCTACCTCCTAATCCCCTCCTTTGACCACTGGGCAGCCTAATGCATTTCTCTGGACACCTGTCAGATTAGTGCTGAAAACACTACTTCAAACCTTACATTTAATCAATCAGTTAGTCAAGAAGCTACAAAGTTTGGACATACTAGAATTTACATAGAAGGTGGCCTCTGGTGAAAGCTAATTGGCCTTGAATTACCTTTAGAGAAAAACCCCTGTAAACTAGTAGTTTCCAAGTGAACGGTATTAAATCAAAGAATTGTAAAAAGAAATAACACTGTCTGCAAGGATTGTGAAACTTTGTTCCCAGACACTATAACTTCTCATTTGACCTGTACATATCCCACAGTCAAACATGAAGGGCTTTGGACTCTAATACCATCTGTGGGAATGTGATCCCTTGGCTAGTTTGCAGCTGTTCAGCACTCTCTCAAGATACACTGGAATTTCTAAGTTCAATTGAACTAGGCAGTGAAAATAAGTGTGAAGGGTTTTAATATCGATCTATGAAGATTATAGTGTTCATAGGCAAATAAACACTCTTGTGTTATGTTTTCTTGCACAAAGGGCACGGCATAACATGCTTTTATTTTAGGTTGAGGAAAACTGTAGTGAGAAAGAACAGAAGGCAAGTCCCCATGACAGCACAGTGTGTGTCTGCACATGCATGTCTGTCAGTCTTTTGCAAATGGTTGCAGACACTCTGAAAACAAAAGTAGTTGTTGAGCTCTGTACGCTGGAGAGTTCTTACAGTCATACAGATGGAAAATAACAGGCACTTGCAGTTTGGGCTGCATAATCTGTACAGACTTACACCTTAAGACATCTAAAAATATATTTCCTGATCTCCTCAGAAGACACCCCCCCTTTTAGGCTGTTGGGTAATGAGGGTGAGTCAGCCACATTAGGGCTTCCATTCATCCCATTTCATTGTGCTTAAGTGGGCAATAGCTACTGGAATTGTACAGCCCATCTCTGCACTAACTCAAGAGCACTGCTTATTTCTCCATCTCTTTTTAATGTTGGTGCAAAAGTAAACCTGCTGGGGTTGTACATTAGTTTTCTTTTTACTTCATAAGCTGTTCCTTTCCCAAGAAGTCTAGCACCTTGCTGCTAATCGGCACGTATATACAGTACAAAGTAGAACTGTAGGAGATTCCCTAGAGAATCTGACATTAGGTTTTTATGGTTTTCTAATATTTTGATTACAGAGTTCTGTCAGAAGAGCAGTGGTCTTAGAGGCGTGTTTCCTAGGGGCCTGTGAATAGAATCCCTCTTCTTAGCACCCAGATCTGGTATCTCCTTTTCTGTATCACGAGTCCCGCATGTTTAGCACATTACAAGTTCTGTTTGAATTGAATTGGTATTTCTACAGCTGCGTCATGTGATCATCAACATTAAAATGGTTGTTCTAGGATTAATAGTTCTTTCTCTACCTTTTGGACTGTAGCTTCCTTTTCCAGGAGGGGCAGGAAATCACATCCTGCGCTTTACATTCGCAGCCTTGGCTCCTTCCCAAAGAGAGCAGAATTTAGTGCTGCTGATGCCTGCAGCTTGGTGAGATTGTTCAGAGAAATGGAAAATGTACTGTCCCCTGGTGGGGGGCGGTGTGAGTCGCTGTGATGACAGGAGAAGTGGCGTTTTACTGAGCTCCGCTGGCTTCGGTGTAGCTGTCTCCTCCTGGAGCAGGGACAGTGTTTCCTAAATTCCTGTCAGTGCAGAGTGTGGCCAGCTGGGCCGTGGCCAGGGGTACGGCTCTCACTTGGTCCCGGCCCCACAGAAATAAAAGTGCAAGTGCCACGCGATGCGGGTGCAGAAGGTGCAGCAGTGCCAGTCAAATGCTGTGCCTCTGCAGAGAGCTTACTGCAGGGACTGTTGGTGCAGGGCTTCTGGATGGCAAGAGCCTGTTTCAGAGTTGAGAAAATCTGCAGGTAGTGGGGCTGCCTGTCAGACTGTGTTATACGGACACATTAGCATCCTTCTGACACTCCCTTGACATGTATTCATCTCTTGTTGGCCTCCAAAGCTGAAACTGAGAAGAACTGAAGAGGATCCTATTGGTGTTTGGAGCTCAGGAGATTGTGAGCCATTTAATGGCTTTGTCTCTAGCTGTGTGGGTCTGTGCTGTGTGCCTCTGCCACATGGCCCCCACATGGGAATGTGGACTGAATTCACTGTGGAGCAGCATCCAGTGCCAGTTTTGGCTGTTCATCATGTTGGGGTTTTAGACTGAGCTGTGGATTCTTGAAACTTGGTGTCCCAGGGATCAAAGGGTTATATTTTAGCCAGCACTTCATTTCGATTAACCCTTCATTTTTGAATTTGCTTTTTGTCTGTAGTGGCACTAATATTCATTTGATTAATTGTCCCCAGTGTTTGGAACAATCCATAGTGAGATCGAGGGGGAGCAGAAGGAGGTAAGAAGTCATGATGAACTAACTCCAGGCTGTGCAGTACATCAGCCTTGTTCTCGGTGCTTTGACCAATGAGTGGTCCTGTCTCTCTCCAACCTCAGTGGATACTTTCAAAATTCTTTGCTGTTTTCCTTATTTACATCTTCTTGACTTCTTGATTTTTGACCTGAGGTAGCCCCACTGCAGCACAATCACCTAGCACTATCTTTGTTATGAACTGCTTTGAATGTGTCTCCTCCGGTGCTCACAGTGCTCCAATGGGGAGGGCTCCATGGTCACAAAAGTTTTCCTTAAAACTAGAAGAGCTACAACGCTGTGAAACCTAAAATACAGAGGGCTTAATGAGAGAGAGACCATGTAAGGAACTTCACTGAAAGGCTGTGTGTGCTCTGCAAAACAGAGCAGAGCACACCGAACGCTACAAACAGCCTGGCTTTTGGATGCCGGTGTGTGCTTTTAGTTTAACCTGATGAAATGCAACAGGATAGAGAGGAAATGAAAGAGTTTGTACAAACTATAGGGGCAACATATGGCAGACTGGGGATGGGGAGACCTTGGAGAGCAGTTTGTGGCTACAAAGATACTCAGCCAGTTTTACAGCACAGCTGCTCAGAACAAAAGAGTCTGTCTGGATCGCTCGTGTGTTAGCTAATGCTGGTGACAGGAAGTTTGGAAAATGTCTAAAATATTGCTCATTAAATGGGCAAGTGCCGTGCTCAGGTTCGAAGCATACTGATCAAATATGTTGGTCATAACGGACACACTTATGAGATGTGTCAACAATTTAAAGGAGTGGGTGCGAAAGCAGGGAAACAGCAGAGCCAGAATAGCAAAAGGGAGCAATGTGTTGTTGCTTAAGGTTGCATGGTACCCTTTCAAGAGAAATTTCTGCAGCTTGTGTAAATCTGTGGAATTGAAAAAGACAGAGCAGAGAGGGTGTATATGTATCAGCCATATGAGTGGACCTCGGAGTACCTCAATCTGGATGCTTGGGAAGTGGGGCAATGAAAATATCTTTTTCTGGAGCTAAGGTTAACAGTCGCAAGGAGCAGAGAGTTTTTGTGAGTTTCATGAGCAAGATATGCTCTGACTTTGATGATCCACAGATCTAATGGAGTTACTGTAATTCAGGACTGATGGTGCAAAATTTATTGATAAATTGTATGAAAATGTAATCTGGGAAATGAGTTCTATTGAATGGCTCTGCCCATAAGAAAACGGGGATCAGTTGGATCCAATATATAAATATATTTAGTCTGAATTTGCTGAGTGTCATGAAATGGTATCATGAGGTGAAGCAAATATTTTCAGAAATGCTTGCAGGATTGTGAGCTTATTATTTCCTGACATTCCTAAAGTAATTGTGGGTGAAAGGCGTATTTGAGTCCGGGTACACAGCACTACTGCTGCTTTGAGTGCAGCAAACGACCCTACTGTTGGGGAAAATTAACTTCCAAAATTGGTGTAAAAATGAAAATAGTTTTGATAAACTCATTAAACTAAGGGAAGTTACGTGCCTTAGAGTTTGTCTTGCCCTGTGCAGTAGCATGGTAAAATAACTGGTGATTTGTACACTTGAACATTAAATTAAAATATATCCATTTCCTATTATTCTTGAAGTAAGGGTTTTCCCCTTGTATTTAAATAATAGTTTAGAGCTTTCTGTAAAATTGCCTCACATTGCTGCCCTTGTGTTTTTAGAGATGCACAGCAATTCTGAACATCCAGTCTCTCTGGATGTGGAGGCAGGCAGCCGCCCTCAGCAGCTTTGCTGAAATTTTGGCTCAGTGTGACCCAGCTTTTTTGTAGAATCTGTGCACATAACGGTGCCCATTGCTGGGACTCCGGCTCCTGGAAAGGACTCCTACTTGGAAAAAATTATCAGCGTGTAATAAGTGAGGACTGCTTTACCCAGTCTAGCTTTGATCTTTGCTCAAGAACTGATTCAGGATAATAACAGGCTGACATAAAATACAAATGGCCACTTTGCAAGACAAAGATGATTGCTTGTGTAGAGCTTCAGCTCCCATGCAATTCATTTCTTTTCATAGACATGCAGCTAATATGTAAGAGTCATTTGCAAGATATTTCTGATTTACATAGTGGCCCCACCTTTCCTGCAGCCCACACTGAGAAAGCTAGATTGGCTGGAGGCTTACAATGATGATAGCAATGAATAATACATAATCTGCAATCTGGGCTCTTTTAGCCATGTTATTTGCAGGCTGCATTTTTTTTTCTGGCTTAAGCAATATGTTTTTCAGTGGATGTGTTGGAATTTTGTTTTGTCCCTTCGCCATAACTGTGTCTGGGATGTTTGGAACTGCACATTAATACCAGGAGATGGTTTATGCAGTTGACAGCACACTGTTCATGTATCATCTTTGTGCAGTATAGTGATGGGACAGCAATGAACAGAGAAAAGAAACCTGGGGAAGGAGCTAGCGGTTGGTGTGTGGTGTGTCCCCCTGTTCCTCCCCGTTGGCTTTTTGCCTCCTTGATTTTACATCATTTGAGGAGTCTGTTACGGTCAGTATTCAGTTTTGGCTGTGAGTTTGCCATCTAGTGGCTACTGTGTTTGTTAATAAAGTCCGAATAAGTCCCTTGTTAAAACTGGCCGTGCTTTAGGTTCTCCTGTTGCTCAGGTTGGTTGGTAGAAGCCGCCAGACATCTCCTTGCCTTCACCCTCTGCGGCGCCGGGTGCAGCTCACAGCTCCGCTCTCCTATGGCTTAGCAGCCATTTGATATTTGAGCGTTGTTTAAGGTGAAGTGCTGCCACTACCTAAGTTTCCTGCCCCAAGGAAATACTTCTCAGGCGAGCATTTTGGTGTGTGCTTGTGTGTACAGACAAGTGAGAAAGACCCTATCTCTAGTCCCATCCTAAGGGGGAGGTAACATGAGATCTCTAAGCGCTTCAGCCATTGCACTGGAGACACCATCACAGTGTAGTGTGTGTACTTGGGTGGGAATAGGGAGGATGTGCAAAGAATAGATACTCATTTGGGAAGAAAAAAGAAAAGCATTTGAGTAATCCCCTCTGCCTCTTTCCCCATGGAGGTTTTGCAGAAGTTGCATTTGCTCGTGTTTGCAGTCCCAGGTACCAGAAGGAATGAGGTGCTACTCTCTCGTGCGTGTCTGCTTTGTGCCTGACTTTCTCTTCCATGATCTCATGTATGAATCAAAGCTTGCCTACAGGTGGTGATTGAGCCCAAAAGGGCTTATCACTTACCAAGCAACCGTCTGCAATTATTTGTTTGTCCTCTGTAGCCAGCTTAGTTACTTATTGATATCTAATGTTTGTCTCACCATGTTATAATGAAAAAGAAGAGATAAAAGCCCCGTTCTTGCTTGAAGTGCCAAATTAGCTAAGAATGGTGACACTCTGCTACTGTTCTCTTGTGTGCTCAGATAGAAAGGCATAAACCATTGTTCTTTATAAGCAGGGGTAGCTTGTTATCCTGGGACAAGGCTGTTTCTAATGCTTGAACTGTGAGCCAGAAGCATTTGAAATATTTACTAGACAGTTAAAATACAGGGGATGCTGCTTTGCCGTATCAGGTGTCACACAAGGAATCAGCACGAAGAAAACATTTCCTCCAGGGTAGCTGCAGTGGAGCCTGAAGCAAGCAGCAAGGCTGAGGGTTTGCTTTTGGGAGACCAGTCCTAGAGGTCTCCTGAAAGGCCAAATGCTCATCCTGTGATCTGAGGCAGCATGGGTTTTGTGGAGTGAGGACAGAAGCCCAAAGGGCTCCTTGCCAGGAGCCTGCACGATGTGGTGCCGCAACTGCCATGTGAGGGGCCACTTCATCTCAGCATCTTCTGGGGGGTGGAGGCGGGTGCTCTTCCAGGCCCAGTCTAAGACTCTGGGCCTTCCCTCCTGGTTGTGCCTTTTCCATAACAGTTGTGTTTTGGAGGATGAGAAAAATAACCTGCCATGAGCTACTAGTTCACCTCTTACAAGTGGAATGTACTGTTTGGGTGTCCTCAAACTTTCTACCATGAGGTGGCTGGTTGAGAATTAGTTGTAGGTGGCAGGGGGAACTTGCCAGTCTTCAGTCTACAGCAGGACATCGATTCTTGACTATATAGTTAATGTCTGTTCCTTTTAGTAAGAGCAATAAGGCAAGTATCCTTGAGGTAATAACTTGGGCCATGTGCTTCCCTTTCCCTGCCTTCGCCTGCAGCAAAAAGAAACAGCTGTTGAAATATTTTTAGTTATAATCTGGTGGACATGAAAAAACCTATGTGTCTGTGCACGCATTTTTACTGTCTTTCTGGTTGTGTTTGTGCCTACAGCCAGACCACCTAGTACTGGGAGCCCATCAGATGGCAGCAAGGCAGGGCTGGTGGCTGACTGGGGTAAGCACTGAAGTGGGAGGCTTCCGAGACGCATTTAGCTCAGGCAGGCAGTAGTAATGGGTGACTCAGGAAGTGGTTTGGCCATTTCTGCTGCATGGAACTTTCCAGGACAGCAAGGACAAAGCTCCCTGAAAGCTACGACTGTGAGAGGCAGTGGAGTCTGCACCCTGTTCCAGTGGCATCCCTCGGTCCTGTGTCGTCCGGCCACTAAAGCTGTCATTGCAGAGGTGCCTACTTGTCCCTGGCAGTCTGCTTACACAAGTTTCTAGTTTGGGTCCTCCTGGAAATGAGGGTTTAAAAACACCAGGGATCTTTTTCTTCGTGAGTGTGTGTTGTAAAGTGATGTCCACAGACATTCTAATGCAGACCACAGAATTTTGATGGAAGCCAGGGTTTGAATCAAAACCTCTCATTTCCCTCCAAACCCTGTCTCCCCATCAGACTTGTCTGGATCCCATTAGAAATGTGTTAATCAGAGAAAAATGACATGTGCCTCTACTCTGATGTACATATAAATTTAGTGTGGCATTGGGAGAGACCCAGTGCCCCATTTCTCAGCAGAATGCCTGTGTTCCTGCTGTAAATGGAGGGAGATCTGAGGTTCTCTTTAACAGGACTCTGATGATAACCTCCAGCAATGGCTAGCGTTGTTTCCTAGCCCTGTAGCTGTTGCATTAGTGGTTGTTGCGTTTCTTTTACACAGCTTTGTTACATGAAAACAATAGTTAATACATCCATTAGGAGGGAAAACTTAATTTTTTTCTTCCCCTGGCAAGATGAAGAGTGATGTTGGAAAGAAGTTTTCTAAGCTGTTCCTGATGTGTGGGTATGGTCACGAACCAAGGACTGTTTGGAATAAAAGGCATTACTGGTTGGTACAACTCCATGTAAAATTTGAAATATTTTCTTATAGGTGTGAGAGAACTGTCAATCTTGAAAAGACACAATTCTGTTCTTCAGCGTTTGGGTAGAGGCAGCAGTGAGAGCAGGAGGAAGGTTTGCTCTTGGACTTTGCCTAATTATTCCTGAGGGAGAACTGATCTTGGGAACAAGGAGCTCAAATCAGGCTGTGATTACTGGAAGAAGGCTCACTGGTGTCTTTTTGGTAGTGTGACTAAGTCCGGCAGTATTTGGTGGGACTTTTTCTTCCAGATGCTGAAAAAAATGGATTTTTGTGCAATTTGAGCTCTCATTTTAGGAAAGATATTTCTAATCTTTGTGGTTATGCAAGAACTTTTAAAAACATGAAATGAATGCAGCCTAATGGATCAGAAACCAGAAAGCAAAGAAAGAGAAACCAAAGTAAATCTCTCCTCTTTATCACATGATTGGTTTGGGGAGGAAGAATGAGTCATTATTTTTTAGCACATGAAGTTGGCAGTGCACACTGCGATTACCCCTGTTCCAACCCTGCCTATATGCACAGATAAAACAAGCTACGCTTAGCACTTGCCCAAGCTCCACGGCACTGGTCTGTGCTCCACTGGGAGGCTGAAGACACTGGCAATTTTTTGGTGAGCCGTGGGAGAAGAGAACATGACGAGGAACTGCATTGGCTGTGGTGCTTGTCTCTGGGGCTGGAGTTGGGTGGACATGGACACTCCTCATCTGTGGAAATGTGCTAATCATTCTGCATCCCCTCCAAGTGCCTACACATGCACAAGCTGAACCCCATGGGCTGCTCGTGCTCATTTTTCAACAGTATCTAACCCATTTAGGAATCAGTACCTTGGATGAAATTATACTGTTAGTAGCCTAAGACTCAGGTCTCTCAATTTAATTACTCTGTGTTAGCCAAAATTATCTGGCCTTCTGAGCCAGATAAAATCAGAACACAGACAGATACATGGGAAGAGCAAGCTTTTAAAGTTAGAGCACAAGTTGTTTGTTCAGTACAAGCTCCCCCTAGAACTTAGAGATGGAAAAATCCTGCTCTGCTGGAAAGCAGTGCAGTTCATCACTACACAGATGGTGAGAAGATGGAGGTGAAGGCTTCATATCTGCTCTGTTTACAGGCAGGGTCAGGAGCAGAATGATTTTCCCTCTCCTTGGGGTTCAATGGCCATATAAACTGCATGTACCCCACTTTCCTCGCAAGGGGCCCTATTTGTCAAGGTGGCAGGAATCCTCGGAGGACTCTTTCTTGGACTCAGAGAAAGGTCCTAGGCAGCCCAGAGCCGAAGCAGCATTTTAGGGTATAATTTCCAGATTCATCAACTTCTGCTTTAATTCCTGGTGCTCACAGTTTTAACTTTTAAAACTCTGCCACTTTATGATCTCCACCTCTGAGATCCCTCTTATCCCTGTTGTGCAATTACTGCGGATCAGAGTTGAATTTATTTTTACCCTCTTGTTTTTCCCTTTGGTTTGTAATGCCTCTGGGAGTGAGTTCTGGGAAGAATCTGCTTTGGTTTTAAGCTGTATGGTGCCGCCTCCTCTCCCATTATCACTGTCTGGTTTCAATGGCCCCATTGTGCTGTCTTGTACTGGCGCTTTGCTTGGTTTGAAGTGTGGGTAAGAAGTTGCTCCATCCCTCTAGTTTTATTGTGTCACTCCCGGTGCTGACCTTCTACCCGGGGGCTCTTTGAGTGGAGTGGCTATTTCTCCTGCCTGCACACCTGACAGCACTCCAAGTGGCAGGTACAAACGGCCAGGGAGCCTTCCTGCAGCCCTGCTAACACCTGCTCTTTCTCTGGTGCTTCTCTCTTGGCTGAGAGGGGTTGTGGATCCCGTGTCTTTAGTGCTTTAGTGCTTCAGGACTGTGAAATTTTGGCTTCTGCCACTGATTGAGAGAGAACATGAAAAAAATTCTGATGATGCAAAAAATGCTGTAAAGTAGAATTATTCTAATGTAATTACTTTCTGACTGCATTAAACCCTTTCCATTGTGCATTTCTCAGGCTTTATTGAATCCCAGCCAATTTCCTTCAGCTTTGTCTCATTTCCCTTCAAAGTTGGCTTTTCTCAGCTCCAAGATATTTGTGTTGCTGCCCTTTCTGCAGACCCTCATCTGCATTTCAAACCTGGTGAGAGATTACCATCCCTGTATCTTAGGTATCTCTGTAGTCATTTAGTACACCTGGCTCACATCCAGCCCTTGGATGCAGAATTGTCTCTGATCTGGCTGACAGTGTAAAGCAGCTGCTCTCCTGTACTATCCCCAGGAGCACAGTCCCTTCCGTAAGTGTCCCATGGTTTCCCAAATGAAGTAAAATCCCCCTTGGACCACACTGCTTGCCCTGTTGACAGACCTCCCAAGTCTTTTCCCCTTCCTTTCCTTTTCTTGCCCAACTATCAATCGTGTTGTTTGGTCCTTTCTTCAGATACTGAAAACCTGTGCCCATATGCCAGCTGCAGCCGCGGGTAGTCACGTAGGTCACGTGGCTGGAGCTTGCTGGTGGGGCAGTGTGTGCTCAGAGACAGGGCAGAGTCTGAATCTGTGTATAATCAGACAGTTGGGTGCACTTCGGATGAATATTTAAAATCTCAACGTGAGCACTGGGCTAATGAATTCTAGCATTTGCTGCAGAAGTGTCACAAACATAATGGGGACAAAATTTGCTTAAAATTTGTTTTGAACCCGTATGGCATTTTTCTCTTAGTTTACTCAGTTCTATTTTTTTTTCTGCATCTTATTTACTTTGGACTGTGAAACTGCACCAGTTATTTTCACTTTTTTTGTTGTTTTGAATGCATTTAATTTTACTATTCTGCAGACAGAATGTTACCACAGTCTCTTTTCTTTGCTTCCTGGGCACATTATATGATTGATGCTTTCTAAAACTTTTACTCTTTATTGGGTTTGGAGTCCACAAAAGCTTGGACTTGAAGCCTACAGCCATGGATCAAAAAATAGGGTATTAATTGTTACCGATGTGCACTATGCAGAAATTAAAAGTGGGATTAGATGAGGAGAGTTTTTCATATGCTCTGAGTGCACGGGTCCTGCTGAACTCTTACAGTGCCGATCTCTTCCCGGATGTCTCCCTGGAATAATTTCTCTCAGTCTCCCTTGAAGCACCGTTCCCGAGTTAGATCTGTGCCCCACATTCACGCTGTTTCAAATGGCAGCATCCCATCCCCCTGAAGTTGTCTTCTAAAGCTATTCTCACCCCGGGAGCGTCAGCCCACGTGACGGGTGAATCCAGGTCAGAGAGCATGGTCCCTTCACATCTGCTCGATGCTTGCTGCTGACATTTTCATTCAGCCTGCCTGTACTGGGCAGTGATGGAGGTCTATAAAGGGGGGACAGAAACATCTTTCTGCTGGGGAAGGACAATGGCAGGACCTCCCAGTAACTGCAGCTGTGTCGGGGCTCTGAATACAACGGGCCACTCTTGGCAGGGCTACTGAGGTCTGGCTCTTGGAAAGCAGCGCTGTGATTCAGCTGTCACTCAGCTCCCAGCAAAGGGAGCTTTGAAAAGGCGCCTCTGCTGCTCTCCTGGAGTAGCAAATATTTCCTAGGCCTCTGCTGCTGAATGGGAGAGATTGCCATTGTCCTCCTTCCCCTCTCAGGCTTGCTGGGCTTGCTATAAATGGGCCTTTTGCAAAGGAACAATAAGCCCAGCGAAGGGTCCAGGTTGCACATGTCTGAGCAGTGAGAACACTCGAGCACTTTTTCATTGGCTCCTGTGATGTGAAAAGCTGTGCTGCCGACAGGGCAGGTTTATTTTCCAGCCACAGCTGGGGGTTTGTTTTCTCTCTCAGGTTGCGCTGCTCTGGGTGTACATCTGCATGTTTCAACTCATTTCCTAGAAAATATTTTCACCCCAAGATTTCCTTTGGCCTCAGAAATCCGTTTCCTTTTGCAGCTCGAGCTCTGTGCTGTGTTTGCAGTGAAACCCGCAAGCCAGGTGGGACCAGCCTGCTTTCACATTTCTGCTTCGGCCTAGGTCTGACAGAATATCCCCAAAGGTGGATTGCCTTGTGGTTTTGTGGCAAAACCGCACGCACCTCTCTGATTCCAACCTGGCTGAAGAGCCATGGCTTGGGCTGAGGTTGACAATGTACTTTGGGGTTAACTCAGATAGAAGACGACAGTACTTAGTAATCTGCATGAAGACAAAAGGAACAATTTTCTGCCAATCAGCCATAATGATCTTTGGGAGACTTTGAAGAATGTCTTTTAGTTTTTAAACACCACCCAGATCCCAAATATAGAATAATGTATGCACTTCCTCCACCTGCAATATTAACTTTTTAGGGGGTCTTATAGCAATGACCTGTCTAAAAGTGATGTAAGACAATTTAGTGACACACAGTGTTCTTGCTTTCCTAGAGTGTGGCTGACATGATTTGCTTTGTTTCCTAACATTTCATGTCCAGATGCTTGAAAGAATAGATAACTTCTCTGTATATATATGATCTCTGCTTACATACGCCTACAAATCAACGTCAGCTCTTATTTAAAAAAACTATCAGAAATATTATTTCTTTGTTCTTGTCAGATATTCAGATATCCTGTGCTAGTCTTAAAGTGCATTTTGCACTGGTGCTTCTCTTGATTTAGGCCTTTGCAAGTGCCCAGAGAATCAGTGCTTCCCCTGCCGGGTGACCCAGGCTGCAGCCTGGCCACGCTGCCCCTGGCATCAAGAAGCTGCGAAATTGAGGTGACCGCTCCCTGGCTGCGAGTCCAGGAGTTTTACGCTGCGGCTTGTCCTCCAAATGCCAGTGAGGAAAATCTCTTTGGAAGTTTCTGCCTTGCTCATCCCATTTACTGAAACTAAATTTCAAGAAGCTAATCGGGCAGAGAGTGCAAAGGATGAAATGTTAGAAATCAAATTAATGAAGCTGAATCACCAATTTGTGACCTAGAAGACTATTAGGAGTGATCAGAATTAATTAGCTCTCCTTTGCGATGCTTCAGAGGAAGCTGGCGAGCTCGGCATGGAGACGCAAAGGACATCGATGGGATCTGACTACCTGGACCGTGTGAAGCAATGCAGCAAGGCGTGCTCTGGCCCGAACCTGGGCTCCAGGGGCTACTCGTGGAGCACAATTAGCAGAGGCAGAGGGAAGAGTTGCTGTGGTCCCCTTTTGTGTCCTGCCCTTTCATGGTTATCAGGGACATATGGATAAAGCTGCGAACACACTGTCTGTGAAGAAGCAGTAGTCCTGGTCTCTGTGATGGAGGTGTAGGGGAGTCTAAGGGACTGGGTAATAGGTGAGATTTTGAATTTTCTAGTGGAAGGTTACTGACAATACAGGTCAATACAATACTGATGAGACAGGATAGGTCTCATCACAGCTTCTAGTCTATGAATTTGGTTTTTTGACTCAAGGTCTGTTTGCACTACCCTGCTTGCTGTTCCTTTTAGTGATCAGTATCTGATTGGAAGTGGCACTCAATAGGAACCACCTCACGCTACATCCCAAAAGCCTGGCAGGGATCACCAGAAGCAGAGAAACTGTGACACAGTATCTTGCTGGTATTTTGCTGATTTAATCAGAGCTGGGATTGAGTCCTAAACACTTCCAGGGACAGATGATACATGTATCAAGCTGTAACTTCTTTTCTTTCAAAGGTCAGTTTTTTAGACAGCTCCGGCTAATAGTTGCTGAAATAAATTGGTCATTTGGGATAGTAAGACCAAGTCAATTTATGGATTGATTTGAAGTGAATGTGAAAAGCAATACCTACTTTTAGTAGTTCTTGAGCATTTTAAAGAAAACGACTGTTTTCCTCACCATTCTTTTGGGGGCAAATATGAAGAAAGAAAATATCTAATCATAATTATTTTCACTAAGCAGAACCTCAGTGTTTCTTCTTGAGTTGATAAACTCTTTTTATACACTAAACAGCCCATAGGAGAAAGAAAGAGCAGGAAAGACTTGGTGAAGAGATGGCTTCAGTTTCTTGAATAATGCGTTGTTCAGTAAATTGCCTGTCCTATCAGGAAATAGTCCACTGTATGTGATCAACATCGACATTGTTAGATGGACAACTTACGAAGAAGCATTTTGGAATTAATTTGATGATTATGAAAATGCCTTGGATCCTTTGCTGAAGGCTAAATAAACACAATTAAAATATTCTTAGTTTTCAATGTGCTTTGTTCAGTTCATTAAGTGTAACTAGAGCTTCCAGTTATCTGCATTTAGTTTTTCAAAAAATTGGAGGGTATTTTTAGAGCAATGTAAAGCTTATTGCTAATTACACCTGGGGGGAAATCTCATTAGATATTCATTTGCTTTCAGAGTTTAAAACAATTCTAATGAGCTGCATTAGTTGTGATAACACTGACTGACTCTCTCGTCTGCTCCCCCCCGGCTTGTCTGAAACAAACAAAGCTTCTTTGGAGCCTGTAACTCAGCAAATGTGACCTTGGCTATCTTTGGGGTGGAGGGGAGGGAAGTGTGGTCCAGAGGAGGCGGAGGGAGTTTGCTGCAGTCAGGGCCTGGAGCTGGAAGTGGTAGATGACCTTGGAGCCAGAACGCCGGACAAGGCGAGATGCACTGTCCTGTCCCTGGTGCCCCATGAGCTGCCAGTGCCGTGCCGGGCAGAGCTGGGCAGTGCTGGGAGAGCCAGTCTGCCTTTCTGGCATTCCCTGACACTTTTACTGGACTAACGTCTTAAGATCTTGGCGAGGCCTTACAAGGCAGCCAAGCAAGCATCTGTAAGAGGCCTGACCTACTTTCTTCTCACACAGAATGAACCTTCCCATAGTCCATGCTTGGCCCGGTGGGTACAGCTGGGGCTGGGAATCCCTTGGACTCACAGGAATTGAGGAGAACCCAGAGGAGCAGCTGTTTCCTCTTGCCATAGCTGCAGCACAGGGCTTTGTCAGCTGGCATGGCTGCCTGGGACAATGCCATAAAGAGCTGTCAGCTTGGTTCTCAGTCCTCTGCTCCACCAACTGCCAGAAGAATTGCTGGTTTACTACTATTTATCCAGGAAGTTGGGAGAGTTTTTGGTGAGGAACTGTCACTGGCTTGGGTGACCTAAAACCAAGACTGAAACAGCTCAAGCTGAAGTGAAGAGTTGGTTTGCATTTCCGAGTACGAAAAACACAGAAGTAGGGCAGATAGAGCAGAATAATTTTTATTTCTCCCTGCGTTGGTACATTTTGGATGATCTGGACAGCTTGCAAGGACTTCAGTCTTTACACTGGACACAAAATTATTTAGGGCTGACTGTTTATCGCTCCCCACTAAGCCGCAACAATGACTCAAAACCAAGAATTTCTTCTGCCCAAAAAGTTTTAATCTTGATCCTTTCCATTTTACAAGCATATGACCTTTGTCCAGGCAATGTTAACATACAGAGGATAAAAATGACAACCACTCCACACTGTAAGTAGCCCATGCAATCATCTCAATTGTTTAAGTCACTTTTTAAGTCAGCTCTTTCTAATCATGCAAAACAACGCAGTGGCCTGGGAAAATACCTGTTTATGTGGCTGTGTAAGCAACAGAGGATATTCATCTCCTCATCTGGCATGCAAGGAGGGACGCTGCTGTGCACACACATCTCTCTCTAAATGGCATAGCAGAAAGGTGACTGTGAGCCCAGACACTCCTCTGGAGACCAAGGAGCCTCAATGTGGATGTAAAGTGGCACGTTGAGACAGGTTTACTGCTGCTTCTAGGCAGAGGCTATGAATTGAGCGGCAAGATAATGGTGTAGGAGTGATCACACACAGAGCAGGATATATGGGATTCTTTGGTAATTGGGGACATTTTGGCATGGGAGCTGAGCAGGGTGAGAACAAGCTGGCAGAGTCTGCATGTCAGCAGGAAGAAAAGGGCTGGCTGCAAAGATGGAAGCTATTTTTTTTTAATCTATTGGTTTTGGAGTAGAGAAGAGGCAAGTAGAAATTTCAGGCTTGGCTACTGGCAGAGAGAATACACCTGAATCAGAGAGGAGCCGCCTGGACCAAAGTTGTAAGTAGAAAGGTGGAAACCAGACTTTATTCCTCAAAGGAAAAGAGAGCACAAAAAACGAAGCTTTCAGGGAGCTGGAGGGTGTGAAGTGGATGGTTGGTACCAAACCCCCTACTCTATGGCTCTCTTATTAAAGAGGTTAAAGGAACTGTGGGTCTAAATTGGAAAGGTTTTCACAGGCACTTCACAGAGCTGAAGTGTTTTGCAGGAGATTCCTCAAAGGTGGAAGGCGGACAGCCTCCCACCATTATTTAAGGAACGACCCAGATGTGCACCAGGGTCTTGCAGGGAAGTTCGTTTCCCTTCAGGTGAAGACAAGTCTTAGAAAATGTTTTAATAGATGAAAGGTGGCCTGTTGAGAAACGCACAGCTTGACCAAAGATAGCCAGTGTGGTTTCCGGAAAGGACCTTTTCTGCCTCGCTAACTTTTGGAAATTTCTTTTTTTAGAACATACACTCCTGTCGACATAGACAAGAGGCTAAGCAGCAGTCAGGAGAGGCTTGGATCTTCAGACAGTGTTTGACAGGGTCCCACGTCGGAGGTTAATGTCTAAAGGTGGGGAGTTGGAAAGGGGAAGAATTGGCTCACTGATTGAAAATTGGCCAGAGGACAGGAGCAGAGTGGGGAAAGGAGGCATAAATAGAAGCCTTTTAAGATGAAAGACAAGTTAATAAAGGAGCGTGTACTGTAGGAGACTGCACTGGCGGATCCTGGTCTTTCTGATAGTTACAGTGTATGAAAGACTTGGCTGAGGACATAGAAAGCAAGATTTCCTAGTTTGCAGATCACATCAGATTTGGGAGGAGTGGTGAATAATGAAGAATTCCAATACAGGCAAATTGGAGACCACTTCTAGGCTTTGATGTGATGGCAAACACAGACCCAGACAGAGCAATACATTTTACGGCAACGTATTTGGTTACTGGTATCTAACTTCTTTTTAAACAGTCTGGGATGATCATTGCTTTTAATACATCCCAGTAGGCTTTATTCTGGGAAGAGCTTCTTCTGCTGGAAGGGCCTCAAAAAGTATGTTTATGTACATTGTAAATTTTATTTTCTCTTTTGATTGGAGGTAGAACAACTGGACATGTTTCAAATGGCAAAAGCATCTGAATGGAAAAGGGTAGAAAGTAGGAATGAATGAACTGGTTTAGAAGAAATAGACAGAGAACTGTTCCTTTCAGATTCAATCCAAAGTTCAGAGTAGCTCAACTGACCTGGGAACAAAACCCACCAAACCTGCATATGTAGTGAAACCCATCTGCCTCAAAATTGAAGTGGCATCTTTTCCATATGTCCCATTCCCGCAGTGGTGAACAGCGCTAGCCAAGATGAAACCTTTTAGGAGTAAGATGATTATTTCTCAGTCACACTGCACAGCTGGGAAGGTAATTCACATGGCTATACATAACCTCGGGGAGCGTGGTTGACTGTGAGGGAGCAGATCTGTCAACTGGTCTATTATAGCTCTCTTGACTTCAAAGGACCGATGACATTTTCCACTGTCTCGGCGTGAATACTGTGGTGGTGGAAGGAAGAGGTATCTGTGCTAGTGCTTAAGTGATATTTCTCTAAGTCAGCTTCAGGTGTTTGGAATGAACAGTCAAAAGCAGGGGAGTCTTGGAAACCAAGTGCTGCGATGAAAGGCAGCCGCATTCAGACAGGCTGAATGTCACTTTGGTGCTTCCGCCGCGCCAATGGAAAGCATGAGCTGGGGCCTGTTTGGAGATCTGCTGACACCAACTAGATGAAAGCTCAGCTTGTGGAATGAGATGGAGTTTAACTGCCTGAATATGGCGCAGAGGCTGTCCCTGAGATGCTTCTGAGCGTCTCCCAAAATGCCTGTTTTGAAAGTTAAACCTCTGAGTGTTTTACATCAATAGTGAAAATGCCCTCACTGGGGATTTTCCCCAGGCTTGCTCCTCAGTGATTTATTTCTTGCCCTCCAACTAGGCTTGTGTAAATTCCTTAGGTTATTTTTTGGGTACTAATTAACCGTGGAGTAGAAATTATATTATTCAACTGATAATGAGCAAAATCTCAGATACACTCCTACACCAACCAAACCTTGGCAAATTGTAATTAGCTCAGCATTTGATACTTTCTTATTCTGCATTTCATTTTTTTTTTCCTGAGAAAAAAAAAAAGTCCTACATAATGAGCTCTTTGAACCTAAATCAAACAACATTTTCTGTGGGGATAGGTAATGAAATGTTAGTCAAACCCATTGCAATGGGCAGATCAATCACTGCCTTGTAAGATCTTAAAAGGAACTCTGAGATAATGGTGGCAGAATGGCTCTCGCTGCAAATCTTCCAGGCCAAGCCTTTGTGGGTTGCACAGGTACACAGTGGAGAGCTCTTTCTTTCCATCCCAGCCCACTCAGAAAAATGAGTTGCCACTTTGCTGAAAGCAATGGGATTGAGACAAGAAAAGCTGCTTTCGCTTTTGCATCAAGCCAGCAAATTCTCTGTGCCAAGAGGGAACCTGGAATGAGTATTAAGTCTTGCAGGAATGCTGAGGGAACTGACTGTGTGTGCTTGGCCTCATGGCAACAAGAAGGGAGCGTATGAAGCAAACAGTTGTGAGCTACTGAGCTCAGTGGTTCACCAGGGAGATGAACAGTTTGCTGGAGCTCTAGTTTCCATATCAGCATCATACAACAGCCTCATCTGTTACTACAGTGCACTCTCATGTCTGAGATGCTGCTGCAGCACCGAATCACCTCCCAAGACACTAACTTTTTAGTTGCTCAGCAGTAAGGTTTTTCAGAACACAAAATATTGGTCCCCCAAGAAATTATGGTATTTCAGAATTTGGGGTTCTTTGGCCCTAAATTGCGATAAAAATCAAAATGTTGAAGTGCTACATTGGACAAAACATCTGAAATATTTCAGCTGGGAAAAAACCTGCAAAATAGCATTATCAAAACATTACCTTTCTCTAATACTGAAGCATTTCTGCACAATAATTTCAAAGTGTCAGAGATGATATACAACAATAAAGTATATAGGGATATAGACTTCAGAATGTAGGAACAAATTGTTCAGAAATATTCCCATTTCAAGCTTTGTTGAACTGCCCATGTTCCCAGGGAGCACTTCAGTTCTTGATGAAACAGCATTTTCTGATTTTTGACATTCGGTCAAAAGCATTCTGAGCATCTGCTCAGCGAGAGTGGCTTCAGTGAGGATGGGCACAGCTCTTGTCACCCAATTTATTTAATGTTTGTTTTTGCTTCAGCTGTAACCCTGAAAGTCTCTTACACTTGCTCTACCTTTAGCATTCTCTCTCTCTGTGTTATTACTGCATGATTTGGAAATTAAATCTAGGCTGTGATCTTCTGTCATGCATGTTGGAGGACTTGCTTTCAGATTAGACAATAGCACTAATGGGATCAATAGCTGTTTCAGCCAGTGCATTAATTCTCTTCACTGACAAGCACTTCTCACATGTCAGTGTTGTCAATGTGCTACTTTATCTCCTCTAGGTCCACTAGGACACTTATCTGCCTTTTTTGAAAACCTGTTCTGTGGAGTCTTGAGAGACAAATCTGACGATCTGTGATTGTTTGCTCAGCGGTCAGCAGATTTACCCAGTCAGTCCCCATCCTGGGAGAGTAGCTACCACACCAAACTCCTCACCCTGCAGGTAATGGTGATAGAGATTTCACATCACCCAAAGTGGCTGTGCACAGCAAGCACAGCAAATGCTCTTTTCAAAATCTTCACTTACAAAGAAGCATGTCAGCGTGGTCTGAGACTGGGCTGTACGTGCTCTTCAGCTAGGCATTTATGTACGTGTGGTAAAGACCTCTTCCATTGTATTCTAACTCTGATAGGATTTGCACAGGAAAAGCTACCATGAAACTGTCATATAGAAGTGGCAGGTGACCATCCTGACAGATGCACAAACTCTTAGGAATGCCCCAAAAGCTCCCTGGGCAGGGGCTCAGGAACAGGAAAGGGAAGGTGCTCGCTCCAGCCAGCTCTGCCAGCGGGCAGTGTTGGCTCCACTCGTCCTCTGACAGGACTGCAGAGCCTTTGTGGCTGCTGAGCACACATCTTGCATAGTACCATTCGGCACCTGTTATCTACCTGTTACCTCTGCTTTGAATTACCTGAAATACATAAATGTGCTGGTGGTAATTTGCTTTTGCTGAGCATTTATTTCCCTTGAGTTCAGTGCATTGCTGCTGAAGGTGCCTGTTCCTTGAGGATGAAAGGAGGAGGATGACCACGAAGCACCCTCTAAGGAGGTTTTGTGCCTTTCTTGGTCCTGGTGGAGGTTAATCCTTGAGTGTGGCAGCTTCTCCCTTTGTATTTTATTGCCTGGTACACATTTTGCAAGCCAAATTTATTAGTGTTCACCAAGGCAAGAGCCCAAGTTGCTTGGCCTCTGCAACAGGCCTTCCCTGACATTCAGACAGCCTCAGGGCCTTTACCATCTTTCTAAACACTTTCCTTCTCTCCTGTAGAGCTGCCTTATTACAGTAATAAAAATAACAAGGTCCCTGCAGACCTCTTTATAAAGAACAATTTAGAGCCAGGAGTAAGTGTGAGGATTGGGATGAAAATAGGCTATCATGGTGCTAATGTGATATACAGGTATGATTCCTGTATTATATTGGTGCAGAGAAGTTGCGTGTCTTGGGAAAGCAGGGACTTGGTGTGAGACTAGACGAGATGGCTGCAGACAGACAGAAAGAGGGGGTTGGATACCCACTGTACAGAAGAGTCTGTGGCAGCTGAGAGTGTGGCAGGTTTGAAACGGTTCTGTTAAGTTCAGTGAATGCAAACAGCAAGTATCAAATAAATCTATCCAAGGACAATATTAATGTTTAGATACATTAGATTGGAATAACGAATACAACATTACAACCGGGATCCCATGCTATCCACTCACTTCTGTGGGCATTTTCAAGTCCTTCTCATGGCCTCCATCAGATGCAGCCAGGCTGAAGAGAGACATATGAAAAAAAGGCAAAAATGTAAAACCACTCCGTATCCTACCTCCTACCTCGAATTTTGCTGTGTGTCTGCCCCTCTGATCTCTGGTACTGCAGGTGTCTGAGGAAGCTACAGGCACAAACCAATGTCAAATTAGTTACTGAGTGTGCCTGGGCATAAGAATTGCGTTGAATTGCTTGCAAGGGTGGTAAGAAAAGGTAAATTAAACTTTTGCTGGTGGTTTTGGGCAAGAGCAAAGGAGAATGGAGTGGTATCCTCCATGGAAGAAGTATTTGTGAACTGAGAACCTGCTGTTGGTGGAACTGCTATTTTCTTCCAAAGGTCAAAAATCCCAACTGGAACATGCAGCAGAAGAATCTGCTGATCTGCAGCAGGGGCAAGGCCAGCCACATCACTGAGACAAAAGGCAAGAAAAATGCAGAAAAGGAAAGGGTTTTTTCCCCATCTGCTGCTTCAGTTCAAATGGAGGGTAAATAGGAACCAGGCTAGGATTCCTAAGGAGGTTTTTAGGCATGTACATTGTACGCACTTCTGTCAGGAGGGGATCATTTTGAAGGATGGCTTGTGTTACTGCCATGCACAATATTAATGTATTATCTTTATTAGTTTTTGTCAAAACAAACCATATGCATTGGGAGACATATGAAAGCGCAGCAGCTCCTGACATCAGTGAGGTGGAGCATGCAGAATTATAAAGGTTTATTAATAAAAGTTGAGGTATTAACCACAGCCCCATGTTTTTCCCCTCCTGCTCTACACACAATTTTTTGTGTTTGTTTTTTTTTTTCAGAGAAAGTGAGTTGTTCCTCTGCTTAGACAGACATTTTGAGTACCTGCTGCACTGCAGTTTTATTTTCTGACCCATTCTTCCAGGATGGTTGCCTTGTAACATCTCTCAGTCTGAAAGGCTCATGCCTGATAGCGGAGCAGTGATTGCACCAAGTTTGGGAGCCCCGACAAGGGGGCTCTTCTACTGACTTCCACTGAGGTGTGCTAGATTCCAGTGTTTGCTCTCTGCAACTCAGGAGAGCAAGGCTCTGCTGCTGCAGGATTGTTAGCTGCCCAGCGGTGTTATTTCCTGTGTGACATCTGCCCTGCTGGTAGTTTTAAATAGAGCAAGATGAAGATCCTAGAAAACCCAGAATGTCTTTACTTGGAAACCTCATTAAATACAGATGAAATTGCTTTTGCTGTAACCACACTTTGTGATAACTGTAGCAGGTTGGAGTGTTCACTTCCTGTAGCTGTACCGCTGTTAGGAGCTTGGCTTAGCTGAGAAGTTTGTAATGCTGCATCTCAGTTTGTGACACTGCACCAAGAACCATTAATGTTTATCAGTCCCATATCTTCTATATCCAGGTGATTCAAAAGCCAAGTCTAGCGTTGCAGCTACATGAACACAGGAGCGGGATGGATGCATGTTGCTTTAATTTTTAAACTACGTTGAGAAATCCCTTTACAAACTAAGGAATTAAAAGATGAAGCTGCACTTTTCAAGTGGGGCTGAAATGCCTAGTGATCACAGCAAGTAACTCTTTTCCCAGCATAACACCAACCAGGTTCTAAAACAGACCCTGAAGATACTGCACAACTTTATATTAGATTGATGTGAAGATCATTTCTCCCTCACTATAGCTGAGGGAGAAAAATCAGTTCACACAGAGAAGGTGCAATTTACCATTGTCTGGTGGGATCCACAGAGCCACTTGGTGAACATCTGGCCTGGAGGCTGTTGAGGGGATGGAGAAGGGAGTGGGCGGGAAGTGAAATGGGGCAGCAGGGTAAGGATATGTCTGAAGACTTTGAGCTACGGGTGTTTGTAATGGCAAAAAAGCAGAAGGAATGCTAACCTATTTCATGGCTTTTGTGATGTCTAGCTTAGCTGTCATTTCTGGTAACAACCTTGTAGATAGCAATTTTAGAACAGAAGGTATGTTGTTTTGTGTATTTGTGCTTTCCTGCCTGTGCTCTGACTGGAAAGCTTCTGGAGACACCTCCAGAGGGTGTCTCCAGAGGCAAGAGGGCTTGCTCAGACCATGCTGTCTAAAAAAGCAGCCATTATCTAATGGTCTAAAAGGCCATTATCTTGCCCAGTGACCCTGGCACCAGCCTCAGAAGTTGCAGCTGAGTTAGATTCCTTCTTTCAGAACCAGGCTTCGTGTTTCAGAGACCTCCTGCTTGGAAGTGCCTCAACCACAATGGGATGGTCGGAGGGACATTTTGGTGGCAGTGCTTGGCCGTGTTTGCAGGAGGAGCAGCTCCACTGGCGCTGAGCTCAGCTGTGGCAACAGCCTCTGCCCTGCCATCTGCACCCCTGCCCCGCCAGCACAGGGCCGGGGAAGGCAGGGTGTGCAGAGCTGTTCACAGCCCCTCTTATCCTGCTCAGCTGAACACAGGGGGAAGAGAGTCCTGATTTTGTTTGGCTCTGTAGTGCTCCATTTCATCCTCTTGTTTTTGTCCTGGCTCGTTCCTTGGCTCCCCTCAGAGGTAGCTTGGCAGGAGCACAATGCCCAGTTCACACACTTGGCGGCCCAGCTCTTGCTCCATGGCTTGAGTGTTGCTAAATGAATGATGCAACTAACTTCTGAATCCAGGCCTCTCCTGCATATTAAGTTACTGCTGCCTCCTCAATATGTTTTTCTGTACTACAGGCAAATCCCTGCAGACTTTCTTTCTGCTTCAATGAGGATTATCTGCCCCGTATACAAAGCCCACCAGACCTGTCCAACATTTGGGCTGGTCCAAAAGAAACTTAATGGCCCTCAGGGAAATGTTTCAAAAATACAAAACAATGTCTTCCTATACTGTCCTCCACAAAGCTTCCTTCTGCTGACCAGCTGACATATGCTACTGGCAGTCACTGTACAACCCCCCAGCTTTCTGATTCCTCCTCAGCCCACATGTGACACACAAGGCTGTGTCCAGCAACACCTCATTTTTTGATTGCTCTGGGCGACTGTCGAGCTCTGCTCCATGCCTGCCCTGGGAAGAGGGGAGGATGGTTGTGAGCTCTGCTGGCAGTCTCTTCCTCGAGTCGTCGTACGAGGCTTGTAAGCACGAGATTGCTATAATATTGAGCAAGGTTTTCCAACACATGCTTTTCTCTGGCAAATCGCCACCCACAGTGCAGTGTGCCAACATAACACTTTGACTTAAAGAGGGAAAACTGCCAGATAAATGTTTTAGTTGCAGGCCTGTTTCATTGTTGAATTCTAAAATCTTGGCGAAAGCCTTTGCCAGTGGATGGGGAAGCAGCCTTGCTGTTGATGCTGGTGAATAGGGACTAAAGCAAATGTGTTCAGCTATGACATTTGGTGGACATCACCCGCCAGCTAATTATGTTACATTCCTTGCTTTCTGTACCAAAGGCATGCAGAGCCGATCAATGACAATGGAGTGGGAGACCCTTTAATTGTCTAGTGGTCAGCAAGCAATAGGATTTCTTGTGATTTTGAGGAATATCACTGATATATTCTGAGACTCCAGCTTGCTTACTCTTTGAGATGCTTGCCTTTCATGGTTATGGTGATGAGTCCCTGGCACCAAGTGGCATTTCAATAGTGCAGAACAGTATTAGACTAAAGGAAAATTTACATTGCATTTGAGTCCCTGGAATAAGGGTGGAACACAGCTCTGCTCCCTGCCATTCATCCTTTGGGGTATTGCCATTTCTGCGCTCTGCTAGCCACATGCAACCTCTCCAGCTACCCTGAGCAAGTGAAAATTGTGTGCATGCACAATCCAGGCATAATGTCATCCAGCAGATCCTTCCGAAACAACGGGGATTAACACTCCTGTGCTTCCCTCTGCCTGGATCTAAAAGCACAGAGACATCAGAAGGACGTTGTTCTGTGCTCTTCTGCCCCAGAAGCAGAGAACCAGAGAATTAGGAAAATGTCAAAGAGTTAGGCAACAAGAAGGAAAAGGCTGAACTTTCCTGTCAAAGCACCACTTGCAAAAGACAGACTACAGCTAAAATTGTTGATTTTCTAAAGAAATCCTGGTTTGCATGGCCTATATCTTCCTGGGTAGCCATCTACACAGCTTTCCTTCATCAGGGATCATTTATTTTATTCTCAGATCATTGTCTACACTAATTGTCTTAAACAAGACTAACTTCCTTTCTCTTTATTCCCTAGTGGTCTTGATAGGTTTTAATTACCTTTAGGTGGTTCCCTGTATAATTGCACATCAAGTTCATTAATGATCACAATATGTTCACCTAATAGGTTTCCATTAAAATCCAATGGGTTCCCATCAAATTGAGTTATGGGAACTGACAGAAAACTCACTTAAATCCCGGGATCTTTAGTTACAGTGAATTAAACATTGTGTCTATTAAGAAAGATAAAAACAAATGCCAAGATGAGAAAAATAATCTCACAAATCAATACATGTATATCTACAGAGAAACTCTCTGCAGAAACTACCAAAAGACCATTCCTTCTTTGAGCCCAGTTAAACAGTGAAGTTTTGCCACTTCGACCTGATGGAGTGAATTCTGTGACCAAGGGCATGTCATTTAAGTTCATCAGATAAATCAGCAGAAACCAAAAAGATAACTTCATTCCAGTGCATTGAAGTTCTGGAGGAACAGAGAAGTCTGATTCCCTTGCTGGTCTCACTTCAGTTCTTGTCACAGCATCCTGAGGCTGAAAGATGGTATTAAGCCCAGTAGGTTTAATAGCAGCTGGGAGTGAAAGGAATCTAATCAGAACAATGCTTCAGCTCTTAGGTAGAAACCACTGTGCCAGACTCTGACCTACCTCAGTTTGTTTTATGACAGGACACAAGAAAGAGCAGCTCTGGCAGTTCTCCTGAATCTCACACTCCCCCTTAATGATCATCCCAGAATTATCTTTTACTTGCTTCCAAAACAGGCAACACTCTGTCTTTCCTTTCCAAGTCTTTCCTCCAGACTCTTTCTTGAAGTTCCCACTGTGTCCTGGGGCACCTGATGTCTAGGGATCCTGCACCCACCCTGGCTGCAGGTTTCAGACTACATGCCTTTTCCATGTGCCTCATTTCATAGTTTGTTATATGACGTGCACATGTGTTTTATAGCAGCTATGAATTGTTCAGTACAAATCCACACAGCATGTTTGCTGAGGAGCAGAGGAGCGAGCACAGGGCTGGTGATGCCAGGAGCCTGCTGGGGTGCTGTGGGTGATGAGTGAGGGCAAGTGTGTGGCAGCAGAACGTGTGAGAGAACGAAGGGCAATGCTAGAGAGGAGGCATGAAGTCGTTCCTGGCCTTTCTTCTCTCTCTGCACTTTACACTATGAGCAGCTCTTTCTTTTGCTTCATTCCCTCTTGCTTTCTCTTCTTTCACTCCCAATTGCAATAGCCTCGGGAGGTCCGGCAGCAAACTGGAGGGGCTGGAGGGCTCTGCTCTCTTGACCTTTGGTCTCTTCGAGCAGCCCAGGTGCTGTCCAGGGATGACTGGAAAAGAGAAGTCATTCTTGTGTTTTCAGTGCTAAGGTAAGCCCAAGCTAAGTAGGAATGTCCGGAAGCTGTGAGGTGATGTCAGCCCTGGGGCTGTTTGTAGCCGCTCATCCCATCTGGATCTTGAAGGCAAAGAGCATCTTTGAGGTGACAAAGTGCCCAGGACAAATCTTTTCTTCTGCACCTCAGCTACCCCTGCAGTGCTGGGCTCCATTGAGTGGTTCTGCTGCTATGTACTGGCTTCTGCTACAACAAGCGGGACTTCAGAGAAAAAATCAAACTGCTCTAAATTCCAGTAAGTGAATCTGTGACTCTTCATGGCAACTCCACATTATTCACAGGTTGTTTGCTATTTTCTCTGTTCTTCCTATTCCTGCTGCCTTCATTATCATGCTGAATAGCACCAGGGCAGCATGACAAGAATCTAGAGAGACACATTATTAGGACAGCCTTGTTCATACCTCTGAACTGTAGCGTTTGTTAACATTTCTGAGCTTGAAAGGGTGGGGGAGGGTGACAAAATCTGCTTTTCCAAATTAGAAAGGTGTATTTTAACACCTGGTTCCAGCAAGGTGTCTGAGTGAGATATGTACTTCACCACTCCTAATAGTGACTATTCAGGGAGCTCCCTATTGCTCTGCCACACAGAAAGCCCCTTGGATTGGCCACATTTTCCAATGAGTACAGCTTTCATTTGGTTGCCACAGGTGTTGTCTGCCTTTTAACGATAGCTTGCAGGAAGGCTGCCCATGAATGCAGAGCGAAGTACCTGCTCCTGTGTGTGGACAGGTTTGGTCTAGGATCAGACTGTCTCACTCTCATCCTGGACTAAGATTGTCTGCATTGCCATGTGTGAAACTAAGCTTAGAAAAGGAAATCAGGGCATTACTTTTCCTCTTTCAATTCCCTTGTGTGTCTAAGTTAAGAGTGCAGAACTGCAGGGCGCGGACCTTTACTTTCCTGTTTCAGCCAAGTGCCAGGGAGCCTTTCAGGGGTTCCCAGTAACTTCAGGAGGACACAGAAAGTGAACGGAATTGGCTTCCTGCCCTGGGAAAGGTTTTGTGCCCCTTTCAGGCAGCTTCCTAAAGTTCTTTTAATGCCAAGACGGGAACCGAGGAAGTTCCTACAGACAGAATGTGTTATAACCATTTCCTGTTATGAAAACCCACCATCAAATCTTAGTGGTTTCATTTGTTTATATCAAAATGAACTAAGAAACGTAAAAGTTTTTCTCACAAATAATTGAATTATGATTTTGCTCTGCGGTTGCTGGAGGTAATTTAGCACTTTAATTAGCTATAAGCTACAAACACATGCCTGACCCAAAAAAGAAACAAAAAATTTTTTTCTAGTCTCTGGCACTTACAAGTAAATAAAATAGTCCCCTTCTCTTGTCACCCACTTCTATTTATTGCTGCTAGAAGATACCAGAATGTCAGCCTTGGAGACTAATTCTTCCTTCTAGACAGGAGTCTGTGTCTGTTCATAAGGAAGAGAGCTATTGCTGGAAATGCACCAGGTCTCAATCCAGTGCTGGCCTTACCTGGTTGTTAGGCTCACTTGCATGTAAATAAGCATCTGTAAGAGAAGGCAGTGAGCGGAGGACACCGAGCACAGCCTCACATCTGCAGGGAACTGGCCTCTCCTCCTCCTTCCTTCCTTCCCCATGCCCTTCCCTCATGCTCTGGCTGCAGATGTTTCAAAGCCATCCTGATCACACTGTTCTCCAGTTGGTCACATTTTTGTTGACTGGCCTTTTTTTCTTTCCAGGAACACATGTGCTTTGCTTTCTCTCCAACTCTGTCACTTTTTATTAACTCAAACAAAATTTAGGGAAGCAAACACCTCTTTGAAAATACTTTCAGTAATTTGATATGATACTGTCTGAGAAATGCTGAAACCATTCCAGGGCTCCAAGAGAGCAGACTGGTGGTGTCAAGGAGAGTTTTACAGCACATGCAGCTGGGTCCACAGCTCCTGTTACAGCCTGTCAAGGCTGGTCTGTTCCAGCCCCGCTCTGCTCGTTACCACTGAGGGACCAGTTGGGTGTTTGAACAGGAATATGAAGTGAAGTGGCTGGTGCTCTGTTTCAGGGTATGGCACAAGGCGTGCACATCACGCAATTGCTTGCCCAGCCTGGCTTCCTGATAATCCCTATCCCATTCAAGCAATTCATCTCAGCTTGCATGCAGTATTTTATATATTTGCAGCAATTATATGGGGCAGTCAGTGGCTACCCGTGTAAACAACCCTTGGCAAAGGTGGGATCAGAGAACCCGTGCAAGTCTGTGTGGTCCAGCTGACTTCAGTGGAGTATAGCTAATTTACATCAGCTGAGAGTTCTGGAGTACTTGGGAAGACAGTGGGTTTGGCTTTGTTACTGGGGAGTGGGGACATGGGGAGCTGTACTTGCAGGGCTTGTGGTTTCAGGGAACACAAAGCACCTCCTGACTGTGATAGGAGCTGTGATAGGATTTCTAAAAACTGGACCTGATAATCTGGCTGAACATACACCCTTATACAGCCCTGTGTCCCGCTCTGTGGGAAACTGCACTCACCTTTGGCATGGCTGAAGAGAGCCAAAGCTTTCAACATGAAGAAGAAAATTGCCTCGTCAAGAGAGACCCCTTTGCAGCACAGGACACATGATGTAAGAGTGAAAGCAGCTCGCAGGGGGGCAGAGGCACGGACTACCTATAACTGTATCTATATTAGCTTAACAGACCCTGCCTTGGACCTTGAGCTCTGGGCAATTTCCCTGTTTGCTTGCTTCCAAAGCCAGTTCTGGCAGTAGGAAATCACAAAAGCTCTTTCAGATGCTTATAGATACATTTGAAATAACCATGATTACTTCAGTGGCTGGAATGAGTTGGAAAATGGGCTGGAAGGATGAAAACAGCCAAGGATTTGTTTTTAAAAAATGTATGCTTCTGGAAGAGGGACTAGGCAGTCGAGTGAGCTGTGCTGCAGCGCCTGACTGCTCCTGACATTACCCAAGAAGAAAGGAGACCTGTACAACACGTATGTGGAGCCCCAGCTCTGCACCATTTTATATGAAAAAGCTCAGATGTTGCCCAAGATCAGATGTGAGATATTGTTTGACACATGTGACTGCCAGACCAGAGAGGAAAGATTAAGTTTTCATATTAACAGCTCTTGGCAAGCTCCAGCTTTTTCAGCTTTTCATAGTTTGCAGAGGTGCCAAGAACTGAGGCAAACAAAGGGTGAAAAATATTTCATTCATCCTGTAAACAGTGAGTTCAAGGACACCCATTATTAACTGAGTCAAGTGCAGGCTCTGGATCCAACCCTGGGCAGGAATGCTCTCTTCTGAGACTTGTCTTCTTTGGATCTTTGAAAAGGAGAAGAATGCTTTCTGCATTTGAAAGCAGCAAGTGGGATGGAGCAAATGCAAGGACAATTCAGTGAAACTCTGCTTTCTTGTCAAATTGAGCATAAGATGTAAGTTTGTACATACCATAACTGAAAGGCACTTGCTCTTCAGAAAAGAGTTCATAAATTTCCTTGTGCTCCACACCCTGTACATAATGTCCACAGTAGATAACCCCTTTTTCAATGCCAAAGGAGACGTATGCCAAAGAAAAGCTTTAAAGAATCATTGCTACCTGCCATGTCTTTCTTAACCTTTCACCATTTCAGCACTATGGGGCAGAGAGACCATATACTGCAAGGCAGGAATCCTGAGATTAACCAAAAAAGACTATTTTTAATACAAATTATACTTTTAATTCAGTGTAAAAAATTATTGTCTGGGTCAAAAATTTATCAGAGTAAAAAAGGTATTGGCACCTCTCTCTAGATTGTCTCATTACTCACATGTAACAATGAGTTTATAAGCACCACATCATTTTGGACGGGGTATCTAGGCCTTGCTGCCTCAGAGCACAAATGGCTCTTCTGCTGCAGGGGCTCAGAGAGACACTTGCACTGTGGGCAGCACATTTTGCACTTTTCTCTCCAACAGCTGCTGCTGGTGACTCTGGGAGGCAGGACCCCGGGGCAGACAGACCACTCGGCTCATCTGGAACAGCAATCCCTGTGCTCCCGGGAGGCTGACACTTTACCTCTGGTGGTGAGTCACGCTGCTTCTCAAACTTTGTGCTTCTGTGCTTGGTGCTTTTGAAAATACCTCTAGTGCTAGAGGATCAGGGAAGAATTCCTCTGTCATACAAGCTCCAGCACACTCATAGCCCAGTGAAAACAAGGTGCACGTGTTCCTAATAAATTATATATCACCTAAGGTAGTTTGTGTAAAAAGAAACTCAACAACTACCCTCCCAAGCTGAAAACTTATCCTGGGTTCACTGAGAGGTTCCCAAAGGCTTAGACCTGACGGTTTGGTTCTTTGGGGAAGCAATGATACTCAACACTTCAGCAACACTTGACATTGCTGTTGTGACATCCAGCAATACCAGCTAAGAGCTTTGTTTTGTTTGAAAGTCACAGGTGCAAACTGATAGGGATTTCAAACCTTTGTGAGTAAAATACTTCTTCCTCTCCTAGCCTTGATATATCAGACAAATTCCAACCTTCAAAAGCAAAAGGTATCAACAGGCAGGAACTGCATCTAGGCACAGGAGAAGTGGCTTTGCAGGAGAACAGTGTATTTGGGTGTAGTGATTTAGGGAATCTATCTATGTACAACGTGTGAACTCTGGCTGAGGTTACGGAACTGCTGCATAAATGTTTCAAAGTATGTTGTTTCTACATGTCACATATCTTTAAGATCAAGCATAATGGAGGTCACTTATGTGTGAATAGGTCCCACTAAAATGAGAATAAAGGAGGATGGCAGCCTAGGCAATGTCTTAGATGATTTTGTCTGAGAGCTGGCAGGGCAGGAGAGCCACACAGGATGTAACGCTGGGGTTTAAATGCAGCAGAGTCTGAGAAGTTAAGGAAGAGTTTAGACTCAGCACAGAGAAAGCGTGCTAAGGAACACAGAAACGAGATCATACTTTTATCTGATGGAGAAGGTGTGTCCTTTATCACCCTAGGACCAGCCACATTAAAGGATAACATTTGCATAGGGGAGGAAGAGAGAGCTAAAGACACTTTGCTGTCCTTTGGAATGAAGAGCTATTTTCTGCTGTCTCCAAACACTATTCCTCAAGATACCTCTTGATGGCTTTCAACAAGCCATGGAGTTATTTTATACACTTAAAAAGCATTCCTGAAAACCACTTTCCAGTTGCACACCGGTTTTGAGTCGATTTAGTTTCTGCAGGCTTGGATAGGCTGCATGGGCAGAGAGAGCTTCAAGTACCATGGTGTTGAAGGAGCAGACTAGCTTCTGTGAGGGAAACAGAGTCCTTGAAGTACTTCAGTTCTGAAAGCCTCTCTTACCCAGTGGTAAGTACTGCTGGGAGTAATCAGCAGAGCTAATAGCATGTGCTCAGGGGAAAGATTCTGCCTGAGTTTCCATATGTCTGTGTAAATCCAGATCCAACTGATACCACAGTAAATGGAACGAGCTCCCCGGGTACAAATGGCACAAATCAATGCAGTGTTCTCTCTTGGGTGACACTCACACAAAATGAAGGTGGGTACAGACATCTAGGGCTCTTTGGAGAGCTCCTTTCTGGAAAATGGACCCGTCTGATTTTGATTATGGGAAGGAAACCAGGTGGCAAGAGTTCAACTGATCACTAGAGAATTACAGGGCATGGCCAGTCTGCATAGGCAAAATGACTTAGCAGCCTGCAGGAAGGCAGCCAGGGGGATTCAGTCTGGGATGCCAGTCTGGGAACTGGCACTTCACAGCGAGTGGCCTGACTCTGCCAGAGATGGGTCACACAGAGCTCTGTGGCAGAGCCATCTCTCAATGTGTTCTCACAGGAGCTGCAGCTCTGACTTCAGCTTTAAACCTGTTCTTTGTGTACGACTAACTGTAGTTCTGCAACAGTGCAGAGCTCAGCAAGGGCCAGAAACCCAGCCCAAAGAGCTGGGTAAATACTCGGGACTGAGCACTAACACTGCTGTTAGTCACAGCGGCCGCGCTGCACGCGGTGCCAGAACAGGGCTGCTTAAATCCTGCCCAGCACTTCTGCCACTTAGTCCACTTAGTCACTGCAGTGACTGCAGTGTAGACAAGCCACATTAGAAATAATGCATAAAGGTTAACGAAATACTTGTAGCTATTTTAATAAGTGATTAATCTTTTATTACATACTGTTACACAGTCCAGCAGAGCAATACATTGCTTTTAATTGTAGCATATCATTATCTATGGGAACTTCCACTAGTATGCTGGTAACCATTTTGGACACATGCTGCTTATATATATAACAGGCCAACAACATCAATTCATTATTTATTAATGCCTTTTAAGCTGCATAAAACTGGTACCATAACATGAAGCATAATCAGGGCAAGTTTGGAAAGTATCTGCAATATTGCAGGACTGGCTGGGAAGGTACCGAAGGGTAACTGAGCTCACACAGGGGACTGCAAGGGAGAATAAGCAGCAGGACTGTGGTTTTTGTGGCACTTTAGGAAATTGGGAATGCTGCCATTCTTATGTGGGAAATGCCCAGCTCAACCCACCTCATCTTTCCCCAAATGACTTAATAAATGAACATCTGAAGTGGGTCAGCCTTAACAGACACTGGCCTAACTCTAAAACTCTGCCCCACACGTCTGCCTTTGGCCGCTGATGGAGACAGGACAGTGTCCTGTGTCTAGATGGACCTCTGCTCTGATCCAGTGTGGCTCTGCACCTGTACCAAAACTTGCTAGCTCAACAAGTGAGTGTCTGCCTAGGCATTCCGACAGCACTAATCCTCTGCACGCCCTGCCCAGTGTCTGTGTGACTGCTTCCTGCCTGTTTCCAACCAAAATGGCAGTTCAAGGATGTGTGATACAGAAGGAGTCCATCTGTCTGTGAGATAACTTAGGGACTCTCCCTTATGCTCATGGTTGGATGCAGGCTCCCACCCTTCTGCTTTCAGTGGATTTGCCTGGCAGCCCCTTTGGTTTTAAGATGTAGACCAGTGATTTGGATTTATGCACAGCCTGAGGTTTGTGTGGCTGTTCTTGCAGTGCTGCCATGTGTGTTAGGTATCTGTGCACGGAGAGCAGCTTTCCTCATTGTTAACTCTGATTAAATAAAAGCTGGTGAAGAAACCTCTGAGCGTGACTCACTATCTTACTCCCTGGGTCTTGAAGTCACTTCTTAGAAAATGAAATGGGGAGATACTGTTGCATCCCTCTGATAATTGTCTGCAAAGAGGGTGATGTGAGTAATGATCTAATTTTATCATCTTGTGGTTTGAAGAAGCATCAGGACTAGTTGCAGATCTGTAATTAGTGTATGGCTGGCAAAGGGTATCTGATGCAGTCATTACCAGTTCTGAGGCAATATGGAAAACAGAGAATATGAAGGGGAAACTCAGCTCAGTGTGCTTGTAAGTGTGTTTATACTCAGGCAAATGGTGGTGTGTTCTTGGGGCTGATTAGCACTCCGGTTAGTTACTCTGTGATCTCACTGCGCCGCAATCAAACCGACGCTGGTCATTAGCTCTTATGAAAACCCCCAGCCCCTGCCCCTTCCCTTAGCAGGGCCCCCGTGGCCCCCGTGTGTGAAGTGGTGCCCTGAGCAGTCCCTTCCCCTGGATGAGCCTGTGGGTGGGAGCACCGACGGCTGAGTCTGACCCAGTTATTTTCCAGCTTCGGCATTACACTCCTTCACCTGGTTGCAGGGGCTGGAATTTGCCACATGGTCTTTACAAACACTGAAGAAATGACCCAGAAGGCAGGATTTGTGCCAGTTTATCCCTTAGGAACGCTTTTGTGCGTTTGTTCCAAGTCCAGTTCCATTTGCTTTGCAAATCCAAGGAGTTGTGGGAATGATGTTTCCTATGGAAAGGGTAGTCCCTGTCCTGTTGAAAAGCCTGTCTGTTTTATCAGCGAATATTTTCTGGATTTAGCTAAAGCAGTGGACAAAAAAAACCATACAAGAGGTTTGCTTTGGTGTCACTTTCCTGAGAACAAGGACACGAGTCGGCTATAAATAAAAGACTTGTAGGGAAACTCACGCTGAGGCAAATGTCCTGCCTCCAGTCCAGTGCCTGAGGGTGCTGAGCCGGGGCAGGCAGAGACAGCAGAGTGAGGAACAAGGACACTGGAACCTGTAAGACCACGTTACAGGTCTGCCTTGAGAGTAGCTTTGTAAAACACTCCCTTAACCTTCAGACTGATACCAGGTCAAACAACCCTTCTGCTTCTGGACCAGTGTGACAAGTGTATTTCTTACTAATCCCATTTTAGCATGATTTTTTTCCCTATGTCACTCTGCAATTTACTGCTTTTGAGGAACCCCTGATTAATGTGGTGCTAAAACCAAAGGCAACACCTTAAATGGCAAGAGTGCCAAGAGAAGGACCTCCTTTTGTTCCAGAGCTGGGGAGAAAGCAGCCCCAGTTCAACAGCAAATGGACCCTCAGGGTGTAGGAAAAAAAGTGCAAAACAAGATTTTGTTGTTTCAGGATCAAGGGTCCAGTTCTAGGCCTTGTCTGAGCATCCTCGAGTCCTGAGCTTATCGTGGGAAGCCTTTCCTGTTAATCCCGAGTCCCATCAAGCAATTTTCACAGATTCTCCAAGCATCTTTGTTTAATGTTTCATTAAATATTTGTGGATAGGTCTCATTTTCATGCTGGAAGATGCCACAGAGAGGACAAAAAATGGAAACTTGTACAGAGAAAGTGACCTTTCAAACACACACCTTCTGCGTCTCTCGGTTGGGCCTCGGGGTTTAGGTGCAAATGAGAAGCACGACGATCTCACCACCCCCTCCAAGTAACATTAAGTATCAATAATGGAAGTGCTTACAGATACCCTGTACAATTCAACCCTTATCTTTTATTTATAGCTGACAAAGCTCAGAGAAGGAAAAAATATCATCATACTTTAAATAATAGAAGGTAGAGGTATTAAAACTACCCAGGCAGTTACAGTAGTTGCAGAAATGTCTCCCAGCAGACCTGAGTGTGCATACACTGACTGCATTTTTAATTTTTAAAACATATTTCTTTCAAAATTATTCAGCGATACAAGAAAGCCACTTTTATGGGGTGATAAATTACCGTAATAAAGTGTCTTTTGTCCAAGCATACAGAAAGAAAGGCACTGCAGGCGGCAAAGACAGGCGTTAGCCCCCAGAGAGCCAAGACCCATAAGCAAAGGAGCATGTTGATTTGTCTCACATGATTTTAATTATTTTTAGAGCATCCTCTCTGGTTTTTAACTGCAATTTTGCTTTCAGTTAACATTTATATGAGGGTTTTATTTCTCTGTGAGTTTTGAATGCAGTATTAGACCTTTGCACTGGTTCTGGAGAACTCTGCTGCCCCTTCCCTGCAGCCCAAGCTAAATGACACTGTACCTGTCATTTATGTGCAATTAGTAATACTTTGATAAGATTTATCTTCCTTTGAAACTTTAGAAACTTCTTGCAAGTATTAACTGAACAAGGAATCATGAGTGATAATTAGGGGTCTGATCCAGCTCCCTTCAGGGCCAGTGTGTTTTTATCACGGCTACATCCATCATTTCCAGCCTGGCGTGTGATTACACATGCAAATGGAGTCACTCCGTCCTCAGTGGACCAAGTGCCAGTGGACACAGAGCTTTTTCGTTTTTTCGTTGTCTCCCACGATTTCACCCTTTGCTTTTCTATTAATCATCACTGTTGTTGTTTTGTAAACCCAAGATTATCTTTAACCCCACTCCTATATATATACCTATATCCCTGTTCTGCACGTAATTCTTGCCCCCAAAGCTATGGCGTTTGAACTTCAGAGAATAAAGTACATTTAATTGGACCTATTATTTTCTTGCAAAGGCAAAGCCTTTCAGATCAGGCTTCAGCCTCTCTGTGCCAATGAAAATACACGTGCCTAATTATTTCCATTTTTCAAAGAACCTCAAAGGCAGCTGATGAAAGGAACCTTTTGCAAAAGCTCACAGCAAACAGAGTGAAGTCACCTAATGTGCAGAGAGAGAAAGCAGCGATCCCCTCCTGTGTGCATGGGGCCAGTGACGCTTTGCAGCGCCTTGAAAGGGTGTCTTGCTGTTGCTCTGGAAGAGGAGGTTGTTGGTAAATGGTTGAATTCATGTCGCCAAAGAGGTTTTTTTGGGTTTAGAGCTTTTAGGACATCAAGCCTTTTGGAATATGACCAAATGGTTTTCCCAGCTGCTGACGCCTGTACTCGCAGCGGGCACAGCCCATGGTCTAGATTATTCAGGTGTGTTTCTTCCTCAATTTGAGAACAATTCTTTTTGATTGCAATTTTTATGCTAACATCGTGGTTTCACTGACAATGTACTTTTCCTACTTTATACATTGTATACATATTGTGTAAGAATTTGCTCGAGCTGTTCTGCTTATTATCAGCAGGGGGTTGGTCTGAGTGGTGGTATTGCAGTTCCTCTCTCTTCTCTCATTATTGCCCACTGCAGCCCAGTGGCCCCAGAACACCCACACCCTCTCAAGGGAGTCAGAGAGTCTGTTAGCATCAGCATCTGTTAGCCTCCTGCATATCTGTGAGCTGAGACTCCTTTCTTTTCTGTCTGGGTGCCAGGTGCTGTTATTTGAAGGGTAGCATGGGTTTCCTCCTCTTCATAGCGGTTGAAAACCATTCCCTGTTATTTTTTATCTTATTCTGCTTTTAACATACTCACACTTTCTCTGAGCCTGGCAGTACTGCTTTGTATTCTTCACTGTGGCAAACGGGTGAAGCTTTCACCGAGGCGAGTCACAACCCATCTCTGTTTCCGTGGGCTGGCACCTGAACTGGATGTGGACTCCCCCTCTCACTGATGCTGAGGGATGGGCAGAGAGAGGAGCCCTCTCTCCGTTCTCCCCCTTGCACAGTTCAGCCGTGGCTTCACTGCCATGATGGCCCATAACAGTGCTGTCACTGGTCACTGAGCTGGGAAATGGGAGGGTGCTCTGACAAGGCACGGCCCGTTCTCGGAGGGAGCCCCACCAGCCTGCCAGGGCAGGGACCGCTGTACTCAGGGGCACAACCGCCTTTGCATCAGTGCCTCTCACTGAAAATCACCCCCTGCAGAGCAAGCCCTTTCCCCTTCACACCTGCAGTTGGTGTGACCCTGTTCTCTAGCCCTGACACCAGGTCTGCCTTTGCCTGGGAGAGCTGGAGCCTTTTCTCCACATGTCCCAGCAGTGACAGCGTACCCCCAGCCAGGCGGATGGGGGGGAATCTGGTACCACGCAGCTCTGGATGGCCACCCAGCTCAGGAGGGAGCTGGTGGGAACTCAAGGCCCCTTGCACTTTTTCACACAAAACAGAGTAAGAATGGTGTCCTGTTCAGCTCTCTACATACACCACTGTGCTCTACTTGGCTTCTGCTGGTGTTACCTGTAGCTGCTCCATCTATCTCTTTTGCTGCCAATGGAAGACTGATGCAGTTTGGAGGCTTTTGTCCTCCATCCTTCAAGGATAGTATTTATTATGAATTTATTAGGCTCAGAGGACTTGGTTTAGGCCCAGATAAAGAGAATTGCAACAACAGAACATACTTGAATTGAAACAAAGACTGAACTCAGATAAAAACTATTCTGGATATTTTGGTCAGCCTGCAATCGTTTGTTTGACTTTTATTGGCTTTATCTTGACTGTCAAAGGACTTTTCTTCAGCTGGACTTAAGACCAGCTGGACTTAAGCACATGCTTAAAGCTAAATATGAGTTAAATTACTGTGCTGAATCAGGGCTTTTCTTCTTTCTGAGTTATTTTGCTGTGAATGCATTTTTGGTGCACATGAATATAAACTGAAGCTGTTATGCTAATAAAGTTGAACCTCCTGATTTTAATATTCTACATTTCTTTTCATTCTACATGGAGACGGTGATGACTTCTTTTGTATCTGAGATTTACATGCAGTCCCATATTTTAACAGTGACACATAATTTACATGTGATTAGATCAAAGTATTTACTTCCACGAGTTTTAAAACAACAAAATCTGATATTGAATATGCCTATTTTCCACACCTTTTAAGTGAATACAGAATAGAAATAGCAGCTTGAAGCAGCAGAAATTTCAAGAGATCTGAGTTTAAGAGAGAGGTTTCACTGCACTATCCTTCTTTCAACTGCAACTGTCATGGCTGGGGAGTGAAAGTGGCAATGTTTTTAGAAATGTTTCATGAAATATTTTATAAGTGCAGTTTAAATTACTTTTTAAGTTGGGTAATCTGCCAAAGCTTTACATTGTTAACAGAGAAGAAGAAATTGCTTTAGAAGTGACTGGTGTGCTCAGGAGATGGGAAAGCAATTCCTGCCATGAATTCACTGTGCTTCACACAGAGTGAATCCCAGCATCTCTTAGTTAAGTCAAGAAACATCCCTACCTGGAAAAGATGAGCATATATTCCAAGTTGCATGGGAAATGCGAGTATATCTGCATGGAAATGAACCCAGACAACACGCCCTCCCAAATGGGCTCCGTGTTCCTTTGGCAGAAATGACTATTGAGAGACGGGTGTCTTGTGCTGTCCATTTCAGATTAAATACAATTGGACAATTGCAGCATTCTTGAACCTGCTCTTTCTGATACTCTGTGCTTAAAACTCACACTGCTGGTCCCCTGGACTGCAGAATATGGCTAAAGCCATGAGGATTTTATTCTGTAGACCGTAGCTGATTGATGGGAGTGTCTGAGCAGTCTCAGGAGAAACCTTGCAGGAGAAACCCTCCCTTGCTTCACCACAGCTCTGTGTGCATGGCCATATGCAGGACTCCGTGTATCAGGAACGGCGCGACGTGCAGACCTGAGCTGTTCCAGGCTGGGCTGTAATTGACTTTGAACACAGAGCGAGACCTAATTCATCTGTCTCACAATTCTTCTCGTAACACAAAGGAATCATCTCTCTCCACTCTCTGCCCAGGCACAAGGAGCAGATAATTAATTCTCTGGGGCAGGGATGAGGCTCTGGGGAGGTTCCAGAGGCAGAGTCCTGCTCTCAGAGAAGCAGGAACATCTGCGCTGGCCCTCTTGGTTGGGGATTGTTTTTTTCAGCTTACCCAGATAATAAGATCCTTTCTCCTCTTAACCTCTTACCTAGAGTGCAATTAGGGGTAAACAGAGCCGGCTGCTCTGTAAAGAAAGATGTGTCCTTAACCTGGCAAGCACAACTTCTTAATTATTAAGCCAACAGTGGGGAGAGTGGTCTGAGTCTGTCTGAGCCAGGTGAGCAGGAGAGACCACAAGACTTGCCTGGCTCAGTGTAAACGCCACACAGTGCTTTGACAAACAGGCTCTGTGAAGCAACAAGCTGACTGAGATTAATCCTGGCTGGAGTACAGTGCCCGTCCCTCCCTCCAGACCTGCTCACAGAGACTTAGTGATGTCCATGCTGGTCCCAGTGGTCCGCTGCCAGGGTCACACGTCCTGCCCGGCCCGAGGGTTGCTCTGTGCGAGCGGGTTCTGCCGTGTGTGTGAGCGTGGTCACGCTGGTTTGCCAAATCCAGTAGTCTCTGTGGTGTTCTCATGGGAGCAGACACAGTTAAATGGATCACAGGACACTTTTCACCTCTATTATCTGATTTCCCCTGAATGCATTTGTTCAGTCTCTGCTACGCTGTTGTTTGGTGACAGCTGTGCTCAGTGAACCATTTTCTAAAAGCAGAGTGCATCCAGTTAACCACTTAACCTGGTATAGCAATGTAAGAGTTTAGCTGAAGCTCCCCCCCGAGCTGCTTCTGCCTCTGTGGGAATTACTATGGGAGCAAGAAGACGGGTGCTGAGGGATCAGATGGACTTTTCAGCAACATCTTTCCAGTGCTGTGGTCCTGGGGCTTCTCTGTGCAGGCCTTTTGTGAGTTTTCTTTTTTCCCACAGGCAAACAGCAGACAAGATAAGCTGCTACTGCAGCAGATGACTTACATAAATGTTAATGAGCATCTAATGTGTACATCATTTTCCTGCAGGAAGTGATCAAAGGTAGGAGAGTTTTGACAGGCCTCATTCCAGGGAGCAAAGTGAGTGAGTCTCAGCCCAGGGGCCAGAGCTCAGCACTGGAAATGGTGACTCCAAATGCAGTTTGCATCCTGGCTCTGTTTACTTCTTTCAGGCATCCTTTTAAATGTCTGCTTCAGCTGCATTTCAAATAAGCAGGAATTTTTTTCCCCAATGAAAGAAGTATTACTCTGAGGCTCATTTTTACAGCGTATGGCTGCTGCAGCAGCTGCAGTCCATTCCCATTTCATGCTGCAGCACCCACCTGCCTGATGCCATGAGGACAAGCAGCATGAGGTCAGACCTGGAGACATGAACACCCCTGCTCACGTAGTCCTTTCCCTCCTGAGATGGGTTGGCTTTGCGGTGAGACAGAGCACAGGGAGGATATTGGACACGTCCCTGCTTTTTGTGAGGGAGTGGAGGTGTCTTCAGCACAGCAGCCAGTTATTCCCACTGACAGCCACTGGTTTGTTGTGGGTAGCATCAGTGAGGCTGAGGACTAGTGAGGCTTTAGATGCTGAGCTCCTTTGACTCTCTCGGCACCTTGCAGGGCAAGGTTAATGCCTGACCTGGCTTCTCTAAGCCCTCCTGGTGCCCTGTCTGCTCTGCCTGACTCTTGCCCACCCTGCTGGGCTGCAGCCTGCTCGAGACATGTGTCTGCTCACCGGTTTTACACCCGTCTTATCTGGGTGTCTTCTGTATTCATCAGTGTAGCTGAAACTTCCCCACACTCACTCTGTGGTAAACCCCAGAGCTTGTGGGCTTAGTTTGATGGCATTTTGGTTTAGGGCTACAACCTCCACGCTGAACTACTCCTATATTGATAAATGCTATTTGAACTGATGTCTGTACAGGCTTTACAGCTCCTTCCATTAACTGAAAGCAGGGCTTTTCCTCCTGAATTGCAGAGTCCTGGTCCCTGGAAGGAAAGGGGACTAAGGCAGCCTGCTGGTCCCCGGTGGGAGCGCTAGCCCTGTCTGTCCTCTCTGGACCCACCAAACCCTGGGTGGGAGGCCCTGAGTCACCCTGGCTGGTGCAGATGATTAAAGGGACATGAATGATTTAAACATCCCATTTCCTATTTCAAAACATCCATGACCCTGTAAGTCAAGATCTGGGAGATTAATTATTGCAAATACTGTTGTCAGCAAATTATGCCTCTTTCTCTGTTGCCCCTGATCAGATCATGATAATTACATTTACGCTTTGAAATGACTGAGGTAGTAATGAGGAGTTCTTGGTCTGCGGTTTGTTTGTGACAGGAAACTGCCAGCGTGTACAATTGAAGTTGGTGTTGCTCTGGTTTGACACGCAGTGCACACGGTAGCATTTCACTTCCCAAACTGGGTAAGTGCAACTCATGGCGTCAGGTGCAAAAGCTGGTTTTTGAGCCCGTGATTCCCTTTATGGAACATTCTTTCAGTGTGGATTAGGATTTGCTGGTTTGTGATCATTCCTACCAGCCCAGTGTTCCTGGGCTAATATCACATGAACATTTTATCCTACAAATAACAGCTTCTGCATGGTTTAAAAAACTTTCTCTGTAATGAAAACATAAAAGTGAAAATTTGAAGTATTAGGCCTTTTTCTTAAAAAAAAAAATAATACTTGGAACATTTCCACTAAAAACATTCTCTAAGAAAATGAACGTTTTCATTCCAGCCCTCTGATAAGCACATTTTTCAGGGACAATACTTCTCATTTCCTGCTTACTTTATGACCAGTCCCGTGTCTGACTCATTCCTGTCCATCTCACCTGGCCTCTAGATTCTGGTAAGAAAACAGGCCAATAGATATGGGATGACCAATTTTTCTCTCCAGAAGACATGGGTCTCTTGTTCTTTTCTGTGGTTGTATTTCCACTGCTTTTTATTGAAACATAAACAGCCATGAACAGCAGCGCTCTCCGGGAAGCTGACGGTTGACTGAAGAGGGGCAATTTTATTGTTTCTCCTCAGGGAGTTGAGCAGATACCTTCCAGCTGGAGCAAACAGGAGGGTACAGGGTATGTGTGAGCTCGGGCATTTCAGCCATCTCTGCTGTTAGGTCTGAGGTTGCGTTCTGGCAGGAGATCAGGAATGTATGACTAAAGAGAAGGAAGTTGTATCTGATAAAAGGCCAGGGCTGGGAAGAAATAGCAATATTTCATTATTCTGCTCTGGCTTAGCTCTTTCCACGCTCTCTGGGTACATATCACCTGCCAGTGCCATGACACGGCTTCCAACACTGCTCTTGTAGCTTAGCAGCTTCTCCAGCTGCAGGGTGCTGGCTGAGTCTGCTTCAGAAGGGACCTGCCGCGGGGAGCAGGTGCAGACCCAGATCCTGCTGCTCTGCTGAGAGCGTGGCAGGGACAGCACATGGTGGCAGTCCCTCCTGGCAGCGAGGAGAGGCAGAGGACTGGTGCAACCCAATTATCCACCACGCACCAGACCCCAGAGTTAAGACCAGGGCAAACTCCCCAACTCTCCCGTTTCACTATGTCTGCAGGGAATGGTCCTGACCCGCTCCTCTCTTTGCTCAGCTGGTCTCTGACTCTGGAGGACACTGACATCCCTTGTCAATGCCATGTGGTGAAATATGTCCATGGCTGGCCCCAAAAGGGACTAGGTTACCTGCCTGGCCTCTTCAGCAGCAGATCCTCTCTGGCCAGAGTGGCTGTGAGGGTTGTCACAGCGGCAGTCAGTGCGGGGTGGCCCCTGCCCGGGAAGGGGGCAGCTGCTGGAGAGCAGTCTTGGAGAGGCAATTGCTGGGGGTTTCCCTGCCCTGCAAGGTCTGACAAGCCGTTGCCCACAGCTGATGTGCCAGGCTCCAGAAGTCTCCAGGAGATATTGGCACAAACTTCAGTTGGGCTGGGATTCTATGTCTAATCCTGCGGATGTCAGAGCTCTTCCCTGAAGCAAAGCAGAGGGTGTTCGATGAGGAGACAGCCCTTGCATTCTCCTGCCTCCAAAAGCAATCTCCTCTGCTCCCCATCTAAGCTGGGGCAGAGACGTACCCTCCTACCCATCTTGTTTTCAGAGGCAGCAGATTGGTTTGCCTCCTGGTGCTTCCTAAAGGAGTTCTGATGTGGCAGGCTGCCTCTTGCAAATGAGCTGAGCTGCAGCTGGGCAACTAAAATAGGTCCCAGTTTCCTCCGACAGACCAGATCTGGCTTGCAGGTGGCCTGCACTGAGTGCCAGCATGCTGGAAACTCCTACCAGGAGCAGGGTGACAGCCGGAGCTCACTGGACTAGTAGTAGCGGTGCCATTATCCAGCACATTGGAGCCAACTCTTAGCCTCTCAGTTCTCAGCACTGTGACATATGCTGTCTTAATGCCTCCAGCAAATTGGAATCAGCTTGGCTTTTTCAAAAGCCCTTTCATACAAAGGGCTGACATTTTCTGTGCTTTATTCTTGAGCTGGTTTGGGTTGTTAAAAATTATACCCGTGGGTAGGAGCTGCCATATCTCCAACTGCCTGTGAGGCTACTCTGTATTTTATCAGCCTTTTGGTTTTGTTTTTTTTTTTTAATATTTTGGTGTAAGGAGAGAGGACCATTGTTTTGAAACCGTAACGAGACTTTCCAACAGATCTGGAAATGTGCTAGTGGTAAATGCCTATCTGAAGAACAGGCCACCCCCTGGCACCTCAAGGACAAGGCCTCCAGCTGTTCAGTTATTCAGCCTGGATCATGGGCTCCAGCTGTAATTTCTGTTCTGCTAGCTTAATTCTACACCATTTTTACACTGGCTTTTGAAAAATACATGTTTATTCTCTCTCTGCCTTCCCCCATTAGCTGTAAATGCCTTTCAGAGGGTCACACTCTGAAGTGCACTTGTCTTTATAAAGCTGTGTCAGGACACCCGGCTGCAGAGAGAAAGGTAGCAGACATGCATTCATGGTGGATCTCCCCGAGTCCACTCATGGTGCTCAGCCAAAATGGAGCAACCAGTGGGAAGAGCAAACCTCTCATGTCCTGTCTGACTGTCAGTACACGTACAGGCACAGGCAACAAAGGCACTGCAGCCCTTTGTACTCATCTTGCAAGACAGCCTGGGAATGCTGGATGGGCTGGCCTGACTTCTCCTTGGATCTGATAATGTTTTTTCTCACTTAGTGGAATAACTCCTCTTCATTTACGTTGCAGCAAGGCCCGTGTGGTCATTTCCACAGCAGGGGCAGAGAAATGAAGAAAGGTTGTAGAGAGAGATGTGGGAGAAAAGCATGAACTTCCCTCTAGCAAGTCAGGACGGGTGTCTTTACAGGATTTCCAAGGGATGCAGTGTTTGAATAATGGTATAAATAGAGTGGAATTAAGACACCAAATTGGGGTGGGAAGTGGGGTCTACATTAAGCTTCTGAGTCATTTTTCATGGGAAATGGCACTGTTTCAGCTCTGTGACTCCATGCTGGCCAAGGCACGAGGTTAGAGCAGTGACTAATCTCTACAGTTCATTTTGCTTCTGCGCCTGTTCCAGGAACCAGGTGTTGTGTTGGAGCACGACTTTCACTTCTGTTCTACAAGAACTATTTCAGACTCTCTGACTCTATATATTGATCACAGATCTTCCAGACAGCAGCTCTGCTCTGTCTTTGGGGTGAGCGGTGAGATCAGACACAGACTTGTTTGTGGTGCCCAGACTGGAAGAGCCTGTAAGCAGGTCTGGTGGGAGTGGGTGAAGCACAGGTAGGTTGTGAATGATGCTGACTCAGATGACTTTGAAAATTTCTTTTCCTGATCACTTATGCCAGGGAATGCTCCCAAAATTCAGTCAAATAAGTGCACAGCTGCCCACAGGGACAAGTCAAAAGAGAATTTGGACTGCTTGAACTGGTGAGTGGATTTTGGAGGACAGCATAGAGCAACCTGGGGCTGGGCTACGGGGCCATCTCTCAACCCACGCGTCCTCTGGCTGGCAGCCTGGGCACCTGCTGTCCCAGCTGAAAATGCAGCCCTGTCTGTTCCCAGCACCAGGCCAGGAAAACACTATCACAGGCTTCCAAAACTCCTTCCCTGTAAGATGCAATGTGGAAATCCCGTTTCCCTGCTACCTTCACCACAAAGCCCCCCTAATTGTGGCTCTCTGCCACCATGTCTCTGCTCAGTGTCCCTCTGTCTTGCTTGCAGGGAAGCATTCTGTCCCTGCGGGGAGGCAGCTCCTGTCATTAAGGGAATGAATGTTTGGTTTTCTCTTTGGCTAATTCTTGCATTAACTTAATCCCATGGGCTATGTAGAGGACCTGAAGCTAGAAAGGGCTGATTTGTCTTATTCCTGCATTGTCTAATGGCTGTTGCCCATTTATACTGCGCTCTAGAGCTTCAGTGAGTCCACTCCAGTCCATTAGATCACCCCATTGAAGTGGAGAAAATGAAACGTCCTTTCTTTGCCAGTGACTCTGTAAACAGTAAGAAAAGAAGAGAATTAAACTCTCCCCTATAGAGAGATTGCTTTAACAATTATTTACTTTGAGCAGGCATATCTATATTAATTTGCTTTGGGTTGGCTTGATTTTCTTGATGAAGATTACAGTAGACGAGTTTTGGAGGAAAGAGAATTGCTTAATTGCCATTCAATACTGGGGGTATGTCTTGCCTTTCTGCATTTGTAGAGATTTTTAATAGAAACACTTAGTTTGGGATGAATGAAATATGAATGGAAATGTGTGCGTATCTGTGGGTATGTGACTAAGCGGTAGCTTATATTGATGCACATCATTAAGTGAGTTAGTAAGAAGGGGAGTGTTGCTCAGCTGGCCTACTCTTCACTTTCACACACATGTACAAGTATGTGTTTTCAAGGTTCTTGTTGCAATTTCCTAATGAACAGCAGGAAAATAATTATCACAGCACTGTGGAAATGGCATACTTTGTACCTGAAACAATCTGTAGGGTTTCAGCAGTTCAGCCTGATGTTTAGAGACAACAGATTTTTATATTCCTTCTTTTGACTTGTCACACAGAAAACTTTAAGTGAAATACTTTCCAGTGTTTGTTTGTGTCAAAGTGTGATTCTGACATTGCCTTCCCAGATTTCTTTGGTCCTTTTTTTCCTTTTCATTGCTCAACTGCTGAGCGTACAAATCAATAACTTGTTATTAACTCCTTTGGGAAATTTAATAGCTATTAATGAGATTCAACTAGAGGTTTACAGGGTCTCATTTTAACATTCAAATAAGACTTCAAAAGTAACTTTACATTAAACTTCAATTTCAGACTGTCCTTCAAACTCTGATATTCATTGGTGATAAGTTGAAACAGGGGGAGGTAAAACAGGAGCCTCAGCTGGTCTCACAGCCCTGCATGGATACAGACATACTGAAGAGCAAGAATCCAGATTTCACTGATACTCTGATACAGAGCAAAGTAAACAGCATGAGCAGAAAGGCAGCCATGTGTCTGTCCTGGCTTCTGGAGCTCTCAGCTCCATGGTTCTGCAATTGGAGATGAGACAGTTAACTTTTTCCATTCCTGAGCTGGAGCCCAGCTGCCCTTGGGGCTAATGTGGATGTCAGAAGCCATGACTGACCCTACCTCTGGAGTACCTCTGACTTGACTAAAAATAGGTAGCCTTGGTAATCTCCTAAGAGACCTGGCTTTCCTAAAGTCTCTCATCTAGCTCCGCAGACCAGGAAGCTCAGGGACATTTTTGTTAAAAAACTTCAAAAGGAAAGAATTACCTTGAACCTGTGGGATTTTTCCTGTCAGCGTCCAGGGAAACATCTCCTGTCCTTGTCATCCCGGGCTTGCTTGGCAGGATGGGAGTCTCGCAGAGCTTCCTTGTCTGGGATCACAGGGCAGTTCTTGCAGCTTTAGTTACAGAGCACAGCAGAAGAGGGATCCCATGGTCCCGGGGCCCTGGGGCTCACTGGGGGGAGCTGTTGGAGGCTCTGTGTCTGAGCTTCCCTTGGTCTTGCTCCCACCCTTAATAGATCAGCTTTGAAAAAGGCCTAAGTAGGTGTTTCAAAGCTCAATAACAAGGTGGTTGGTGTCTTAGAAACACCAAACTGAACCCTTTTAAGTTCATTTTGCCCTGTAAGCTGGGATAGACCAAGATAATTTCAGCATTTCATTGTGTCATCTTCAGTTTAATACACAAATTACTTAATGTGGAGTTGTGACTGCAGGAACACATTGCTGTTTCCTGTCCTGGTCTTAGCAATATTGAATTTCCCCAGCCTTACCAGGATTCAGCTCCTTGTGCCAATCACAGAAACTGGTCATTAAAAAAGGGAGAGAAGAAAAAAAGGGAGCTGTTCCTGTAAGCCGTGTGCTCCAGCTGACGGGGAAGGCAGGAAGGAGGAGATGGGATTTACTCCTAATCAGCCAGAGACACTGCACACTGCAGAGACAAACCCTGCTCTGCTCGAGATGGGCCTGAACTGCCTCCCAGCTCCAAGAGACCTTGTTTAAACTGCACTGGACCTGGCTCACCGGCCCGGGCTGTCTCTGCTGTACACAGGTCTTTGCTCAGGAGCTCTCCTGACATATTGTTGACATACTCTCCTCTCCCCGCAGCTCTCCCACTCCGTGGGGTGGCTGGGTAAGATATGCTTTCATCTTATCTCAAAAAGAAGGACTGTGCTGTAAAAAGCCACTGGTGCTGGTGAAGAGAAGAAACAAACTAGCATCGTGTTATGGGTGAGGTACCCAGGGAGAAAACAGGCCATCACCTGGAAAGCAGATCTTAACCCTGGCCTGAACTTAACAGACCTTTACAGCCCATGGACATGAGGCCATGCACAGATATGACTTTTTTCTCTTTTTTCTTCTTGTTTGCTGCACAGGAAGAAAAAGAATCAAAGAGTATGAATGTAAGGGAAGAGAGATAGGTTTGAAGTCTAGAGCAGGAGAACACAGGTATCGTGTGAGCAGGACCCAGCCAGAGGCTCTCCTGCCCCAGCCATGGGGACCTCGGCTCACTGGGTGCTGGGCCAGTAAAGGTCAGGCGTGTATTTGTGTGTCAGAGTATGGGAGACACCACACGGACCCCAGGGATGATGAAATTTAAGGAATGCTTTTTGTTCCGTAGCAAACAAGGCAGCTGTGTGCTGCTCCCTGTGCCGTGGAGTCTGCCAGGGCTGTGCTCCTGTGCTGAGGTGGGGGCTCTCGGGGTGCGCTCCATCCTGAAGTGCCATAAAGCAGCTCAGTAGCTGTAGGAACCCCCAGCCTGGGGCCCCTATAGCAGGTTGCGGGAGCATAGCAGGCACTGCTCCAATTTGACAAGCACAGTGAGTGATTAATGAGCCAGGGAAAACAGGGTGACACATGCAAATACTAGAGATCTACAGAGGAAATTCTGAGGATCAAGTCCACCTTTGTAAACAGAAATATCTCTATTATTGGGGAAGACAAGAAGGGAGCAGAGAAGCTCTGTGACTTCCCCAGACAGTCTCTAATGATACTTTCTGCAGTTTGCATCAATCCAGATTAAGCTTTGGGCTGACACAGACGGATCTTAACTAGGCTCTCGTCCAATGGAGTTGCCTGTTCCCCTGTCCCCTGCTTTCTCTGTTGCTGAGCTCGGCTCCACGCCTGACACAGAGTATCTGCACATCCCTTTGAGGAGCTAACCCTGCTCCCCTGATTGCTCTGCCAAATGAGGCTCTCGTTTCACTGCGATGAGGAGTGCTGCATTGATGAGGACAGTCCGTGTGCAGGAGGAAGTGGTTTTGGTCTGTGACTTTAGTTGTTCCAGGCAGAAATTGGCGCAGCTCAGAGAACTGCTGAAGGAGGCATTCTTACTCTCCCAGGGTGCTTCTGCCAGTATAAAGCCACTTACGCTGCTGGTCCCTGAGAAAAACCGGTTCAGTGATGGGTTGGGCCTTAAACAAAAACCCTCCAAGTTTGGGAAACAATGTCAAATAGAGTTGTGGTCAATGGGAAATGCCATTGTGGTGGCCTGGGATGGTGATGTGCTGATCTGGGCCAGGATGAATGGTGCAGGGCAATACTCCTTACACCTCTGTGCTGAGAGCAGGTAACATGGCTTCTGGACTCTCTCAGCCCTGAAAAAAGCACATCGGGTTCTGCAGGAGCTGCACACACCACAGACCATCCCAGTTACTGCAAACCTGTGCAAATGGAAGTCTGCAGCAGTACTCCGGGAGCACCACTAACCAACAACAGCTGCTTTTCAACAAATTGTGTAGGACTGTACTCTCTTTCGGAAAGAGATTTCATTGTGGCCTCTGAAGAGGAGATCAGTAATTAATTCTCTGCTCTCCATCTGGGGAGGAAAGCCTTGACCTTCTGGCACGTGGTTAGATGCTGAAATGTTTGCTGACAAAAAAAAACTTTTGAAAATTTCCCATGTTGTATAAGTGGGGAGAAGTTTTAGTGTGAGATTTTCAGAGCTGTCTTGGAGTCCATTTTCTTTAGAGAGCAAATGCAGATTTGAAAGTCTGTACTTCAGTGTAAGTAAGGTTGAATAACATGGAAGTTCCTTGAGCCCTACTGCAGATTTACTGGGACTCACCCACAGACAGCTGTGGATTCATTTGCATCAACTTGAGTCCTCATCCTGTGCCTGCTGCTCCTACAAGTGATCCCAGGGGTCTGGGGTGCCCTTTCCACCACGGCACGGTACAAAAGCAGGACCTCACCACAGCCTGGTAAACATGGAGTAATTATTCTGGGGCAAGTGAGGACATGAGAAACATGATTGAACATGTCATGTATCAGTCAGGGATGTCCGTATCTTTAGCAGATAAGGGAGCAAAGTAATTGACATTTCTAGGCTTGTGTTACCTGGAAACTTTCTCCCAGTTGGTGCGAGTCTACAGTAACACAGAAGCGGTTGGTAATTGCAATCTGCACAATGCACATGCTGCTAAGGTGAAGCCTTCTACTTCTTGAGAAGGCGCGAGCTTGGAAGGGTTCTGGGCTTGATTGTCATTCTAGACAAGTGTATCCTGACATCCTTTCCTTTTTACTATAAATCAGAAGCAAAATGAATAAATTAGTTATTGAAGTTCCTTGTGGGCTTCATTGATGCGATTGCAGGTGGAAAAGACAGGTAACATAACCAGAGGGAATTGGTGTCAAGGCTGCTCCTTACAGACCCAGATTATGTCACCAATCAGCTGGTGAAATAAAGAGATTTCCCGCGTATATTTAGTAAATCAACATGACAATGTCATATACAATCGGAGTTAATTAGGCAAACCTTCTTGCTGTGTATAGCATACCTCATGCCTTAAAGGTAGAGAGGCTTCCGTCATTACCGCAGCTTTGCAAGTGTCAGGAGGAGCTGGTTGGTTGCAACTCGGCGTTGAAAGGCAGCTTCAGCAGCATCGTCCCCGATGCTCAGGCAGGGCTGGGGGAGCTCCAGGCTGGGCAGTTTCATGGCACTAACCCCAAGAAAGCTGAGGCCTGGTCTGTGGCACAGGGTGCTGTTGCACGTGGTTCGACATGAAGGGGAGACAGGAATAGTTTATGGGAAGCTTCACCTTTCCCATGTAATCTCTGTGCTCCCAGAGTTTCCTTACCCCCCGTGAACCTGACCCGCTGTTTTGCCAGAAGTCACACGCTTGTCCCCCCGCAGCACCCACCGTGGGACGCTGTTCCTGACACCCCACTGAGACTCGCTTCTCGGGTCACAGATAGACACAAGTGGCAATAGCCCCTGCCCGTGCTCGGGCTGCACACAGCTTCCTGGCAAGTCTAGGGCAATAGGCATTTGATCTCTAAGGCCTCTTCCTTGCCTTTGCCCCAGGGAGGAGAGGCCAAGTGTAGGGCAATGGAGTGACTTGTCCAAGGTCAACCCATGTCAGAACCGGGAGCCCTCCACCATTTCCTTCCTCTGACCGCGGGACTCCCATCTGGTTTGATTCAGCTGTCAACCCTGGAGCACAGAGTGGCAGTAACAAAAGGCTTTTTCAGACATAATCCCACTAAACGGAGACAATCCTGTTATGTTTCCAGGCGACAGGAATTGAGACTTTAGTGCCAGAGGATGAGGACTCTGCCCTAAGGGCTTTGTTTCAGGACTTCATGTCAGGTGATCTCAGGGCCAGCCTGGACTTTGTGCCCTAGAGCAGCACAGATTAAGCCCTAAACATGTATTTTTAAACCGAGGAAAGCCCAAGAGGTGTGATACACAATCCAGGATGGGGAGGGAAAACCAGACCAGCATCCCAGTAAGAGGGATTAGTCTGGCCAAGACAATAGCAGCCGCGAATCTCCAAGGGGCATGGCCTGACATGCCAGCTGAGGGCTGGGCTGCCCTCCCCATGCCAGCTACACCAGCCTGCCAAAGTTCAAATGTCTGACAAGCATCACACCACAGCTCCTCTGTTCCCAGCCCATGTGTCCTCGATCCCCAGCAGAGGCCAGTTAATACCCAATTAACAGGACTCTTTCTAATGAACTGAGCCTTAACCGCCAGCTACTCCATCCTTTAATCTCTCCCAGCCGGAGTGGAAGGGCTTGGCAGGTGTCACTTCAGGCTGGGGTGACAGGGCAGATTTAGCCTGCCAAAGCACAGCCACATGTCTGACAGCCCCTCACCGAGCCCTCCTCCCCCAGACACACGATTTACCCCAGGGTGAACAGCACATGCAGCCCTGTTTCCATGTTTATCTCTGCAGGTCTGGGGAGTTCATTGCTCCCTGTCCCTGCCACCCCACTGGGCTGGAGTTGGGACTTATTATCTCCCTGGCCAGGACGGTTTTCCTAAATGACCGTCTTGGCCACTCACACTCTGTCAAAGCTGTTCTTTAGCACCTGCCCACCAGAGCCCCCCTTTTCTAGCCATGCTCAGTGTGAAGGACCCACTTGAGGAGGTATGGACCACCCAGAGACCCCATCAAACAAACCGGGACTGGGTGTCTTCAGCTGTTATTTCTCAGGACACAGGGGAGCCACACGCTCCTGTCTCTTGGGTCCCCTCAGCACCCCACAGGGCTGGATCCTGCTGTAGAGAGCTTTAGAGACAAGCGGTTCAGGAGTTAACTTGGCTTTGGGAACATCAGGGAGAAGCTGTTCCTGCTGTACAGGGACGGCTGCCTTGCTTTACAGGGACCATTGTGCAAACTAGACTTTCCCCTCCATGTTGATCTCAAAAGTAGAAATCTAAGATACTGTTACAAGCTAGGAAATTCACCTCCACAGCCCATCTCGGTTCCCCCAGCCTTATCTCCACTGGCAAGAGGCGGTGTGTGTGCAACACACATCCCAGCGGCCACGGGCAGCGCAAAGCGTGAAGATGCAGCACAGTGTGGGTGCTGTGGAATTTGAGTTTCAGGCCAAATGAGGCCACAGGGAAAGAAAGATCACATGAATAGTAATTCCTCGTGGCTAGAGGCATCCCATGCTCCTTCTGTGCCTCTCTGTCTGCAGGTAGCAGCAGCAGCAGCAGCCAGTGGCAGGTTGTGCCAGAGCCAGTCCTAACCTGACGCTGGTCTGCCATAGAAGTGTCTGACTCAGCCCTTGCCAGCCAGGGAAGTTACTGGTTTTTGAGTGGGAGTCAGTCTGAGGGGGAACAACTGTCATTCCCAGACTGACCCCTGCTGCAAGGTGCCCAAAGCCCCTCAAACAGCTGTGTTTTTCAACAGTAAGTTTGTGAGAGGCAGTACTTAGCACGCCTGTAGCACCCCAAATCATCACTAACCATCCCTCCATCTCCCGTACGCCGGGCTAGCATAGGGCTTATTCCAGCTTGGCTGTGCCAGTGAATTGATTTTATTTTCCTGGTCACAGTTCTTGAGTTTCTGGATTTAGAAAGTAATAGCAGGGATGAACTCCACACAGGACCTAGCTTCATTGTGAGGAAAAAATAAGGGTCATCTGAGACACCACTTAGGCTGCATCAAGGCTACTTGGCAGAGTAGGGGACCCACTCTCAACTTCCTCTGTGTTGTGCTGGGTTGGATAGCAGAATAGCTCTTGAGTAAGTCCTACTTTGAGCTGTTTATCAGAAAAGCCCAGGGGCCAGATCAGGCTCCACAGGGAAACAAACTTCCCATTCTGCCCAGCACAGCAGCAGGCTGCAGGTGGGAGGGGAACTCCTCTGGGGCTCCAGGGGTGACAGTGATCGCTCTGTGATGGGCATTTTCCTCTCCTCAAACTATGCAGCAGAATTAGAGAGAGAATTCAGGTGCCTCTGCCCCATGTAGCAGGAATTAGGATTTGACAGTCCTGTAGAAATGGAAATATTTCAAGTTGTACTGGGGCTGTCAAGGACGGCAGCTGCTCACCCCTCCACAGCTCTGATATGGATGTTGCTGACTTTCCCCTCAGTGCTCCAGCTGTTTAACTGGTGTTTCTGGGGATGCCAGGAGCTGCCAAGTGTAGGTGCAGGGTGAGGGCTGAGCCTCCAAGTCCAACAGATAATCACACAGTATCATTGCATTATCATATTTCTTTCATCTGCAGATCTTGGCATGCTCCAAATGTACTAGTGAAGACTAACACCATCCTGGGAAGGGCTGAGAGAAGAAACCAAGAGAGTTTCCCCATTACAAGTGGGGAAGGTAAAACTCTGAGAGAAGGAATGCATTTAGACACTGGCTCCTGACTCTGTCAGGTGCCTGCAAGAAGCTGGGCCAGAAAGGATTTGCTTAAAGCCCCAGAGCAAATCGCTGGAGCAGATCTAGACTCTGCCCCAGCCGTTGGCTGCCTTTGCCACAAAACAGCTCTGTTCCCCAGGCTGAGAGAGGAGACATTGGGAGAAGAATATTGACCCGTAAATCACAGGGCTTCTCCAAATTCTGGGGAAGTTTGTAAGGAAAAAACCTTTGAAGTACTTTCTTGTAAGTGCTGGCAGAGGCCCAGAAGCTGTGACACCCACCGCTCACACTCCTGGTCCATCTCCAGCCCTGTCTGAATTTATATTGGTGCCCGTTGCCTTGATGCTACCGCTCCTGCTGCGCGTCTCCGCTCTTCCCCAGCCTGGCAGAGAAAGGTTTGAGCTGTTCATTGTTTTTAGCAGCCACTGGCCTGAACCTGAGGAAGCAGAGTGGATCCTAAGGAATCACTGAAGAGCAGTAGACAGGATCCTGTGGGATCTGTGCAGACATATTGCCTGAGCAGCTTGTGCAGCTCCCCCCGCTTTGCAGCTAACGGTGTATAACAGAAGAATTGAGTGTGAAACAGCTTCCCCACAGACCCCATTAGCCTGAGCTGGCAATTGCCAACATAAGGCCGGTCCACGCTGCCCTGGAGAGATGCTCGAGCTACTGCAGCGCGTCTTGTCAGGGCTTCCCAGCACAGGAGGCAGCGGAGTCAATGAGCAGACAACTGTACTTTCTTTGCTTTTAGGCTGCCACTTGCCCATTGCTTCCAAGCAAAGCCCCACTCCCTTGCCCATGCCAGCAGGAGGATTCTCTGTAGGCACAGGCTGGACTGAGGGGGTCCTTCTGCCTCTGGTGGGGTGGGGCTTCTCTTGGCCCTAATTTTCTCCCAGATGAATTTCTCCTGTGTCTCTAATTAAGCCTCCCCTTTGGCTTAGGAGTGTGGACGGACTGAGCATTTGTAAATTACCCCATCCACCAGACAGGCTTTGTCCAGCTCTCAGACCTCTAATTATTCTGTTCAACCCCCAGAGATGAGAGATCTGCTGGAGACAGACTGAGCAAAGAATATCAGGTGTGATAGACCCTGCTTGGATGGCAGCCCTGGGAAACATGGCTGCTGCTGCCCAGCACAAAGAGCATGTCAGATACAGCCCGAACATCTACCAAGCAGAGTTCTGTGCTTGCACATGAAGAGAAAACTCTTCCCTGCTTGCGTGGCCGGGCTGGTCTTTGGCCAGTGTTCCCCCTCCGTATGTGTCCCAGGCCAGTGCTGTCCCATGGCAAGTGTTGGCCACAATTTCCTGCTGAGGTAGAGAGGTGACGGCAGGTCTCCTGGGGCTGGCACAGCCAGCTCTGAGTGCTTCTCTGAGCTCTTCTCCTGTGATGCTCTCACCCCAGGGAAAAGGGGATGACTGTCCCTGCCTGAGGAGGTGACCAGCATCTAGAAACCCCCAGAGTAAATGACTCCTGTTTGCTGGCTCGGTGGCTCCCCAGCAGCAGTCCTTCAAGGAGCGCTTTGGGTGGGCAGGGCAGCATCTTGACTGCAGTGCAGTAGGCTCTTTGGGTGAGTTTAGGCATATTTATTTAACACAGTGTACAAGATTCATTTCATCGTTTGAAAGAGACGTCACAAGCTGCTTGCAATCGCTGCAGCTCATATCCCAGTTTAGCTGGAGCAGCCTTTGCGTGTGCGTGAGTATTTGGATTTGTTTACAGGAAACATTTGTAGAATGTGGCCATTCTGGGTTTTCTGTTTTCTTATAAACAAACAAGCAGGCAAAAGACTTGGTCCCATACATGAGCCGTGCAGGACAAAGAGTAAAGAGACTTGCCCAGCTGGGTTGACTGGGGAGGCACAGGGAACACCAGTGTGTCTGTTCTAGGAGAGAGAGGTACAGGCAGCCCAGCCCAACACTGAGGGTCGCTGCCTCGGGCACGGCATAGGAAGGGGACAGTTTTGGGGGCAGAAGCGCGTTTGCCCTCTCCCCTCCAGGGCAGGGCAGCTGCTGCAAGATCACTCTTTATGCAAAGATAAGAGAAAAAAAATGCACCTCTCTGAGCTAGCTGCTTTGTCTAAGTCTTGAATGATTTTCTGTCACTAGGTATCAAACTGTAGTTGAAAGGATTTCCCGTTGACATTTAGCAGTATTAAATTACAAAATAACCACAAGTCAGCCACTCAGTATGATATAAACAGTGGGATTTGACAGAGCTTTTTCTGGCCTTGGGGACCAATTTACTCATTTTTACAGTCCCAACTCCAGTCATCCGCTGGTAATGCACAGCGCCTTTTGGACACCATCTATTTGGAATTAGAGACACATATGGCAGAGTGTAATTACCTATTTATTCTGCTGCTGAATCAGCAAACTGAGGCTAGTTAACATTACAGCTCATAAGCCCCTTTCATAAACATGGGTCAGTGCTGGAACTGGGCAAAATTAATGCAAAAGAGAGAAAGAATTCCTATTGGAAGGGGAGCCAAAAAAATCAGATGATTTAACAGGGAAAAAATGGACTCTTGATGCTTTCTGCAAGGAAGAAATCTGAGGAACCACAGCCAGGCTTCTGGGAGGAGGGGCCTGGACCATCATTTATTCCCACTGGTGTAAATCGGGAGTAGCTGTGGAAATGCCTCGCTGAAAGTCTGAAATAAATGAGAGGGAAATCAGGCACATTGGCCAGAGCTCCGGCTCAGCTCCCCGAGGACACAGGCAGCTGGTCTCAGCTCGCAGCTCTGTGCACTGACACCCCACGGGGTGGCTTTTGGGGTTGGACTGCGAGTCACACTTGTTTGCACGGAGAATGGATTTAGCTCTTGTCACCGGCTGAGATGCAGTGGCTGGATGCACACAGGATGGCCTGAGCTGGGGCTAAGCACACCCCCGGCTTCCTGTCCTATTTTCTGCCACCCCTTGCAGCCCTGCAGGCGGGTTAATAACCAGAGGCAGAAAGTGCTTTGCAAGTCTCTGCGAAGCTGAAAGGTTTCCTGGTGAGCACATGGCAAAGCAGCCAAGGTGGGGAAAGCTGCGCTGGCAGGAACGCTGCAGAGAAGCGCCACTTGGCTGACACACGGTGGGGGTCCCCCAGCCCCCCAGCCACGCAGAGACCCCCAGCCTGCGGGACCCCACGGGCCCAGCCAGCTGTGGCGTGTGAGCTGAAGTGGGGTGCAGATGAAGGGGTTAATTTCCTCCAGTACCAGCTGCTCCCAGCAAGGAGTCTCCTCCTGACTTCTGGGCAGACCAGCCAAGGGGAATCTGTCCAGTGGGTAACTGGATCTTCCAACCCCCAGGGCTGTTAGAGCTGAGTTTCTGGGGAAGCAGACAGGATTTGGGGCCCCTCTTGGAGCTCCCATCCTGCTGTCACCTGCCACCTGCTCGGCAGCAGCTCGGCTGGTCGAGGGCAGGGGAAGGAGGCAGCTTCCCTTTTTCTCTTATGTAGCAAAGAGGCAAAATAGTAGCAGAAACCTAAGCTGCCAGCAGAAGAGCAAGAGACTATTCTGGAAAGCACTGGCTAAAGCTGTGGGAACATGTTTCTCCTCCCACTGACTTTCAAAGCTTTGCGGTGATTAAGACACCCATCACTGCCAGGACTCCTTGGCAAAGCTGCTATTAGGTGGTTTCCCTGTGGGACAGGGTGAGGTATGGGACTTCACAATCATTTGAAGTGTGATAGAAGAGGAGGTGTTGGTCTGTCTCTATCCACAGCTGGTCTTCACTTGGGCTTCTCTGTTGTGGAGAGTTTATGGGTCCTGGTTTGGAAAGCACCTGTGAGCTGTGGTGTGCACAGAACATTTCGGGGCACATCACTACACCTGGCCTAATTTGGAGTCTCATCTGGCTCCTGCTATTCTAAAATGGAAAGGAGCAGTTTTCATTTCCTTCCTCCACGTTAAATTTGTCACGGTGGCCAGTCACTGCCACAAAGAGAAGGAGGGAACCGAGTTCCTTGGCTGAGCTTTGAAACCTCAAGGACCAGAGCCGATGGGGAAGGGGTGGGCACACCAGGGTGTGCACAGCCACCCCGTGTCTTTGCCCTGACAAACAGCACCATCTGGACAAACAAGTTCCCTGCTCTACCCAGCACCTTGGGTTCTACATTTATAAAATGGGGATACTAATGACCAGCTTCACTGCAGTGCTACAAAGGCTGATATTTAAGTCGTGCTTTTAAGCTCCTCAGGAAAAGGCATTGCCATGAAGTGAGCGTGGCATCCTGGAGCGGGGTCCTGTCCACCTGCACCGCCGGCCGGAGGAGGGAGCAGCCCCCCATCCCCTACAGGTGCACGCACTTGTGCTTGTTCTCTTTTCATTTGTGCTCTTCAAAGGGCTGGGCATCTTGTATGAGGGTGTGCGGGGAGCTGGGATTTGAACTCATTAGCTTTGTGCAGTCTGCACCTGCATCTCACTTATGTCTGCAGCCTGTGGGGAAACAGTTTTGTTTTCTTTTTTTCCCTTTTTGTTGTTGTTGTTTAAGAGGGAGGAGAGGGAAGAGAAAAGATGACAAGTGCTCAGGAGGACCAGCTTGGTTCTGGGCCAGGTGCTGCACAGTAAGAGCCACAAAAACTGCCTTAGAGGTAGCTGGTGAAACTCTTCCAGGGGACGTGACTGAAATACCTGTGCCTCTCGCTGTGCTGGGGCCTCGTGTGCCTGGGGACCACAGGCAAGAAGGGATCATGCTGGGGGAGCTTCTCTGTGGCTGCTGGCTGGACGTCTCCTGCCGAATATGTCCGCAAGAGCAACTCAATTTCAAATCTCCAGTTATGGATGCACTTTGTTTGGTACAAGCCGAAAATAATACAGGTATAAAATTTCTGCCTTTTCACCCCATCCTCCCTGCAGAGGGAGTGTGTGGAGAAGGAGGAGGGTTAGACCGTAAAGCTGGTCAGCAGGACTCGTATGTCCTTATTCTTCCCTCTATTATTCACTCTGCTAACATGGATTTTTTTACTTGAAGCATTAGTTTCCCCATCCATAAAACAGAGATGGAAACCAAGAGCTTCACAGGAATATTCTACACCCTTCAGGTGGAGTTTGTCTCATCTGAATTCACATCTACCTGCCTCTTCCCTCCCAGCCTGTGTCTTTTTCTTTCTCTGTGATTTCACTCCCATAAATCTTGTTCCAGGCCTAAATTAAATGAATGCTTAGAAGTCAAATCCCATCTGTGGCATGCCCTGTGACCTGGCAGTCTTCTTTTCCATCGCTTAAAGCTGGCAAAGGCCCAAGGTCTCAGGGAAGTTCTGCAGAAGGATTGTCAGGCTCCTGGGATTTAGTTTAGATCAGTATTTCCATCCCTAAAACCTGTTTTCAGGGGAAGAGAGAGCAGAAAGCAGTTTGATGCAGCGTTTTAAATTGGCCATGCAAAGTCCATACACTTAAAAGTTAAAGTATGAAGCAATCTGTTTTATATCTGAATTTGTTGGATCCTTTTAAAGGCTGTGGAAACTTAAATACAAGAAGTCCTGTTTTTCCCACACTTGATGTTCCTTGGTTATGTGCTCTTTTCTCCGAAACATCCTGCCCTCGAGTGTGCAGCAGTTGTTGGTACCTGCTCCGCTGGCAGAGGCTGGTAAAGGGCTGTAGTTTGCAAATCTTTTGTGAAAACGCTGATTTTTATCTCAAGTGAGCATTTCGGCTTAATTTAAAATTAGGTACATTTTGAGCACTGCACAACATGTACCTAATGAATGTGTAGGAACAAAAATAACGACAGGAAGCTGTTACTGAGCAGCAGGAGGGGTGATCTGGGTGATCTGCACCAGGCAGGATCAGGCCCCGGCCCCGCCGCGCACGCAGGAAACGAGCTGCAGACATGGGGGGGGTGCCAGCAGCGTCCCCGGGGGAGGGAGGCAGAGTTGGGACCCACTCCAGAAATTTTCCCTGGGAATTCAGCGAGGCCTATTTTCTGGTGAAGTCGGAGTTGGCAGGACGTGTAGCGGAGCCAAGGAGTTCACTCCAGAACATGGCGATTTTTAATAAAGTCACAATTACTGCTCTGTGCTAAATGAGTCATTTTAAAGTCAGCCCCTCATAAAACTCCCTTCTCAGATACTGCTTCCTTCTATGCATGTTTCACCAGCACAGCATACTTTTATGGCATAAACACCACCTTAACTTGTATTGTTGCCGAACAGTTACTGCTTGTTCTTGGGGGTTTCTCAACAGCGAGATCCAGGCCGTGCACAATGGCGGGGGGCAACGTGCTTGCAGAGAGGGGCGGCAGGATTGTACATCCCAACCCCGGTGGGTGAGCTGCAGGTACGGGGACAAGTGCATTGAGGTGTGCATGTGACACAGCCCCTGCTGGGGCACAGCAGCCCCCCGTGTTCCCAGGCTGGATGGGGTATGAGACCGTGCCTTCCCGGTGGCCAGCAGGACGGGCAGGGCTGGCTGTCGGGCTGTTTCCTCAGCAAGGACACTCATTTGATCACTTTCTAGTCTGCTGATTTTGTCATAAACTTTGTCAAACTGAAATCGGTGTTGGAGCCTCCTTCAGCTGCCTGCCAAACTACATAAAATTATTTAAAATTGGCCAGTGAGTCAAAAAGATAGGGGGTGGAGCAGGTGGGGGGGATGACAGATGGACAGTGTGAATGCTGAAGTCTTGTGTCCTTAAGAAACCAGGCTTAAAACATTCAGAAATCTGAAGAGGGCTCTGATCCATAAACCCCTTTGTTCCGAGGCACTGATCTACCCAAACCAGCCAAGCTGTTGAAGTGCAGGACCATTTCGTTTACTTGGTTTTGTTTATTTGCTTTTTGAGGACATGTGAGTCGAAATCATGTCTGGGAATATGGCATGTCTCGCGTTATTGACTGCGGATCACAACCTTGTAAAACAGCTTTTTTCTAAAACACACAGTGTCAGTATTTGTAACCTGACTGCAAACTGCCAAACGCACATTCACACAACTCTGGTATTTTTGTTTAATATGTATATATTTTCTTTTACAATTTGGACCTAATGAAAAACATGTGTTTTGTGCTGAGTAAAAGGAATAATAGGACTTTGTGAGGGCAGTGTCAGTTCAGTTCCTGCTGGGCATTGCTGGCTGCGTGTACTCTCTTGCTGGCTTGGGACTCCAGATACTGCAGAATAACTTACACGTTCCTCATCCCCACCCAAACCTGAACATTGCGGTTTTCAAAACCCTGTTGTCTTGTCAACCTTCCAGATCCTTTCTGGGCATTTAAAACTCGGCTGAAACTAGTGGAGCAAAAGCACATTTCACGTGTTTCCCCCGGCCCTAGCACAGCACCTGACGGTGACCCTGCTTTCTTCCCGATACTGGGATGCGTCGTTGTCTTTGCTCTTACTTCTGCCAACAATGGCCCCGCTGTGGTACCTCCCTGTTTCCTTCCTGTTTAAAAGAAAGCCCCATATCTGCCCAGCATTTGAACCAGGGGCACCAAAACATTTTTGTTCTGTGGTTATTCACCACTGAGAACTGCAAACCGTGCGGACAGAGATGCTTTGCGGGCTCTCCAGGGAGCTGAGTCAGCACTTCCAATTTCCTGAGTGGTATAGACTCAAGAGGGCATGAAGCAGGGCTGCTGCTTTAGAAATGGCACCAAAACCCTACAAATGCAGAAAACTGCTCAAAGAAATGTAAATTTGAATGAGTGCCTTTGAAACACATATAGGAAAATCCTTCATTGTGAATGTAAATTTAAACAAAATCGCCTACCTCCTGCCTTCCCACACAAAGGAAACCTGCTGCCTCTTCCCTAGGAGAGTGTTTTACCAAGCTCATATGAAACTCTTTTTACAACATCCCTTTGTCTCTCTTGGAATCTGACCAAGAATTATAAGCCTTTAAAGCGAGCTTTTTGCTTGTTCAGGCCCAAAGGGAGCAGCTGGGTATAAATAATAGATTGGCCTCTACTGTTTCCAGTGTTTCTCTTTTGCTGCTCCTCATAGACACAACCTGGGAAAGGTGTGGTGGTGCCTGTAGCAACAAGAGAGCAGTTCTCTGGGCTCCCTCGAAGGAACATGATGATAAAGTGAGGAACAGCTGACAGGACCAGAGCTGGTATGTGCAGCCCAGCGGACGTGACGTTCCAATTTTAGAAAACTACAACTGGGGAGACTTGCTGGCTTGCTGGACCTTGCTGCTGTTTTCCATACAGGGAGCCTTGGGAGAGCAGTGTCTTATCTGCCCAGCCTGCTCAGCAATAACAGCCCCTCAGCCAGGCAGCTGATGGTTAACATTTAATACCTTTGCAGCATGCACCTAGCTAAGGAAAGACGTTAGAGATTTGCAATATGCACTCCTTGTTTTTACAAGGTGAACAGCTCTGCCACGTCAGCCTGGAAGGCCACAAGTTATTCTTTGTTTTCAGTTTTGCCAGTGTTGTATCTTCCACCTCTCACTTAAACATGAGCATCAGTGTTGCAACCCCAGCGGTCCAAGGAGATCCTTCCCACCCATCCCTGCCTTTCTTCTCCTTCCATCTTGTGCCTTCTAAGATACTAAAAAACATCTCCCCACTTTTCCTGAAAGATACCCTTAACTGTACTCTTTTATCCCCCAGTGTCAAATTCTGCCTTGAATTGTCAATGTTGACACTGGCAAAATTGTCAGAATCCCAGTTCCCACCCACCTTTTTCTCCATTGCTGTGGTTTGTAAGGAAGAGAGTTAGGGGTTGTTGCATATTCCCAAAAGGAAAGTCTTGTATTTATCTTTTGGCAAGCAGAATTAGGAACCTGAGTGGGAGTATTTAGGCTTCTGCTTTCTTCTACTCCTCGGTTACTTTCTTGGTCTCTTTGGGCAGATTAAGGCCTTTGTGCTGTTTTTATCAAGGTCAACGATCTATTCTTTTGTATCCACTGTACTCCACTCAATTAGTTGAGGGCATTTAACATGGATTTTTCATATTTGCATCACAAATTCTAAATGATCCATGAAAAGCAGCTGTTCAGAACCTTCTGAATTCATTATCCCCAGTGTCTCTGAGTGAAGGAACTTTGCCAGCCATTTGACTGGGGCCTTGCGTAGTCGGTATGATGGGAGACTGTCAGTCATTTCCAGTCTGCAGTGAAGAAATAATCTGATACTAATCCATTTTACATTCTTTACAGCCTCTTCTTTACCTGACTTGCTATTTACTAATAGCTGTGTCAGCAGATCACGAGCTGAACACCTGTGTAGCAGCACCACCAAGGAGACTTCCCGTGTGGTCACGGCCATAGGCAGCGGTGTTATGTGCCACAAAACCATGTTGATCTCATGGCTTCTCTCTTTTCTTTCCCCTAAGAAAACGTGCTTTAGATTTGTACTGGAATTTTTTACTTTGCAACACAGCATTCCTTGGTTTTGTTTGCTGGCATTTTAGAAAGACCTAGGAACTTGACAAAAACAAAACAGTGACGGGAATAAAGGACCAGAACAATAACACCCCAGCATTTCACAACCAACCTTGATGCCATGGCTTGGAATAATAGGGGTGACTTTAAACTTGTGAAAATTTCAGCAGAAGGTTTTCAGGGTTGCTTTCCAAGTCAAAAAGGAACTGCAAGAACAGCAGGGGAAATGCAGAACACAGAGCACACAGGTTCCTCTTCCCTAAGTAACCAACAGTGGGCTCTCCAGTGAGAGCTCTGGGCTTTAATTCATTTGGGGCTCTGCTTCCTTCTGGTTTTGAGGTCCAGTAGTTAGCTAAAGGAAAATTCACCATCTTCCAGCCTGACCTGTATTTGTGATATTAGCTCCCCTGGTTGCCTCATCACTGACAAGTGAAGATGGCTATGGAGGAGGACTGCTCAGGTCACGATGAGCCACAGCCGTCCTTTTTGCATCGCCACTTGATTTTCTACATCCTTTACTTTGTTCCAGTGATTATTTTTATCTAGAGGCCTTAGCACAACAGGCACCTGAGATTATTTCTTAGTGACAGCCTCGCTGTTTTCCTGTCCAGGCATTGCACAGTGCACATTTTGGAGCTCACCAGCCGTGCCTTCTCCCTGAACTCCAGCTCCTACTTATGCAGCCCTTCTGACTTATTGCTGTGTCCCCCCCGGCCACACGCCTCAGCTTTCCCAGACACACGGGTTTTTACCGTGGACACGGGATACAGCTAGAGGCGACTTTTTATGTACCTCGTGATTCTTCTGCCTTACACACATGCGTGCAAACACCACACCAAAACTCACATGCACAGGGCTCTCATCGTCCCTTCTGCATTCCCCCCCAACCCCGGTTTCTCAGTGGCCGTTGCATTCTTTGGTAGAGGAACAGCGTGGCTGGGAGCCAGAAGCTGGGCTTGCTTTCTCCTCTCTTTCCTTCCTTCCTTTCTTCAGCTCGCTGGGTGTGACAGTCTGAACGCTGTTGTTTATTGCTTTTGTTTCCACATATAATCAGAGCTCTTTCCCTGACATTATGCAGCTCAGCACAAGCACTCCAGGTGGGATGAATCCAGTTCAGTGCCCTCCTCCCACCCTGAGCTGCTCCCATCGCTAATGAACTGCAAACAACCATGTTCCCCATGTTCAACCTTCACCCTGCCCGATGCATCCATAATCTAAATATAGGCCATAATTATTCCACTGGCATCTGTAGGCCCATTGACAGAACTGACAGTGGCAGAGGTCAGGAGACCCTTTGCACCTTTAATATATTCTCTTAACCATTTCCCTGCCGCTGATGGTTACAGTCTCCCTAACATCCAAAAAATGTCTGGGATTTGTCCTTTGACTGTTCCAGATGTTTATTCCTTAGTCCACTCAGTTCCTGTACCACCAAACCACAGGCTGATTATTTTCTTTGCTCTAATTGGGCCACTTTGTTTGCTTATCTGGTTGTGCAATCAAAACGTGGACCCAGAATGCTCTTTTCAAGCCAATGACCTGCATCTCCCTGAGATGCAAATCCCAGTGCCTGAGAAAATGAGTGCAGGAATCGATCTCCTGGCCAATGTGCTGTTTCCACGTTGGAATACCCTGGTAGCAGAGGCACTGTCTTTCCATATTATTATTTTTATGGCTCTGTGGAACAAACAGTTGAATATGGTGCTGTGAGTGGATAGCGGGGGGATAAGCTAATCTGTGCTGTAAGTAATTTGATCGCAAATCATTTAGAGAATGTAAATTGTAGGGGAGAGATGTCACTCCTGGCAGGAGGTCGCCTGTGTCACCTGTCAGACAGTCCCCAGTGGCGATCATGAAAATTTCTTTGTGAGATTATTAATAAATAAACATAATGCTCTGCATTTCTGCAACACCTTTCACTGGAGGGACAGAAAACACTTCAACGTTAAGAACTATGCTATGCAATTACTTTAACTTCCTTTCAAAATATTATTTTAAAGGTTAAATTTGTCATGTTTCCTGGGATCATAAAATGGTATTAAATTTAAACGTCATGATTTCCACCTCCACCTCAGCACATTTTGAGATAAACTATAATCTCCATTTGACATCTTGATAAATTAAATGAAGTGACAAGTCCTTAGGTCTAAGACGTTAAGTGTTTGTAGTGCGGTAGCAATTAGAGGGTGTAACCGTGGTCAGAAAGCCCGTGTGCTACTACAATGTACAAAGTTTTTGTGTCACAGAATTTGTAGATTTAGTTCAAAACTAAGAAAAGCAGTAGAAGAGAAGGAGGTTGGATAAGACCGATCGTGACTGTTTAGACCTGCTGTAAGTGTGCATCATGTGGGACACGAAGTTATAACCGTAAAATTGTAGTGCTGTCATTCAGTGTGTAGTGATATATTGCTGCACTTCTAAAGAACTGGATCCTGGCTGTGCATCTCGGTATATGCATCACCATAACTGTTAATAAGCTAGAGGAATACATGGAAAAGAGGAAGAAACAATGGAAGAAGAGCTGTTGATACTGTATGGTCCCTGTGTGTTATGCTAAGCAATATTGCCTCATTTTTCATTTGCATTCTTTTGTTTCTGTGTATCCATATGGTTAGTCTGAAATGTAAAACATACCTGCAGGCTTTTTCTGGACAGGAATCTTCTTTTGTCCTGTTTTTTTTGCACACCACCAAGCACAGTTTGGGTCCTGACTTATGAGTAGGACCCAGGAGCCCTACAATGTTACTAATGTGTCCTGCTCCCACTGAAGTTTATGGCAAAATTGATCCCACTTTCTTTATCTGGGAAATTATACAGCGTTGGTGCTATGAACAGATCTTAGAAGTGAAAAAGAGAACAAATCACAAAAGAAAAGTAATACCCAAAGCAGATTCTTCAGAAACTCTCCACTGTGAAAGGGGGCTGAGCATGGGAAGGTGCATGGATGCAGCTTCTGGCAGGGTCACACTTGTAACATCTGGCTGTGAAAGCTGGAAAGCTCTGCCAACTCCCTTTGAGTAACAGGCTGTGCTCACGGAGACCGAGCGTAACTGCATTCCTGCAAAACGCGCCCAGAACACTTGGAAGGGGTCACCAGGAGGAATGTCAGCGAAAATAGGGGAAGGGCCTAGGACTGTTGAAGTCAGACCTGCTCAATCTGGTTTCAATTGCTTTTCTCCTTCTCTTCTCTTCTCTTCTCTTCTCTTCTCTTCT